>CM069908.1:135450586-135837334 GCA_036172215.1 Camellia granthamiana
AAAAAAGAAAATTATATACTAGCCACTTTCTAGACCCAATATGATGTGTACGTAATATGATTGGTTGATAATTAGAGAAGGTATTAGAAAGAATGTTGCCTTTAATATCCTAATTGATTACCATATCACAAAATTTGAAAATTAGGTCTAATTTTTTTTGTCTTGAAGAGAGATATTCATGTGTATACAAACATTACCACATTGATAAAAATAATTGAAATTTGAAATTAATAACAATTCAAAAATTAATTTACTTTCCAAATTGAGTGATTTGATCATTATTACCATGTGTATGAGATAATTAATTATTAATTGCATTTAAAATGTAATAACCAATGATTGAATGACATGTGTATTAATGCATTTTATAAATTCAAAAAATTAGAAAATTTGTGTTGAGAGTTTCAAACTCAAAAGTCTCACAACATTTTTGCTTATATTATGCTAGCATATTACTCATGCTATGTATAGGTATAAATAAATAATCAAAATTTAATTTTTAAAATTAAATAATAATATAAAATTTATCTAAAATACATAGTAAAAATGATTTATAATCAATTAAATACATGTCATAATTCAATTAATAAAAATTAAATAATTAATTATAAAAGTTATATTTACGATAAAATATAAATATATTTCATTTTATAATTTTTGTAATTTTAGTTTATGACATGATAGTAGTAAATTATATTTGTTAATATCTTAATGTTTTAGTATTTTCATTATTAAAAAAATTAAAATTCAAAAAAAATAGTTGAGAGTTTGAACCTTAAAAAAAACCATATTGAATTGTAATTATATATAATATAGATATAGATTATTTAAAATTAAAAAATATATATATAAATTACTCAATCATAATATATGTAAATCTCTACATATATATAAACATTTAGTGTGTATGAAAATAATGAGTTTTGGTATGTCTGTTAAGTAGTAATGACCATAATGAGGAAAAAAAATATGTTGTGAAATTTTAATTATATAAATCATTTTATACTTTATAGTGAATAATCCAAAATATATTAATAGAAAAAATTTTATGGTGAAATATTTTTTGAGTGCGTGATTTATTAATTATTATCTTTTACTTGGAAAACTCCATGCCTTGAGTGTATCACTACAAAAAATTAAGGTTTTGGATAGGGACGTAAGAAACTGATTAAATTAAATCGAACCGAACAGAACCATCTCAGTCGGTTTGGTTCGACGCAGTTTGATAAGAGAAACGGTCTGTATCGATGCTCGAAATAATAAAACTAACATTATCGGTTCGGTAAATTTTTTTACTTAAATACTGATCGTACCAAACCGATTACATACCTAATTTTGGGGACAAAAAATTAGGGACAAAATTATTTTTTAGGGACTAAATATTTTTGTTATGAAAAGTGTTGTAATTATATTTTTAGTAACAAAAATTAGGCATTAGTGATGAATTATTATTTTTTTAGGACCAAATTTTATTTCTCAAAAAATAAATCATTTTGAGATTAATTTATTTTGTTCCTAAGAGTCTATTTATAAGTGACATTTTCAAAATGTTGTTACTAAAAGCCTTGTTTTTTACTTTTCAGGACAACCTTTTAGCGACTATCCTCACAACGATAGAAATTGATCCCTAAATGTCTTTTGCAATAAAATTTTCACTTTTAGAAAGCAAAAAATTTGGTCTCTAAAACTCTTTTATGTTGTAGTGTATGATTTATTAAATATTATTTTTTTAATTGAAAACTCCATTTTTGCTTGATTGTAAGAAATGAATGATTTTAAAAATGAAAAATGAATTCTTTGTTTAAAAAGAAAAGTGTGTGTAATTTATTAATTATTTTTTCAAATTAAAAAATTTAGATTGAGCACTTAAAGCTCTCATATTTTTTCTCACTAAAAATTCCCCTTTGCTTATATAATAGAGAGATGAGAAATTTTGTATATCAATAGGGTACGTGACATTACTTTCCACTAATCACAAATTTATATGTCTCTTATTATTTTCCAAACACCCAACATAAATGTATTGGACCCTACTGTCAAAATCAATCACAATAATAGAAGGTACCATATGGCATATACCCTATCCGAATACAAAAATTACTCGAATGAGTGAAAATTAAAAAAATATTGACCTAGAATGAATTTGAGAATTAATCTCAACCCTTAAAACAAAATGTATCTCTAAGATATTTGAACATATTTTCCAAAGTCCGCCTACTTTATTTTTTGGGTGAATACCCTCCTACTTTCAACAATAATACATCTCTCTAAAATTTTAGAGCTCTAGTGAAGTGGAAAGTGAAAAAAAAAAAAAAAAAAAAAGGTCAAACATCACATCAGATGAGCTCCATATACGTATTAGAGCTCACAAATTAGAGTTTCAAAATATTTTTGCTCCTACTTTATTATATAAATGATACTTGCCATTGTCCAAAGGTATAACGAAGCCATGGCTCATCACCTCCATCGTTTCATGGCTTCTCTACTAGCCCTAGCAGCATTACTGCAAGCCAATGAAGCCCTAGAATTCGATGTTTTCAACAAGGTTCCATCAACACCTGGCGGAGTCCAATTCGACAAAGAAATCGGAATCCCATTCACAAAACGCTTAATGGAAAAACAACAAAATTCGTATGGAACTTGTCGGAGGAAAATAGCCCGTCGGATCGGAGGACCGACGTGGAAGTCGTGCACATGGTGATCGACAACTACGACGGGTATGCGGCCATCACCTACGGCGGAGCATGCACCATCAACGTCAGTGCCGTGTTCTTAAATGGTGACTATGGCGATAATATAAAGTGGAGCTTCACTTCCTTAATCTACCATGAAATGACACACATATGGCAATGGTACTCTTCAATTGTTGACCATCAAAAAGTTTGGAGTGTTTGGGAACACCTATATGAATCACCTTCGTTTCTTAATTTTTAATTTTTAATAATTTTTTAAAAAATTATGTTAATTTTTTAATTTATTTTTTCGATCGGTTTGTGTAAGATGATCTCCAATCGTTTTTTCAAATTTAAATTTAATAAAAAATTGATAAAAACGGAACTCTAACAATTTTATCAGTTTGGTATAAAATGAAAGAAATTGTGCTTTCTTTATCAAATGAAAGGAGCATTTTTTTTTTTCCATCAAATTAGTAGGTGACTATTGGGTTGGACATCCACCGGATGTCCGAACAATTGGTTTTGGGATGAATTTGATGAAAATTCACTCTAGATAAACTATTGGCTAGATAATCAGTTGGTCGATCGGTAGGAATGGCCATTTTAATCTGATCCGCGGGAGCCCGCCCATTCCCGCCTATACCTGCCCCGAATGAAGCGAATTTTACCCACCCCGACACTTATGTGGGGTGGGAGTGTATTATATTTTGGTCACCTGCAATGAAGGTGGGGCGAGGGCGGGTATCGCGTCCTCATAATTAGATGTTAACTAATTTAGAAAATTTTGACTTCTAATTTGTTTCTATGTGCATAGTTAAAATAAAATGTAAGAATTAGATGCTATATGGTTTAGATCTTATTTTTGTATAGATTTTTACACTCATTATTTATATATATGAAAATAAGAAAAATTATTTAGTGTGTTAATGATTTACATGGTTCTTAATTTTTTTGGCTATTTGAAATGTGATTGTGTATCCGTGGGTATCCGTGTGGGCGAGGGCAAGGGTGGGGTGGGATTGAAAAATTCCACCAGTAGTGAAGGTGGGGCGAGGACGGTGGTGGGGGTGGAGTTTGTCTAGAGGGGCGAGGGCAGGGACAGGGGTGGGGGAATAGAAAACCCGTCCCAAACTCACCCGGTGGCCATCCCTATCGACCGGTCAAATTTGATGAAAGGGTTGGAGTATATCATATCAGATTAAATTTTTATTCAAATTTAATGAAATATTTGATGAACGATTAGAGATGCTCTAAATGAATTTAAAAAGTAAAAAAATTGAAAAAATTTGAAAAATTGTATTAAAAAAATTGAAAAGCCAAAAAAGTTTTTTATAAAATCTATTTTTGGCTTATTTTGTATTTTCTGATTTTTTGATTCATTTTGTCAAATTGAATTTTTAAATTTAAAGTTTTTGAAAAAATTTGAAAAAAAATCACTAAAAATTAGAGTAAGTAAAAAAAAAAAGGGTACCAAATAAGTACCCAAGCACCCAATCGTTAGAGAAGAAGATAAATTTATTATTTATCAAGCATGATTTTTGAGAGCTTTTTCCATAAATCCATCTTTAATTACTTATGTTCCATTCAATCCATATTCTTTTTGACTATTCCATTAGGTCCTATTTGAGATAAGAAGACCAAAATACCCTTTTCATCTACTTATGTTCTATTTAGTTCATATTATTTTCTTATGTTTCAATAAGTCTTATGGGTGACATAATTACCAAAATACCCCTAATGTATCTACTTATGTTCTATTTAGTTCATATTATTTTCTTATGTTTCAATAAGTCCTATGGGTGACATAATTACCAAAATACCCCTAATGTGAATGTTCACACCGTTAATGTGAATATTCATATCGTCAATGTGTAGGGGCCCGGCCCATGTACAATGTGAATATTCACATTGACACGTTAACATTCTCATTGATAGAAGTGTAAAATTAGCCCGCGGCCCGGGGCGAGCCCGGTCTGGCCCGTGACAATGCGAATATTCACATTGACATATTAACATTCACATTGATAAGACTGTAAAATTAGCACGCGGCCCGTGGGCGGCCCGGGGCGAGCCCGGCCCGGCCCGTGACAATGTGAATATTCACATTGATATATTAATATTCACATTGATAGGAGTGTAAAATTAGCCCGCGGCCCGTGGGAGGCCCGAAGCCCGCCCGCTGCCCGGGGCGGGCCCGGCCTGGCCCGTGACAATGTGAATATTCACATTGACATGTTAACATTCACATTGATAAGAATGTAAAATTGACTCGCGTCCCATGAGCGGCCCGAAGCCCGTGGGCGGCCCGGGGTGAGCCCGGCCCGGCCCGGCCCGTGACAATGTGAATATTCACATTGACATATTAACATTCACATTGATAGTAGTGTAAAATTAGCCCGCGGCCCGTGGGAGGCCCGAAGCTCGCCGGCTGCCCGGGGCGGGCTCGGCCGGGCCCGTGACAATGTGAATATTCACATTGACATATTAACATTCACATTGATAGGAGTGTAAAATTGGCCCACGGCCCGAAGACAACAGCCTCGGGTCAGGCTGGTGGGCCTGGGCCTAGGCTCGAGCTTAGGCTAGGCTTGGGCGGGCCTGGCCATCTTTTTTTTAATTCTTTTTAATTTTTTCTACCAAAATTTTATTATTTTCCATAAAAAAAGACATTGTGCCTCAAGTGGGCTGGGCCTCGGACCGAGCCTTGAATGGGCCTTAAGCGGGCCGATGGGCCGGGCGGGGCTTCAAAGTGATGGCTTAGGCCCTAGCCTAGCGTCTCGGACATGCTCGGGCCCGGACCCAAACGAGCCTGCCCCGGGCCATGAGCGGGCTTCGAGCAGCCCACGGTCCGCGGGCCAATTCTACATTCCTATCAATGTGCATGTTAACATGTCAATATGAATATTCACATTGTCAACGGGCCGGACAGGGCCTACCCCGGGCCGAGGGCGAGCTTCGGGCAGCGGACAAATTTTACACTCCTATTAATGTTAATGTTAACATGTCAATGTGAATATTCACATTGTCACGGGTCGGGCCAAGCCCGCCTCGCGCTGAGGTCGGGCTTCGGGCCGCCCACGGGCTGTGGGCCAATTTTATACTCTTATCAATGTGAATGTTAACATGTTAATGTGAATATTCACATTGTCAATGGGCCGGGCCGGACCCGCCCCGGGCTGCGGGCGGGCTTTTGGCCGTCCATGGGCCGCGAGCCAATTTTATACTCTTATCAATGTGAATGTTAACAGGTCAATGTCAATATTCACATTGTCAACAAGCCGGGCCGGGCCCGCCCCGGGCCGCCCATGGGCCGTGGGAGGGTTTCGAGCAGCCACGGGGCGCGGGCTAATTTTATGCTCTTATCAATGTAAACGTTAACATGTAAATGTGAATATTCACATTGTCAATAGGCCGGGCCGGGCCTGCCCCGGGTTGCCCACGGGCCGTGGGCGGGTTTTGGGGCGCGGGCCAATTTTATACTCTTATCAATGTGAATATTAACATGTCAATGTGAATATTCACATTGTCAACGGGCCGGGCCCGCCCACGGGGCGTGGGCGGGTTTCGGACAACCACGAGGCGCGCGCTAATTTTACACTCCTATCAATGTGAATGTTAACATGTCAATGTGAATATTCACATTGTCAACGGGCCGGGCCGGGCCCGCCCCGGGCCGCGGGCAGGCTTTTGGCCGCCCACGGGACGCTGGCCAATTTTATACTCTTATCAATGTGAATGTTAACATGTCAATATGAATATTCACATTGTCAACAGGCCGGGCCCGCCCCGGGCCGCGGGCGGGCTTTTGGCCGCCCATGGGCCGTAGACCAATTTTATACTCTTATCAATGTGAATGTTAACATATCAACGTGAATATTCACATTGTCAACGGCCCGGACCGGGCCCGCTTCGGGCCGCCCATGGACTGCGGGCGGGTTTCGCGCCGCCACGGGACGCGGGCCAATTTTACACTCCTATTAATGTGAATATTAACATGTCAATGTGAATATTCACATTGTCAACGGGCCGGGCCCGCCCCGGCTCGCTGACGGGTTTCGGGCCGTCCACGGGCCAATTTTACATTCCTGCCAATGTCAATTTTAAAATATGAATGTTCACATCATAAATTACTAACCGTTCAAAAAATATTTATAAGGGCATCAAAATTAAATATAAGGGCATAAGTGTCCAAGAAAATAGTGTAAATAAAGAAAAAAGACTTTATGGAATAAAACTATACATACATGGGATTAAATGGGTTAAAAAATTCCTTCATGGACTTCTTGGACTAAAACACTTCTAAATAGGATTTATCAATAATTTTCCCATGATTTTTTGGGGGGAATTAGATGGTGTTGCTCGGGTTTTTGGGGTTTTCAACATGTGGTCACACTTTAAAAATTCAATCTGCTCCGATAATTATAATGAAATGATTTAATCATTCTTTTAAAAAAATAGATTGCTAATATAATTTTAAAAGTAGATAGTTTATTTTTTTTATTTTTAAAAATTATGATAAAATTATATAATTATAATTATTAAATAAATATCTTTTTTTTTTATTTTTATAATTTACACACATGAACTAATAAAATAAACTAATCATATTATCCGAATAGGGCCAGTGGTAGCCCAACAATGTCTAGTTCACAACTTGAAAGAGACAAGTCCATTCCATTTTTTATGTTCTCATCAAGCTACTCACATAAAACTTAAAATATTAGAAAAAAAAGATAATTTTATTATTTATATTTAGGAATGAATAATTTTATTATTTATAATCTTAACACGGTCCTCACGTATGCCCAATAAGCGGATCAAACAAGATGTATACTACTAAAGAGAGTTAATTTTATTATTTATTTTAGGAGAAATTACTAATCGGTAGTTGTTTCAAAAACCTATTACAAATTTATGAAAAAGTTTATCTTTTTAATTATTAATATTTATAAATTATCATTATTTGTACTTAATTTTTAAAAGTATATTATTATACAAGTTCAAAAATTAGACTCAATTTTCAAGTCGAATGATATAATAATCAATTAGAATATCTAAGGTAACACTTTCTTTCATATCTTCTCAATCATCAACCAATCATATTATTTACACATCATTAAATTTAGAAAATAGGTTTAAAAGGTGGATTTTTATAACATTTTCCTTTTTAAAATTACCCTGAAGTGAATTTTCCCCTTTTATTTGACCAATAGGTACCCTCCAATGACTCCCTCCGGACTTATTGAATGCATAGCAGATTACACCGCCTTGAAAGCAAAATACTACAAGCTAGAGTTTTTTGCGCGGCCTGGATCTGGTAAGAGGTGCAATCAAGGATATTCTATCATAGCTCGATTTCTGGAATATTGTGATGGTTTGAAACCTGGGTTCGTCGCCGCGATGATATTCTATCACAGCTCGATTTCTGGAATATTGTGATGGTTTGAAACCTAGGTTCGTAGCCGCGATGAACAGGAAGATAAGGGACACATGGAGTTTTGTCACGACCCAAACCTGCTTCTATGGGTTTAGCATCGCAACCGGCCAGTAATCCGTGATTACCGAAGGCCTGCGTAACAGTAATGACAGTAATACAGAATAAAGCGGCTGGCGGAAGCCAAAACAGTAAATAAAAGATGTCTAATGAGTTGTGACAATCTGGATGCAAAAAGACTTTTTATAAACATGCCACATTGGTAACCAAAACATATGTACATGCGACATATACACAAACATCCACGTCAGGGACCAAATCCCTCACTATAACTGTACGGTCAAGTCTTAACCATTTATTACAGAACAGAGGCAAAAGGGGGAATCTAAAACACCCCAAAATAGCCTTGGCTTTAACGTATCCGAAACCTCGAGGTGAGGCACAATGATTGGCTTTGACAAAACAGGAGCTTAGCCTGACGCTCCAAGCTTCGGTCTGGTGCCTGGACACCTACATTTAAATATAAACAGTGAGCTAAAACCCAATGAATAACATATGCGTAAAGGGGTTAAGAATGAATGTCCTTTCAGTAATTAAAACAGTCAATTGCATCAGTAAATCAGTCATTTAGAACCATAATAGTCATATGTGGTACATCCATTAGCAAAACAGTACAGTAGGTCTTAACAGACCGAACAGTCAGTTGATGGCCATCATAACAGTAAACAGTAGTGGTTCCAAACATGAGAACCGACAGAGATCTCTGTGATAGTAGCAGTAACAGTACAGTAACAGTAAATTGCTATAGATGCCACGAATACAGTTTATAAATAGGACAAACATTCATTCATTAAACAATAACGTTTCAATAAGCATAACAGTTGATCATTCAGAAAATAATCATAATTGAACATATCTTTACAACATTATTACTCACAGAGCACTGGGCTATAGACAAGCTAACGAGCGTCCTCGGATGCCAACCCTACAGAGTAATAGAACGAACACACACTCGGGATTAATAACTTAGCCCCTAACTATACTTGGTGTAGTTCTATAACATTATCCTCATTAAGATGCCTTAAACATGGCCTAGGAATGCCTAGGATGGAATGAGGATGCGAAAATGCACTTTAAAACACTTTTCAAATTTTTGCTGAAACAGAGGTCTCGCTCGAGCGTGGCTTTCTATGCTCGAGCGAGCGTGCCAAAACAGAGGGGTCTCTTGAGCGTGGACTTCCTCGCTTGAGCGGTCTGTAAAAATGCAAAAAGTGCTGAATGTTGAAAATCTCCGCTCGATGCTCGCTCGAGCGTGAGACACAGTCCTCGCTCGAGCGTAGGTTTCTTCACTCGAGCGTGCATCTGCGTGCACCAAAAATCTGAGAGCTTGCAATCTACGCTCGAGCCAGCATTCCTTCGCTCGAGCAGAGCTCTGAACAAAAAATGGTTGCTCGAGCGTGGAATCTTTCGCTCGAGCGTGGAAGCCAAAATCTAGAATTTCCAGATTTGCCTCCCAAGCTCAAACCAAGCATTCAACACATCAAAACTCAACCTTTTGGGCCCATTCTTTGGAAAACACTTGAAAACTCATACTATACATGTTTTGAAGATCAATTTTGTAAAATCAAGCCCAAATGTGAGACAATTGCACACAATTTCAAAGGAACTTTCATGAATCATGTAAAAACATAACATGCATGAGTCTCTAAGAACTCCAATGCTCCAAAACATAACCAAATGCAAGTTTGAACTCAAAATCATGGTGAATTCATGGACTACAACCAAAATGTGAACTTCCATGTAAGAATTTTTCATGAAAACACCCTCAAAATGCAAGAACATGAACATACATGCATGAATTAACTCACAATTCAACTCTTCAATTTAATTCTTGACTTTAAACTCCAAATTCCCATGAACTAGGCATGAAACAACTTAAATTCACAAGTAAGAAGATGAATTCCTACCTTAGGTCTTGAATTCTAAGTATGGAAGCTCAAATTTGCAAAACCTCTTTAATTCCTCTAAGTTCAAGCAAAATCCTTCTTGATGAACTCAATTTCTCTCACTCTCCCTTTCTCACTCGGTTTGGTCTAGAGGATGAGCAAAATGATGCATCAAATATGAATAAGACATAATGAGGGTGGGTTTTTGAGTCAATCCACTCAATGGCAAAAAGGTAATAAACCTTAGTTCAATTAATTTAACAATAATACTAATTTAATCATTCCAAATTGAATTCTAATTAAACCTACCATAAAATCACATAAATCCTAATTAGCATAAAATACTAATCAATTGCTGATTCGGTCGTCGATAAGACCTTCAATTTGCGGTTCAAAACTTAAAACACGAACAGATCAATCTACGACAAACAGATAGAAATGTAATTAAGGCAATACACTTATGCAATCAATTCAGAATTTTGCCATAATCAATTACTTATCATGCTAAAACACAGATTAGCACTAATCAGATGTGAGGGTTGTCACAGTCTTCCCTCCTTAAAAGAGTGTGGTCCTCCAAACTCGGGTTATCTTCATTTTGGAAGAATACTGAATTCAGAGGGAACAGTTCAGGATACCGTTTCATCATATCGTCTTCCCTTTCCCAAGTGGCATAAACACCACCATGGTTTTGCTAGTCTACTTTCACTAACGGAATCTCTTTATTCCTCAACTTCTTGATTCGTCGGTTTATAATCTGAATAGGCCGTTCTTCATAAGTGTAGTCATCACTTAGCACTACACGGGTAGGCTTAATAACATGAAAGGGATCCCGAAGATAATCCCTCAACATTGAAATATGGAAGACATTATGCATATGCTCCATTTCAGGAGGAAGCGCTACTTGGTACGCCACCGGATTAATCTTTTCAATGATCTCATACAGGCCAACATATCTCGGTGTTAGCTTACCCTTGACTCCAAAGCGAGTCTGCCCTATCATTGGTGTCACTTTAAAAAAAACATGATCACCCACTTCATATTCCCTGTCTCGCCTTCGGACATCCGCATAACTTTTCTGTCGACTTTGTGCGGTTTTCAATCTCTGTTGAATCAGTTTTACCTTTTCTGTGGTCTCCTGTACAATCTCGGGCCCAAGCAAAGGCCCATCTCCAACTTCTGCCCAGCAAATAGGAGATCGACATTTTCTGCCATATAAGGCCTCGAAAGGCGCCATACCAATGCTCGAGTGAAAACTGTTGTTGTAGGCAAATTCAGCTAAAGGTAGATGGCTTTCCCAATTTCCTTGGAAATCAAGAACACACATACACAGTAAGTCTTCCAGAGTTTGGATGGTTCTTTCTGACTGGCCATCTGTCTGAGGGTGGTATGCACTACTCAGTCTCAATTCAGTACCCAATGCAGTTTGCAGACTTTGCCAAAATCTCGATGTAAACTTCGAGTCCCTATCAGAAACAATAGATACAGGCACTCCATGCAATCTAACAATTTCATCAATATAAATCGTAGCCAATTTGTCCGCATTATAGATTGTTTTGACAGGTAAGAAGTGAGCAGACTTAGTCAATCTATCAACGATAACCCAAATTGAATCCATACCTTTACTGGAGCGAGGTAATCCAACAATAAAATCCATAGTGATATGTTCCCATTTCCACTCCGGTATTGGTAAGGGTTGAAGTAAGCCTGCGAGTCGTTGATGTTCGGCTTTGACTTGTTGACAATGTAGGCATTTCGATACAAACTCAGCAATTTCTTTCTTCATTCCCGGCCACCAGAAATTAAGTTTCAAGTCTTGATACATTTTTATATTTCCTGGATGGATGGAAAGTTTTGAATTGTGGCCTTCTTGTAAAATTCGTCTTTTCAGTTCAGAATCATTTGGTACACACAACCTTCCCTGAAACTTCAACACATTTTTTCAAATTTGAAGTCCGGCCTTGGTTTGGATTCCTATTCATCAATGACCTTTCTCAGAAAGTCATCTTGATATTGTTTCTCTTTAATCTCTTCAATAAGTGCCGGTTGGGTAGAAATAGCAGCCAATGTCCCACCTTGTTCACGCAAAACAATCTCAACTTGGAACTTTTCAAGAGTACATAACAGTTCTTTCTGTCCGGTGAGTAAACAGGCCAAATTCCCAATTGACTTCCAGCTGAGTGCATCAGCAACGGTGTTAGCTTTCCCTGGATGGTACAAAATTTGCAAGTCATAGTCTTTTATCAGTTCTAACCATCTCCGCTGCCTCATGTTCAATTCTTTCTATGTAAAGAAATACTTCAAACTCTTGTGATCGGTGTACACTTCACATGTTGCCCCATAAAGGTAGTGGCGCCAAATTTTCAATGCAAAAACCACTGCAGCAAGTTCTAAATCATGAGTGGGGTAGTTCTTTTCATGTGGCCTCAGTTGTCGGGAAGCATATGCAATAACTTTACTATTCTGCATTAAAACACATCCCAAACCTTTATAAGAAGTATCACTGAAAATAGTAAATCCATTTGTACCTGAGGGTAGGGTAAGAATTGGTGCAGTCACAAGTCGAGTCTTTAGTTCCTGAAAAGCTAGTTCCCTTTGGTCAGTCCAGTCAAATGATATTCCTTTTTTAGTCAACTGAGTCAATGGTAGGGCAATTTTGGAGGAGTCTTTCACAAACCTTCTGTAGTACCCGGCTAAACCCAAGAAACTCCGGACTTCAATAACATTAGTCAGTCTGGGCCAATTTACCACTGCTTCAATTTTCTACGGGTCAACTGAGATGCCATCCTTACTAATTACATGTCCCAAAAACATAACATTATCAAGCCAAAATTCACACTTTGTCAGTTTAGCATACAGTTTTTGTTCTCTTAAGGTCTGTAAGGCAATTCTCAAATGACGTTCATGTTCTTCTTTACTCTTGGAATAAATCAAAATGTCATCTATAAAAACAACCACAAATTCATCGAGGAATGATTTGAAAATTCGGTTCATAAGGTCCATAAATGCAGCAAGCGCATTAATAACTCCGAAAAGCATAACAAGAAATTCATAATGTTCGTACCTCGTTCGGAAGGCAGTCTTTTCAATGTCCTCTGGTTTGATTTTCAGCTGGTGGTATCCGGATCTAAGGTCAATTTTGGAGAAAACCTGGGCACCTTGCAACTAGTCAAACAAATCATCAATATGAGGCAATGGATATTTGTTTTTCACTGTTACCTTGTTCAATTCGCGGTAGTCAATGCAGAGTCTTAGGGAGCCATCTTTCTTTTTCACAAATAAAACTGGTGCACCCCACGGCGAAGTACTGGGCCTGATGAACTTCTTATCTAGCAATTCTTGTAACTGAATTTTCAGTTCTTTCAGTTCGGTAGGTGTCAATCTGTACGGAGCTTTAGAAACTGGCTATGTACCCGGTAATACTTCAATAGTGAACTCTATTTCCCTATCAATCAAGTCCCCTGGCAAGTCATCTGGAAAAACATTTGGGAATTCTCCAACTATAGGAATACTGTCCACATCAGTTTTAGTATTAGTAGGTACAGTCAATACACAACATAGATATCCTTTACACCCCTTTTCAATCAATTTAAAAGCTTTCATGGACGAAATCAGATACGGGGGAGGTACTACACCAACTCCGCTAAACACAAATTCAGGCAATCCAGGTTGACGGAAAACAACTTGTTTCGTTACACAGTCTATGGTAGCATGATATTTTGTTAACCAGTCCATTCACAATATTACATCGAAATGATCAATGTTCAAAGGCAGTAAATCAATATACAAATGCACATCCCCAATAACAATTTCACATGCAAGATACACATAAGCACAAGTCATGGATCTCCCAGCGGGTGAAGATATAGCTAACAGATAGTTCATGGGTTCTAGTGGTCTATTTAATTTTCGTGAAAAAGCATGCGAGACAAATGAATGTGTAGACCCCGAATCAATCAGAATATAAGCATTTTGGGCACAAATTGAGAGTATACCTGACACAATTGTCTCGGTATTTTGCACATCTCTCGGTACAAGTGCAAACACCCAGCCTTGCCTTAAAGGCTCCTTTCCAGTAACTTTGGGGTTGGGTTTTGGTGTGATAGTTGATGCTGCGGCGCTAGCTGCAGCTTTACTATTGCCTTGAGAAGTGGAAGGGCAATCTTTGACCATGTGGCCCACCTTGCCACACCTGTAACAAGCACCAGAGATTCTATAGCAAACCCCTTTATGCTTTTTTCCACATTCGGAACAGGGTGGTATAGAATTGTTTCCCTAACTACAGCTGGTCGTTGACCATGTATTTTGCTTCTTGTTCGATGAACTATTTCGGCCTTTCTTAAACTTAAAGCCCTATCTCTTACCATGCCACTTGGTCGCGGGTGTTTTAGTCTGTTTTAATGCTTTGATATTTGACTCAGCTATTACTGCTCGGTCAAGAACGTCAAAGTATTTCCACATTGAGCCCGCCTTCAAACTTCCGGGCCTTTTTATAATCAGTGTCCACCATATGTGGTGCATATCTGGCGAGTTCTGTGAATTTCGATTCATACTCTGCTACTAACATGGTACCTTGTTTCAACTGTTCAAATTCAGTCACTTTGCGATCTCTGACACACTGAGGGAAGTACTTTTCAAAGAAGGCTTTTTTAAATTGGGCCCAAGTCATAGCATTATTGGTGTTACGGACGAGCATCCACCACTGTCTGGCCTCTTCTTGTAGAGTAAAGGTAGCCATTAACACCTTATGTGCTTCAGAACACGGAAACACTTCGAACAATTTCTCAGTCTCTAGAACCCATGCTTCGGTCTTTAATGGTTCAAGGCCTCCTTGGAATGATGGTGGTTTCATTTTGCTAAACTTCTATGTCAGAGCAATTATATCATCATTAACATTTGGTTCTGGCTATACTGGAGGAGGTAAGGGCTGTTGGTTCTGTTGTTGCCTTAGGGCTTCAGTCAACAGTTCCACTGTTCTTTCTAACCTTGCCATCCTTGCCTCGGATGATTCAGATTCATCGGCATGCCTTGCATTGTCCATTTCACTATAGGCAATATGGTAATAATAAACATAGGAAGTTGTTGACTTAAGCATATTAGCACATATATTCCTATCATGGCCACACACACTTTCACAATGTTCATGCAATGCCCTAATCACTTTTCTAGGACATCCTATAGCTCATTTTGACACGTGTGTGCGGTATAACTCGTGCTTTGATATCGCTCTGATACCACTTTGTCAAAACTTAACCTTTTGGGCCCATTTTCTGGAAAACACTTGAAAACTCATACTATAACATGTTTTGAAGCCCAAATGTGAGACAATTGCACACAATTTCAAAGGAACTTTCATGAATCATGTAAAAACATAACATGCATGAGTCTCTAAGAACTCCAATGCTCCAAAACATAACCAAATGCAAGTTTGAACTCAAAATCATGGTGAATTCATGGACTACAACCAAAATGTGAACTTCCATGTAAGAATTTTTCATGAAAACACCCTCAAAATGCAAGAACATGAACATGCATGCATGAATTAACTCACAATTCAACTCTTCAATTTAATTCTTGACTTTAAACTCCAAATTTCCATGAACTAGGCGTGAAACAACTTAAATTCACAAGTAAGAAGATGAATTCCTACCTTAGGTCTTGAATTTTAGGTATGGAAGCTCAAATTTGCAAAACCTCTTCAATTCCTCTAAGTTCAAGCAAAATCCTTCTTGATGAACTCAATTTCTCTCACTCTCCCTTTCTCACTCGGTTTGGTCTAGAGGATGAGCAAAATGATGCATCAAATATGAATAAGACATAATGAGGGTGGGTTTTTGAGTCAATCCACTCAATGGCAAAAAAAGTAATAAACCTTGGTTCAATTAATTTAACAATAATACTAATTTAATCATTCCAAATTGAATTCTAATTAAACCTACCATAAAATCACATAAATCCTAATTAGCATAAAATACTAATCAATTTCTGATTCGGTCGCCGATAAGACCTTCAATTTGTGGTTCGAAACTTAAAACACGAACAGATCAATCTACGACAAACAGATAGAAATGTAATTAAGGCAATACACTTATGCAATCAATTTAGAAATTTTCCATAATCAATTACTTATCATGCTAAAACACAGATTAGCACTAATCAGAGGTACGGGTTGTCACAAGTTTGAACTACTTTGTTGAGTTGGTGGGAAAAACTAGCTAATCAGTTATGGAGAGAATATAAAGCCAAGTATGCAGGAGTGAGAAATTGCACTGAACATAAAAATTTAGGATATTGGAGAGAACACAAGGATATGCATTATTATGATACTAAAGAAAAGATAGGTTGTCAACTTAGAACTTTAAAAAAATAAGTAAATTGAGTTTTATGAGCGTTATGACCATTATAGATATCAAATAAACTGTATGAATGAGATAAATGTATTGTTATTATTGCTTCCAACTCTCTCTCTCTCTCTCTCTCTCTCTCTCTCTCTGTGAAATCAAACTCTATCATTTCTTTACTAGGCAATTCACAAGGTGAAAAGAACTCCTATATGGAAAGTGTTGATGTCTTTTGTTTTCACACCGAGAAAATTGAAGGAATTGTTGGGTTGGTGGACCCTAATAAGTACTGTTCACTCAACCCTACTGTTCACTCAAAAACCGCAGCAGCTGTGGACGTAATTCCCTATTCTGGGTACTTTCGTAATTCCTATGCGCTTCCGTGTAACCCTAATTCTATACTTATAAATAAATGAGGGGGTGTCTTTTTTAGGTTAAGAGAGAGTTGTATTTTTCTGATCATAGTGAAAACTACAGCAGCTGTGGACGTAACCCTATTCTAGGGTGAACCACGTAAATCCTTGTGTTTTATGTGTGTGGTTTGTTTGATTTGTTAATTTCTTTTTTGTTTGTTATTTCGTGTTTCACCGATCTTGGTTAGGAAGGGTCAATTTCCTAATAACTGGTATCAGAGCATTGGTTCGAGTAGGAGCGATGGTTACAGACGAAAAGGTTAAAATTGATTAATTCAATGGCACAGATTTTGAATTTTGGAAGATGTAGATTGAAGACTATCTGTATCAGAAAAAACTGTATGAGCCCCTTTCAGGGACGAAACCAGAAAAGATGAAGGATGATAAGTGGACTCTTCTTGATCGCCAAGCGCTAGGTATTATTCGACTAACGTTGTCTTGTAACATTGTGTTTAACATAGCGAAGGAGAAGACTACAGCGGGTCTCATAGCGGCACTCTCAAACATGTACGAAAAACCCTATACCTCAAATAAAGTTATGCATAGATTGTTTAATCTGAGGATGACAAAAGATGTTTTAGTGAGCATCTAAATGAATTCAATATTGTGGTAACACAATTGAGTTATGTATCTATCAAATTTGACGATGAGGTTAGGGCTTTGATTCTTCTATCTAGTTTGCCAGAAAGTTGGAATGGTACTATAACGGCAGTGAGTAATTCTTCGGGAAAAGAAAAGTTGAATTACAATGATATTCGAGATTTAATTCTGAGTGAAGAAATTCATAGAAGGGAATTAGGGGAAACATCAGGTTCTGCCCTGAATATAGCAGCCAAAGGAAGATTAGTAGGAAAAAACTTGAACCGCAATAGATCATAATCCAAACACAGAAGCAAGTCAAGAACTTGAGAGGGACGGAGTTGTTGGAATTGTGGAAATAAGGGACATCTAAAAAGAGATTGCTCGACATTGAATAAGAACAAAGGTGATCAAAATCAGAAGTCTGCTAATGTTGCAACAGAAGAGATTTATGATGCTTTGATCTTGAGTATTGACAGCTCTCTTGAATCTTGGATTTTAGATTCTGGGGCATCATTCCATTCTACTTCACAGAGGGAAATCATGGACAATGACATTGGTGGTGATTTCGAGAAGGTTTATTTAGCTGACGATGAACCTTTGAAGATTGTGGGTAAAGGGGATGTAACAATCAAGTTGCCAAACGGATCTGTTTGGAAGATACAGAATGTCAGGCATGTGCCTGGTTTGAAAAGAAACTTGATTTCTGTTAGACAACTTGATGATGAAGGTCATGTTGTAACCTTCATGGGTGGCTTGTGGAAAATCATCAAAAGAGCCATAGTTGTTGCTCGTGGTAAAAAGAAGGCACCTTTTACATGACTACGAATAATAGGGATGTAGTAGCAGTTGCTGGTGAGAAAGAAGACTCAAATCTGTGGCACCAAAGGCTTGGGCATACGAGTCAAAAAATGATGAAGATACTTGCATCTAAGGGGAAACAGTCAGATTTGAAATCGGTGGACATTGACTTTTGTGAGGATTGCATCTTTGGCAAACAAAAGAGGGTCAGTTTTTCAAAAGATGGCAGGAAACTGAAGTCAGAAAAGTTAGAGTTGGTTCATACAAATGTGTAGGGACCTGCACAAGTTTCATCTCTTAGAGGATTATCATACTATGTTACCTTTATTGATGACTCAACGAGAAATGTATGGATTTATTTTCTAAAACATAAATTTGAAGTTTATACTACTTTTAAGAAGTGGAAAGCCTTGGTGGAGACTGAAACAGGTTTGAAAATTAAGTGCTTGAGATCAGATAATGGAGGGAAATATGAGGACAATGAGTTCAAGAAATATTGTACAGAAAGTGGAATTAAAATTGAGAAGATTGTTCGAAAGACACCTCAACAGAATGGTGTTGCAGAACGCATGAATAGAACTCTAAATGAATGTGTTAGAAGTATGAGGACATATGCCAGATTACCAAAGATGTTTTGGGCAGATGCAGTTAACACTGAAGTATATCTGATTAACCGTGGTCCATCTGTTCCATTGGATGGAGAGCTACCAGAAGAAGCTTGGAGCGGTAAAGAGGTAAATCTTTCTTTTTTTGAAGGTATTTGGTTACGTTTCATATGTGCATATAGATTCTACTGATAGAAGTAAACTTGATCCGAAATCTATTAAATGTACTTTTATTGGGTATGGCATTGATCAATTTGATTATCGGTTTTGGGATGATAAAAATCAGAAAATAATCAGAACTAGAGATGACATATTTAATGAGAAAGTAATGTATAAGGATAGGGATAAGTCTGCATCTGAATCTGTTACTTGTCATGAGCATGTTGAGTTAGAGGAGATTAGTTAGAATGATTTGAATAGTAGGATTCAGAATAATCCTGAAAATCTAATTCTACAAACTGAACTACATACTCATACTCCTAAGTTAAGACGGTCAGAAAGAGAGTCTAAACCTAAACAGCGTTGGTCTCCATCTTTGCATTATTTGTTGTTGTTTGATGTGGGTGAACCCGAAAGTTATGAGGAGGCTTTGCAAGTTGATGATTCAATCAAGTGGGAGTCAGCTATGCATGATAAAATGGATTCACTCATGGCAAACCAGACATGAGAGTTGACTAAATTACCAATGGATAAGAAAGCTTTGCACAACAAGTGGGTTTACAGGGTCAAACAGGAACATGATAGGAGTAAACGCTACAAGGCTAGATTGGTTGCAAAGGGATTTAAGCAAAAGGAAGGGATTGACTACACTGAAATTTTCTCTCCAATTGTGAAGTTGACCACTATTAGATTGGTGTTGGGAATTGTGTTGCTGAAGATTTGTATCTTGAGCAGATGGATGTGAAGGCGAATTTTCTCCATGGTGATATAGAAGAGGAAATTTACATGAAGCAACCACAAGGTTTCTTGGCACGTGGCAAAGAGGAGCTTGTATACAAACTTCAAAAAAGCTTGTATAGTTTGAAACAGGCCCCAAGACAGTGGTATAAGAAGTTTGATGGGTTTGTGTGTAGCAACAGTTTTACAATATGTCAAGCAGATCATTGCTGTTATTTCAAGAGGTTTGACAAAAGTTATATTATTTTGCTCTTATATGTTGATGATATGCTTATTGCAGGATCTAGCATTGAAGAGATAAAAAGATTGAAGAAACTTTTGTCCAACCAATTTGAGATGAAGGATCTTGGAGTTGTAAACAAAATCCTTGGTATGAGAATTCACAGGGACAAGGCAAATGGTACTTTGAACTTGTCACAGGCTGAGTATGTCAAGAAAGTTCTCAAGAGGTTTAGCATAGATGGTGCAAAACCAGTGAGCACTCCATTGGCTAGCCACTTTAGACTTACCAAAGAGTATTCTCCGAAGACCGAAGAAGAGTAGGCTTACATGGAACGTATTCCATATGTTTCAGCTATCAGTAGCATTATGCTATGGTTTGTACTAGACCAGACATTGCACATGCAGTGGGAGTGGTTAGTAGGTACATGAGTAATCCAGGCAAGTAGCATTGGAAGACAGTGAAGTGGATCCTTAGATACTTGAGTGGTACTACAGACATGGCACTTTGTTTCAGACGAACCAACATCGGGTTACATGGTTATGTTGATGCAGACTTGGCTGGTGATATGGATAACAAAAAGAGTACTACTGGTTATGTTTACACATTGGGTGGTACAACAGTGAGTTGGATTTCATAGTTACAGAAGATTGTGGCCCTTTCTACAACAGAGGCTGAGTATGTTGCTATTACTAAAGCTGGAAAGGAGATGACTTGGTTACAAAATTTCCTAGCAAAGTTGGGTAAGACGCAAGAGATGAGTATTTTGCATAGTGACAGTCAAAGTGCTATTCATCTTGCAAAGAATCCGGTTTTTCATTCTAGGATGAAACACATTCAGCTGCGATACCATTTCATTCGTTCACTTGTAGATGATGAAGTCTTGTCTCTTAAGAAGATCCAATGCAGTAAGAATCCAGCAGATATGTTGACCAAGACAGTCACCATTGACAAACTGAAGTTGTGTGCAACTTTAGTTGGCCTTCAAGATTGACGAAGAAAGATCGAGTTGTTGCGGCATTCCTCTATGTGATGAAGATGATGGAGAGCTTGTGTTATCAGGTTCCAAGTGGGAGATTGTTGGGTCGGTGGACCCTGATAAGTACTGTTCACTCAACCCTACTGTTCACTCAAAAACATTGAGTCCAATGGGAGGTTTGGATACTTTCGTAATTCCCATGTGTTTCCGTGTAACCCTAATTCTATACTAATAAATAGATGAGGGGGCGCCTCTTTAGGTTAAGAGAGAGTTGTATTTTTCTGATCATAGTGAAAATCGTAGCGGCTGTGGACGTAACCCTATTCTGGGGTAAATCACGTAAATCCTTGTATTCTTATGTGTGTGATTTGTTTGATTCGTTAATTTCTTTCTTGTTTGTTATGTCATATCTTACCGATCTTTGTTAGGAATGGTCAATTTCCTAACAGAAATGTACATAACCAGTTGGAAGTTAATTTGCAATTTCAAGAAAGGTTTTTTCATAGTGTTTTCGGGAATGTATAGGCTGTATTTGGATCATGGAAATCGGTACCCAAATCCATAATTCAAATATAATTCTCATTATCTAAATCGCTACTTCAATTCATAATTCAAATACAGCCAAAGTTCTTATGGTTTACTGTTGGGTAGATGGATGGAAGTTGAAGAATTAATTCTAGAATTGTCTTCAATCATGCATAAATTGAGAACTTGATGTATTAAAGTAGTGAAGTCCCAAGGAGGCCAGCAATTGTGAAAACAATTCCAGTAAATATACAAAAGCAAGAGCAGGAACTCTGGTTTTTTTTTTTTTTTTTTTACTTTTTTTTTTTTTGGGCAGCAAAATAAACTCCCCTGTTTATTCCCTTAATCAGCAACTTTCTTTTTCTAAGTAATTGTTCATATTACATGCTCTATAATGAAGCCACCTTAACCTTCACTTGCTCTGCCATGTCGTCACATAAGAAACCAGCACCATTGAATACCACATCATTATTTATAGTGATCCAAAGTGTTGGTGCAATAACAAAATAATAATAATAATAATAATAATAATAATAATAATAATAATAATTATTATTATTATTATTATTATTATTATTATTATAAACTAAAAATAAATAGTAGGTCAAATTTCATATGATTCGACAAATTTTGCCCACATTCACGAATCATTCTCTTGTCCACTATATTAAATAATGTATTTACACATTATTTATTATCACTAAAATAATAGTGACTATGCAACATTTTAAATTAATTAACATACAGAAGATTGGACTGAAGTGTGGTAATTTTACTGTTTTTAAAAAAATTCAAACTCTTCATATTGTAGAAGGTACTAATGAAGAATGAAATAACTCAAATGGAGATATATTTATTCAATTTAATTTATATTATACGTCATTCATACAATGTATTTGTTATATGATGGTCAGAGCACTCAAAACATCTCAATCTATTCATTCTTTTCAAGGACTAAGTTGACAACCTGTCCCTGCTTTAACCCCGTCATACCTATCCTTGTATTCTCTCCACAATCCTAAATTTGTTTCTTCAGTGAAATTTCTCACTCCCCCTGCATACTTAGCCTTATATTCAGTCCAAAGCTGATCAATTGGTTCCCCCACCAAATCAACAAAATAATTTGAACTCCATGTGTTTTTCATCTTCTTGTTCAACGCGGCTACAAACCCAGGTTTCAAACCATCACAATATTCCAGAAATCGAGCCGTGGTACCAAACCCTTCATCCCACTGGTTACCTGATCCTGGCTGCGCAAAATCTGGAGGGGTGTAATTGGCTTTTAAGATGGTGTAATCTGCTATGCCTTCATTGAGTCCAGACGGGTTCGGTAGGGTTCCATTGCCATACGTGTGTCATTTCATGGTAGACTGAGGAAGTGAACTCCCATGTCAGATTGCCCTGGTAGCAACCAACCCAAAAAAAATCGTTCAATTATTCCATTAGCGAAACCAAAAAATTTCGTTATACATAAACTTTCACATAGGATGCTATATTTTAATAAATTCATAAACTTGTTGAATTACATGTACATATACTAATATACTATTGCTTCATAGAGGGAAACTATGTAATTTTCAATGGATCGAACAAAGAGAATGAAAGAATTGATAAAATGAGTCTTCAAATGGAAAAACAAAAAAGTACTAGGAATCCCGTGATAAGAAATAAGGTTGGGCTCTAAAAAAAATTCTATATATATATATTTTGGTTACCAAATTAATTTTATTTTTAAAAACAAAATCAAATTAAAAAAAAAAAAATTAAAAACTCAACCGAACAAAGTGCATTTTTTAACAATTTCAATAGTGTTATAATAAAATTACATAGTTGAGTGGATTGAGTTAAGCGCTACTTAGCTCCATCCATACCTGGTAATTTTGTAAGAAATCAATATTGACGTTAATGGTGCATGCTCCGGCCATGTCAATGGGCTCGTGTCCGGTGAAGTTGTTGACGACCAGGTGCACAACTTGCACGTCCGTCCTCCGGTCAGCTGGACTGTTTTCCTCAAACATGTTCCAAATGAAATTTGCTGATGTTTCTGTAGATATTTAAATTTTCACGTGTCTTGATCACTGTCTGTTTAATCAAGACAAATAAAATTTTTTTGATTAGTCAAAATTAAGATGGTCAAATTGTTTCAAATGGATGTGAGCCCTACTAAAATCATGAATCTCAATCCATTTTAAATTATGAGTTACACCAAAAAAAAAAGTGAACCTATTTTGACAATTAGGTCAACCCAAATGTGTGAGGCCCATGAAAATATTTTATCAAAATTTAGTAGAATAATTCAAATTTAAATTTAAATTTAAATGCAAATCATGTCCATAAAATAAGAAATAAATTGCTTGTTTCTTGGAAATTAGAGTCAATTTTAGAGCTTTCAAAATTAATCCTCCCCTCCTAAGCCTATAAATAGAGGCTCTCATTAGGGGGAAAGAGGAGACACATTCTTTGGGTAATAATCTTGCAAGCTCCTAAGCAATCTCGAAATTCTGTCAAATTCTCTTCTTAAAATTCTCTCTAAAGTTCCTCAAACTTAGAAGAAATGATTATCAAGCACTCCAAACTTGTGTCAGTCCTTTCAAATTACAAATATAAATTTGGTCACTCTTTTTAAAGAAAACATTTCAAGACTCGTTCAAGATCAAGCCGTTCAAGCCCGAGATCAAGCCTTTCTTCTCCAAGTTTCTCCATCAGAAGACTTGAAAAAATTCATCAACTCGTCTAGTTCAATAACAAGCTTTTACAGTTGTTGAATTACACCAATTTCAAAGATCGCGTCAGAGGATTTGTTCTTTTGTAATAGAGCAAACTACAAATAATTGTATCCCTTTATTATAATCAAATAAAGTTAATTATTTGTGCATTGTTTCATATTTTAATTGCAGCTACGAAATTTGTGTTTACAGTTTCCACTACTTGTTTTGCTAATGGGATTCCGATCTCTTTGTCAAATTGGACTCCACCGGGGGTTGATGGTTCCTCGAATTCAATGGCTTCATTGGTTTGCAACAATATTGCTAGGGCTAGTAGAGAAGCCAGGAAATGGTGTGGAGGTGATGAGCCATGGTTGTGTTTTGCCTTTGCAGCAAGTCCACACACCACCAAATATATAAGGAAAATGTCATACTAGAAATTAATAAACTTAGACATTAGAGTGTGGCTTAATAGTCTAATACTTATACTTTAGGGTGTAACGAGTGGGAGACTAAGGGTTCGAGTTGATAGAGTAACGGCAGCCCTTTCGTTGTGATTTAACTATACTAACATACTAACCCTATCTAAGGAAAAAAAAAAAAAGAAAAAAAAATTAATAAACTTTACCCAAAAAATTTTTTGTTAACTTTTATGTTCTGTAATAGTAAATTTTGGAATCTAAAACATGACTCGCTTTCTTAATATGACAAGTGTGAAATTAGTAAATTAGGAAATTTTATAAATTTTGCTATTTTGTATAGTTTTTTTTTTTTTTTTGATGAGCAGAAAAAATGGATAAATTACACTTTTATCCTATAATTTAACTCAAATTTTACTTTAATTTCTATTGTTTAATTTGAATAATTTGATCCTAGAGAATAAGTCTAGTTTCTATTGTTTCTATTGTTAGCTAACAACGGTTCTAAAATTGTTAATTTTAACCTCTAATTTAAATAGAATGACTAAATTGAAATTAAACTTAAACTATATGGATCAAATTGTTCAATTTGAAATAATTGGAACCAAAATGAAATTAAGTCATTCCATTTTCTTCCATTTATCCGGTGGGGGTCGAAGGAAGAGAAAGATCCATAAATTATAAAGGTTAAAAATGTAATTTACCTCAAAAAATTTATTGATGAAAATCAAAGATATAACTTGTTTATACTAATAAACACATAAATAAATAATGGGAGAATATACATATGAATCAATATGATTTTATAAAATTTATTAATGAGGTCATTTTTTAAAAGAAAATCTCCCTGTTCATATACATTTTGATTTTGTAATTAAATTTTGTGTTATATATGCTTTTACAGAATTTATTACTGAGGTCACTTCTTTTTCTTCTTTTTCTTTTTTTAAACCTACTATTCATATTCATTTAGATTTTGTAATTAGTTTTTGTGTCATACAGTAATTCTTAATAATTAAGGTGTACAACTAGTTATGCATTAAATGACTTAATAATGAAAATCCAACATTATTGATCGAGTTATGCTAGGGACCCCAAATAAATTATCAAACCTCTCACATAGGTGTGAGATCCACATACATGTGGTTTGTGTGGGTCCCATACTCATGTGAAAAGTTTGATAATTTATTTGATAATTTACTTGGGGTTCCTAGCATTTTCCTTATTGATCATCCACTTTTTAGGGTAGAGAAATTTTATACACACTAATAATTTTTAAACATTTTTCTTTATTAATCATGTAATAATTAAAATTTAAAAATTCAAAACAAGACACGTTTAAGTAATATATGATAAATGTCACAATTATAAATAAATAAATTTTTAAGATTCAGTTGTTTATATAACATTACTCATAAATGAAATGAGTATTTTGACTAAGAAACTAATTATTCTCTGCACAAAAGAATGCTTGTTTATTTTGATTAATGGTTTCTTTCTCTTTTTCTTTTTCTTTTTCCCCGGCTATATGAGAAAAATAAGTTTGAAGTTCTTAATTACATATACAAGGAAATGAAATTTATTTAGAGTAATGCTAGAAATTCTAAATAATTTACCAAATATTTTATCGAATCTCTCACATGGGTGTAAGACCAACACACATGTGGATTTGTGTATAGTATTACCAATATGAGAGGTTTGATAAAACATTAGTAAATTATTTAAGATTCCTAACATTACTCTTTATGAGGTTAATCACTGTTGAATATATGAAGGCATTTAATGAATGTCTCATTTTCTTGTATATACAATTAACTCTTAATTAAGAACTTCCAACTTAGGCTTAGTGTGTAATCCTCAACAAATTCTTTTAGTTGTGGGAGACTTATGTGTAGGTTCTAATTGGTTGACTTATTAGTTTTAAAAATTGTCTCAAAAAAGTCACTAATTTTAAGTTTTAGCGACATTTTAAAGAAATTGTCACAAAAAAGTCATTAATTTTTAACTTTCAACAACAGTTTGAAAAATTCGTTGCAGAAAAACGTCACAAATTGTAAGTTTTAACGATAATTTATGAAAATCATGATAAAAAAAAAAGTCACTAATTGTCAATTTTTAGCGATATACGCAAAAATAATCACAAAAATTATTTTTAACGATAATTTTATTAAGACTTATTTTTAATAGAATTTCAAACTATTAGAACCCTTTGCTAATTTATCTATTAATTGTGCCTACTTGTTGGGACATGCGATACTTTGCGTTGCAAAACTTTCTTCTGATCTAAAACTACGTTGGTTTGAGACAGTAAGTTTGGCTCTTTCAAATACAATCTACATCCACCATAAAGGCCAAAAAAAACACAAAAAATTCAACTGTAAAAATACTGTTGTGTCAGGAAAACATACTACTTGCTCAAAATTATTTTTTAAAAATAATTTGGTATCTAGTTCCATGGACCGACTAATTTAAAGAACCAATCCCACCGTCCACTAACAGAGGATCCAATTAGGACAAAAGTTTCGTATGGACTAGTTTCAAAAATTATTTACAGTTGGGAGATTTTGAGCGTAAGACCATGGAAAGAACGCTACACCAAGCCAGTCCTTTGGGGTTAAACTTGCTATGTTCACTTACATTAAGGCCAAAAATAATTACAATGAATAACAAAAATAAATAAATAAATTTCATTCAAATGTATTTCCTTGTGTATGTTTTTTTTGTTAAGAATTAGGACTTGAATTTGCTCTAGCGGGCCCACTTTTTTGCTTTATTTTTTAGAATTCAATTGAAATTGGATTGAATGTGTATTCAATTGTAATTATTTTTGGCGTTAATGTATGTGAATAGAGCAAATATTCTTAACGTATGTAACCTTTGAAACCTTGATCAAAATTAAGGCCAAGGCGAGTTTAAAAATAATAAATAAATAAACAATTAAGGCCATGGCCTCAGAGGTCAAAATATGCTTTATTAAAATGATAAAGCCAAGACCCTAGAAGTCACAACAATCAAAATTGATTAAGGCTTCTTTGGTAATCATGGTTGGGACTAAAAAAAGTATAAAAGACAAAATAAATTAAATAAATTAATAAAATAAAATATCACATTTAAACCATAATCATTTTTCTTTTTTTCTTACAAAAGTTAAAAAAGTCAATATAAACGAACTTTTTAATCCCAAATTAAAAAAGCCCCAACTCAAAAATGCTAACTATAAAAGTCATAGCCAAACGACAACTAAAGATATATGAATAATGAGGTGTAATCTTCTTTGTCATTCTCTGAGGTTACATGCATGTTTTTTGAGATGTAATTTTTGCTTCAAAAAATATTCTTGATTCTGAAGATAAATAATGACAGAGTTATACATAAGAACCACTCCAATACAAATCTAATACTTTGTAGATGAAATTGAAACAACCAAGATATGAGGACAAGAATAACACATACATATGTTAAGCCTAAAATTGTAAATAAAACTATACGAAATTGAAGCAAGAAATATGAGAAATCTCAAATCTATCAGAATTTTTATTTTTGAAGACTAGTTATTGAAGAGATTGAAGCAGTCGGAATTTGACATTTCCCAGAATTTCAATTAAAATGACACTACTTAATCACTCCACAATAATTTTAAGGTCAGACCAGATTTTTTTGTCAAGAATTATGATATGTGGCTGAGATTAGTGTTGTGAGATTCATACATAGATAAATCTGAACCACACATTCTGGGTAAAAATTATAAATTTAGGTCATGTTTGATTCACAAGATTAATAGTGAAGGATTAATAATCCTATCAAATTAATGTGGTATTCACTATCAAATTGGATTAATATCCATTAGATTAATAATTCCACCCCTGCCCCATTACTAATAATCCTACAAATTTGTTGGATTAATTATTCATTGGATTAATAATCCTAAACCAAAATGTTAAAACAAAGATAGGATAATTGAACCCACGGATTAATAATCCCAATCTCATGCTCTAATCCACCCAATCAAACATGCCCTACCCAATCAAACATGCCCTTATAGTATTACTGATAGAAAACTCATAATAAATAGCATTAAAATGAAACATGCTAATTTTGCCACATCTTTTTGTATATAGCATTATCAATTGAATAAAAATTTAATATGAAAAACAATTTTTAAAAACAAGAAATAAGAAAGGGAAAAACAAGCTAGGGTAAAAAAGGTGAAACAAGGCTTGGAGTATAACTAACTGCCATGAACTGATCAAGGGGATGCAAGCCCCTTTCGGTGAAAATATTCAACCATTCTATTTCTTCTGCATCAAAACAATACAAAGCTCCTCTCTTGTACGAGATCACAATCTTCCCACTGCTCAACAAGCATAGAGGATGAATCCATTGAGGACTTCTCAAACTTACTCTAGGCAAATTCTCTATGATGACAATCTCTTTAGTCCAAGACCCTTTCACACCATGTTCCTGCATCACCCATATATCAATCTGCCTTGCATAGTAGTCAGTTATGGCAAGACAGCCTCCCAACACCAACAACTCACAACCCTGACCCATTTCGCAGTCTGGCGGGTTTGGGATCACCCGAAACTTCTCATCTGACAAGTCAAATGACACGACAATACATGATTCTTTGAACTGGCCCCGTCCTGAGCATAACCAATGAATAGCACCGTTAACCACCGCGCCAGATGATTCCACCGGACAAGCAATAGGCATGTCGATATTAGACCTCCAATCCCCAGTTCTGCTGAGAGTAAACACATCGACTTTTTGTTTGAAATTTTTTGAATCAAAATCCCAATTAAAAGGCTTCTTCTTCTTCAAAGTGACCATGTGTGTGACATTGTGAATTCCAGCAATTCTCACCACTTTGTATTCATTAGTACTTGGATTGAATCCGAACCCAAAATGCTGGTAAAGATAGGCTTCATTGTCGATGTACTTACAGTTACGAAGTCGTGTGACTGTTTGTGACACAGATGGCATATCAGGCAAATACTTGTATTCTTCAGTCAAGGGGTTGAATATACAGACTCGATAGGAAAAATTGTTTTTCAAGCATATTAAGCAGAGCAAACCATTGCATGACAGAGTGGTATTGACATTGAGTATGTTATGATTCATTGGCTGTTTGATTGATTTTGATATTACTCTGTATCTATCTTGATTGTCGATTTCATACAAAACATTGATCTCAGCTATGCAATGGTTTTGATCGTGTGGAGGAGTGGATAATACGAGGAGACAAGGATTTTTTTTGTTGTTGTTGTGATTGTGAGGTTCATGATGAAGAGAAGTTGCGAAATTGTACCAGGATTTGCATACTAACTTCACTGGAACGAGAGAGGAGACTCGTAATCGTGAAAGGATATTGAGAGAGAGATCATGTGGGAGATCTTCCATTGAAGACTCGTGTTGTTGATTGTCTTCTTTTTGTTTAGGATCTTCATTGTTCTTTCTAGCTTTGATTTTTCTTCTGCGCAAACCCATTGATCTTTGTATGGTGAAGAAACAGTAGGTGTATTTAACGAGTAGGTGTAATGCAGTGAAATGTAACGGAAAGGAGGACAGATAACAAGATTGAACCACAATAAATCCGAATTAGAGATATTCTCTCTACAAAAGGAATCCAAATATAAACTGAAACTGAATAACTTACAACAATAAACTTACTTCTTGGACAACAAGAAACTAATAAAATAAAAAATTAAAATTAAAACTAATAGAGTAGGAAAATCGTATCAAATCAAATTAAGAAATTAAATAAATTTATACCATTCTATGCTAAAAACGAAATCAAAGAATAATCCTAAAGCTTACAACCTTATTTATTATAATAAACTTACTTCTTGGACAACAAGAAACTAACAAAATAAAAAATTAAAATTAATAGAGTAGGAAAATTGTATCAAATCAAATTAAGAAATTAAATAAATTTATACCATTCTATGCTAAAAACGAAATCAAAATATAAACTGAAACTGAATAGTCGTAAAGCTTACAACCTTATTTATTATAATAAACTTACTTCTTGGACAACAAGAAACTAATAAAATAAAAAATTTAAATTAAAACTAATAGAGTAGGAAAATTGTATAAAATCAAATTAAGAAATTAAATAAATTTATACCATTCTATGCTAAATTAAATATTCCTAACTAAATATTACTTCTAAAACATATAATATTTATATCATATGCATCAAGATGGTTCAAAAAAAATACCATAATATCTATGTATTTATCAATTTAGAAAACAAAGAGTCTCTGGAATCCAACTCTGAAATGGAAAATATGGAAGTTTATGAAATATGATTTATCTCTGCAATACATGGATATACTATTGACACTGAATTGTCCCTAAAATTCTAATCCTTGATATATTAAGATAGTCCATCTATTCTATGTGAAGCCATATGTGCCTATCAAAAACAATAAATTTGAGTTATAACCAAATTTGTATACTACAAACTAAAATAGCTTAACAAATTAGGGAGAGCTCCCTTTCATAGTTAACAGGTTTAAACTATTTTGGCCAGTCTAACACACCCACTCTTAAAATTTGGAAAATTTGTTTTACTTATAAAATTGGATTGTGCTGAAATGTTGTCTGTTAATATTTGAGTTAGGCTTGAGATATAAGGTATTGATCACAAAAAAATTATTAATTAATGCCCAACCTAACCTGTCCATTTGTAAAATAAAATAGAGAAAAAGAAATTACTACCAACTTATATTATTGAGCCTTCGTTTGGCATGCTAAACTTTTTAACTATTTTAGTTATAAATATACATTTTAACCCAATAAGACAAAATCTCACATTCAATCCATAATTATTTCATTTAATTTCTCTTATAATAATTTGTCGAAAAGCATAACCTTTTTCTTCACTCAGCTCTCACATTGTCTAGGCATAACTTATTTCATGCAATTAAACTAAATTCAAGATTTTTAATGAATAAATTGGATGATGAAATTTTTTAGGGTTTCTTGGATCTTAAGATGAAAAAATGGGTGAACACGAATGACCAGGTGCATCACCATCACACCTAGTCTCATTGTCTCAATTGGAAGATCCTTGGGAAGTGGTCAGCTCATCTTCTTCATCATCACATCAGTTTGATTTTTGATTAACAGTTTTTAAAATTTATATATTTTCTTCACTCGATTAAAATTATGAAATTAATTTTAGTTTTAACTGGGTTTGCAGATGATACTATCATTGAGCTTACATCTGCTCTCAATCCCACTCTTTAAATTCAGTAGCAGTACACCAGCAAAATGGGAACCATACAAGAACTCAATATATGTTAGTTGTTTTATTTGTGTTTTTGTTTTTTACTTAAAAGTTGTTCTAAGTCTCCTAATAATGTTTAAATAATTTTTTTGTAGAGGGGTTCGTGCATGAAATAGAGAAGGAAATGAAAAAATTAATGAATAGTAGAAACTAAACAAATTTTAAGACCCAAACATAGCATAAATCAATCTATGACTAATTCACTTGTGTTTTGATCTCTTCATTTTGCAGGATGGACGTCTATACTGCTTGATAGAGAGCAATTTTGCATTGATTATAACATTTTTAATCAATGTTTCAACCACCTCTTTATCAGGAACTTGTTTGTTCGATTAATAACCTCTCACAAGATCTCTCAAACTGTGCTTCTTTCCTTCTCAAAATCTCTAAACCACACATCCTGCACAAAGGATGGTTTTATAACCCTACTTAGATACTGAAAGCCCCTATGCAGATCTCCCCACATAAAGGTTGGATTGAGATCATAATTAGTTATATAACTACGATGATTCTTAACTAAACACTTAACTATAACACCGCAAAAACTCCTGATTTTTCAGACATCACTGTTGAACCTATATTCATTGTTCAGTGTCCTAGTTCAACCATGTATTCAACATTTAGTTTACTAGTTCAAACTGGCATGACAGTTGGTTGGGCGAGCAAACCATGTATACTTTGATCCAAAAAGCAGTACATTGCTAGCAACAATTAGTATACTAATCAAGTTCTTCCTCATCTTTACTATTGATTGTGAAAATACAAATAAAAATTAAGAGCATGCCACATGAACCAACCAAATAATTGAGCCTCTGAAAAATTGGTACGTGCCTTGGCCGCATCTGTATTGCCCTGGGTCACTCGTTCCAGATGGGAAACATACTTTAAGAATGCGACGCAGATAATAAGTTCACGGCTCATCCACATTAATCCTTTTTTCTTCCCATTCTTCAAGGTAGGAAAAGAAGAGGATTCTTAATTTAATTAAACCACAGAACTCCAATACTGAATTTCTTTCCCTAATTTTCAACCTAAACCAGAACTAGTCCCCGATACAGGCCTCAACATTGGATTACTGCATGTGCTTATCGATCCGTTAGCGAGATGAAAGAATGGATCCCTGCTTCTTCACCGTGTGAGTCCTAAAAGTCATTTTTTCCCTAAATGACTTCACTTTGTGCCTTTTGTGACTTTTGACTATGTCATAAGATGAGGAGTTAATGTTCAGCTACTTTGGTATGTTGCCTGCGATCATGTATGATTCGGCTTTAAGGGACATTACTAGGAAAGCGGTCAATTTCAAATTGAATGATATAAGGGTGAAGGGAAGATCATCTAGTTCTTCATCTGTGCTCTATATTCACTGTCGACAACTCACATCGCTCTTTATAGGATGCTGATTGGGTGTGAATATAATGCGGGACCTAGGCGAGTCAAACATGCTCTTTAAGGGATTAGAGATGTTTTTGGACTGATGTAGCTAGATGTGTCTGGGTACATGAGACACTATTTCTGTTTTTTTTGGGTTGATGTCTCTATGCTGACTCATATTGAGTTTCTAGTATAGAACTCCCACATGCAGGTGTTCTCAGCGGTCGCACGGTATGAGATTGTTCATTTTTGGGGGGGAGATTGAGATAGGGATGTGGCAGTATCATGCCAACTCATGTGCGAGTGGGAGATGTCAGAAATGGGCGCCCATGTGGCATGACCATTTCAATGCTTTGAATTTATAACTGTAACTCCTACATTAATGGGGTTTGTAACTCCTGCCTTTATTGCAGAGGTTAATGGTGCATTAATGACCAGCCATAAAGGCTGGAGGCTTTTCCTCTCTCTCCTATACATGTATAAATTGAGACCCTCCTGTCAAGTCTAAGAGACAGAAAATTCCCATATTCTGACTCTCTCCCAAAAACAATGATCAAAGCCGTTTGCACTGTGATTTGTATGGGTGATATTCACTGTTGTAATATCACCCCACTGCTGGGTTGACTGATCAGATTCAGGAAGCACGTGATTTACCCACGAGATCCTTTCTATTCAGACTCTGCAGGAAAGGTATGACCATAATTTTTTTTATTCCGGTGCGTTATACTGCTGATTTACAAAGACAAATAAAAAAATTTTGATTAGTCAAAATTAAGATGGTCAAATTGTTTCAAATGGATATGAGTCTTACTAAAATTATGAATCTCAATCCATTTCAAATTATGAGTTACACCAAAAAAAAAAAAAAAAAAGTGAACCTATTTTGACAATTAGGTCAACCCAAATGTGTGGAACCCATGAAAATATTTTATCAAAATTTAGTTTGAATGCAAATTATGTCTATAAAATAAGAAATAAATTGCTTGTTTCTTGAAAATTAGAGTCAATTTTAGAGTTTTCAAAATTAATCCACCCCTCCTAAGCCTATAAATAGAGGCTCTCATTAGGGGGAAAAAGGAGACACATTCTTTGGCTAATGGTCTTGCAAGATCCTAAGCAATCTCGAAACTCTGCCAAATTCTCTTCTTAAAGTTCTCTCTAAAGTTCCTCAAACTTAGAAGAAATGATTATCAAGCACTTCAAACTTGTGTCAATCTTTTCAAATTACAAATATAAATTTGGTCACTCTTTTTAAAGAGAACATTTCAAGACTCGTTCGAGATCAAGCCTTTCAAGCCCGAGATTAAGCCTTTCTTCTCCAAGTTTCTCCATTCGAAAACTTGAAGAAATTCATCAACTCGTCTAGTTCAACAACAAGCTTTTACAGTTGTTGAATTACGCCAATTTCGAAGATCGAATCAGAGGATTTGTTCTTTTGTAACAGAGCAAACTACAGATAATTGTACTCATTTATTACAATCAAATAAAGTTAATTATTTGTGCATTATTTTGTATTTTAATTGCAGCTACGAAATTTGTGTTTACAGTTTCCATTACTTGCTTTGCTAATGGGATTCCGATCTCTTTGTCAAATTGGACACCGCCGGGGGTTGATGGTTCCTCGTTGATAAAATTGAATTCAACAGCTTCATTGGTTTGCAACAATATTGCTAGGGCTAGTAGAGAAGCCAGGAAATGGTGTGGAGGTGATGAGCCATGGTTGTGTTTTGCCTTTGCAGCAAGTCCACACACCACCAAATATATAAGGACAATGTCATACTACAAATTAATAAACTTAGACATTAGAGTGTGGTTAATAGTCTAATAGCTATACTTTAGAGTGTAATGAGTGGGAGGTCAAGTGTTCGAATTGATAGAGCAATGGAAACTCTTCAATTGTGATTAACTATACTAACATACTAATCCTATCTAGGAAAAAAAAAAAAGAAAAAAGATTAATAAACTTTACCCAAATTTTTTTTTGTTAATTTTCATGTTCTGTAAAAATAAATTTTGGAATCTAAAACATGACTCGCTTTCTTAATATGACAAGTGTGAAATTAGTAAATTAGGAAATTTTATAAATTTTGCTATTTTGTATAGTATTTGTTTTTTTTTTTTCTATTTTTTTATGAGCAAAAAAAATGGATAAATTACACCTTTTATCCTTATAGTTTGACTCAAATTTTACTTTAGTTTCTATTGTTTAATTTGAATAATTTGATCCTAAAGAGTAAGTCTAGTTTCTATTGTTTCTATTGTTAGCTAACAAGGGTTCTAAAATTGTTAATTTTAACCTCTAATTTAAAGAGAATAACTAAATTGAAATAAAACTTAAATTATGGGGATCAAATTGTTCAATTTGAAATAATCGGAACCAAAATGAAATTAAGTAATTCCATTTTCTTCCATTTATCCGGTCGGGTGGGGGTCGAAGGAAGAGAAGATCCATAAATTATAAAGGTTAAAAATGTAATATATCTCAAAAAAATTATCGGTGAAAATCAAAGATATAACTTGTTTATATTATTAAACACATAAATAAATAATGGGAGAATATACATATGAATCAATATGATTTTATAAAATTTATTAATGGGCTCATTTTTTAAAAGAAAATCTGCCTATTCATATACATTTTGATTTTGTAATTAAATTTTGTGTTATATATGCTTCCACAGAATTTATTAGTGAGGTCACTTCTTTTTCCTTTTTTAAATCTACTATTCATATTCATTTTGATTTTGTAATTAGTTTTTGTGTCATACAGTTATTCTTAATAATTAAGGTGTACAACTAGTTATGCATTAAATGACTTAATAATGAAAATCCAACATTATTGATCGAGTTATGTTAGGGACTCCAAATAAATTATCAAATCTCTCACATAGATGTGGGATCCACATACATGTGATTTGTGTGGGTCTCACACTCATGTGAAAAGTTTGATAATTTATTTAATAATTTACTTGGGATTCCTAGCATTTTCCTTATTGATCATCCACTTTTTGGGGTAGAGAAATTTTATACACGCTAATAATTTTTAAACATTTTTCTTTATTAATCATGTAATAATTAAAATTTAAAAATTCAAAACAAGACACGTTTAAGTAATATATGATAAATGTCACAATTGTAAATAAATAAATTTTTAAGATTCACTTGTTTATATAACGTTACTCGTAAATGAAATTAGTATTTTGACTAAGAAACTAATTATTCTTTGCACAAAAGAATGCTTGTTTATTTTGATTATTGGTTTCTTTTTCTTTTTCTTTTTCTCCGGCTATATGAGAAAATTAAGTTTGAAGTTCTTAATTACATATACAAGGAAATGGAATTTATTTAGAGTAATGTTAGAAATCCCAAATAATTTACAAAATATTTTATCAAACCTCTCACATGAGTGTGAGACCAACACACATGTAGATTTGTATATAGTATTACCAATGTGAGAGGTTTGGTAAAACATTAGTAAATTATTTAAGATTCCTAACATTACTCTTTATGAGGTTAATCACTGTTGAATAAATGAAGGCATTTAATGAATGTCTCATTTTCTTGTGTATACAATTAACTCTTTCTCAAGGGGAAAGAAATTTGGGTGCAAATAGGGTACCATGTGGCATGTCATATGGTGCCTTCAACTAATCACAAACACCATGGCCTTCTATATTGTCTCCTCATTACCCAACACATAAATGTAGTTACCACTCTCTCAACTAATGAGAGAAAAGAAATGTACCACATGACACCTACCCTATCTGCACCCAAAAATTTCTCTTAATTAAGAACTTCCAACTTAGGATTAGTGTGTAATCCTCAACAAATTCTATTAGTTGTGGGAGACTTATGTGTAGGTTCTAATTGGTGGACTTATTAGTTTTAAAAATTTTCTCAAAAAAGTCACTAATTTTAAATTTTAGCAACATTTTAAAGAAATTGCCACAAAAAATTCATTAATTTTCAACTTTCAACGACAGTTTGAAAAATTCGTTACAGAAAAACGTCATTATGATGAAAAAAAAAGTCACTAATTGTCAATTTTTAGCGATATACGCAAAAATCGTCATAAAAAATTATTTTTAACGACAATTTTATTAAGACTTATTTTTAATAGAATTTCAAACTATTAGAACCATTGCTAATTTATCTATTAATTGTGCCTACTTGTTGGGACATGGGATACTTTGCGTTGCAAAACTTTCTTCTGATCTAAAACTACGTAGGTTTGAGACAATAATTTTGGCTCTTTCAAATACAATCTACATCCACCATAAAGGCCAAAAAAAAAACACAAAAAATTCAACTGTAAAAATACTGTTATGTCAGGAAAACATACTACTTGCTCAAAATTATTTTTTAAAAATAATTTGGTATCTAGTTCCATGGACCGACTAATTTAAAGAACCAATCTCACCGTCTACTAACAGATGATCCAATTAGGACAAGTTTTGTATGGACTAGTTTCAAAAATTATTTACACTTAGGAGATTTTGAGCGTAAGACCATGGAAAGAACGCTACACTAAGCCAGTCCTTTGGGGTTAAACTTGCTATGTTCACTTACATTAAGGGCAAAAATAATTACAATGAATAACAAAAATAAATAAATAAATTCCATTCAAATGTATTTCCTTCTATATGTTTTTTTTTTTTTAAGAATTAGGACTTGAATTTGCTCTAGCGGCCCACTTTTTTGCTTTATTTTTTAGAATTCAATTGAAATTGGACTGAATGTGTATTCAATTGTAATTATTTTTGGCGTTAATGTATGTGAATAGAGCAAATATTCTTAACGCATGTAACCTTTGAAACCTTGATCAAAATTAAGGCCAAGGCGAGTTTAGAAATAAAAAATAAAAAAAAAATAATAAAACCAGTTAAGGCCATGGCCTCAGAGGTCAAAATATGCTTTATTAAAACGCCAAGACCCTAGAAGTCACAACAATCAAAATTGATTAAGGCTTCTTTGGTAATCATGGTTGGGACTAAAAAAAGTACAAAAGACAAAATAAATTAAATAAGTCAATAAAATAAAATATCATATTCAACCATAATCATTTCATTTTTTTTCTTACAAAAGTTAAAAAAGTCAATCTAAACATACTTTTTAATCCCAAATTAAAAAAGTCCCAATTCAAAAATGTTAACTGTGAAAGTCATAGCCAAACGACAACTAAGATATATGAATAATGAGGGGTAATCTTCTTTGTCATTCTCTGAGGTTACATGCAGGTTTTTTGAAATGTAATTTTTATTTCAAAAAATATTCTTGATTCTGAGATAAATAATGACAGAGTTATACATAAGAACCACTCCAATACAAATCTAATACTTTGTAGATGAAATTGAAACAACCAAGATATGAGGACAAGAATAACACATATATGTTAAGCCCAAAATTGTAAATAAAATTATACGAAATTGATGCAAAAAATATGAGAAATCTCAAATCTATCAGAATTTTTATTTTTGGAAGACTAGTTATTGAAGAGATTGAAACCGTTAGAGTTTGACAGTCTCCAGAATTTCAATTAAAATGACACTACTCAATCGCTCCACAATAATTTTAAGGTCAGAATAGATTTTTGTCAAGAATTATGATATGTGGCTGAGATTAGTGTTGTGAGATCCATGCATAGATAAGTCTGAACCATACATTCTGGGTAAAAATTATGAATTTGTAGTATTACTATAGAAAACTCATAATAAATAGCATTAAAATGAAACATGCTAATTTTGCCACATCTTTTTGTATATAGCATTATCAATTGAATAAAATTTAATATGAAAAACAATTTTTAAAAACAAGATATAAGAAAGGGAAAAACAAGCTAGTGTAAACAAGGCTTGGATTATAGCTAACTGCCATGAACTGATCAAGGGGATGCAAGCCCCTTTTGGTGAAAATATTCAACCATTCTGTTTCTTCTGGATCAAAACAATACAAAGCTCCTCTCTTGTATGAGATCACAATCTTCCCACTGCTCAACAAGCATAGAGGATGAATCCATTGAGGACTTGTGAAACTTACTCTAGGCAAATTCTCTATGCTGACAATCTCTTTAGTCCAAGACCCTTCCACACCATGTTCCTGCATCACCCATATATCAATCTGCCTTGCATAGTAGTCAGTTATGGCAAGACAGCCTCCCAACACCAACAACTCACAATCCTGACCCATTTCGTAGTCTGGCGGGTTTGGGATCACCCGAAACTTCTCATCTGACAAGTCAAATGACACGACAATACATGATTCTTTGAACTGGCCCCGTCCTGAGCATAACCAATGAATAGCACCATTGACCACCGCGCCAGATGATTCCACCGGACAAGCAAAAGGCATGTCGATATTAGACCTCCAAACCCCAGTTCTGCTGAGAGTAAACACATCGACTTTTTGTCTGAAATTTTTTGGATCAAAATCCCAATTGAAAGGCTTCTTCTTCTTCAAAGTGACCATGTGTGTGATATTGTAAATTCCAGTAATTCTCACCACTTTGAATTCATTAGTACTTGGATTGAATCCGAACCCAAAACGCTGGTAAAGATAGGCTTCATTGTCGATATACTTACAGTTACGAAGTCGTGTGACTGTTTGTGACACAGATGGCATATCAAGCAAATACTTGTATTCTTCAGTCAAGGGGTTGAATATACAGACTCGATAGGAAAAATTGTTTTTCAAGCATATTAAGCAAAGCAAACCATTGCATGACAGAGTGGTATTGACATTGAGTATGTTATGATTCATTGGCTGTTTGATTGATTTTGATATTACTCCGTATCTATCTTGATTGTCGATTTCATACAAAACATTGATCTCAGCTATGCAATGGTTTTGATCGTGTGGAGGAGTGGATAATACGAGGAGACAAGGATTTTTTTTGTTGTTGTTGTGATTGTGAGGTTCATGATGAAGAGAAGTTGCGAAATTGTACCAGGATTTGCATACTAACTTCACTGGAACGAGAGAGGAGACTGGTAATCGTGAAAGGATATTGAGAGAGAGATCATGTGGGAGATCTTCCATTGAAGACTCGTGTTGTTGATTGTCTTCTTTTTGTTTAGGATCTTCATTGTTCTTTCTAGCTTTGATTTTTCTTCTGCGCAAACCCATTGATCTTTGTATGGTGAAGAAACAATAGGTGTATTTAACGAGTAGGTGTAATGCAGTGAAATGTAACGGAAAGGAGGACAGATAACAAGATTGAACCACAATAAATCCGAATTAGAGATATTCTCTCTACAAAGGGAATCCAAATATAAACTGAAACTGAATAACTTACAACTTTATTTAGGATTGGTTTAGGACGTTCTAAAAAAGTGCACTTTTTGACTTATTGGCTTATATGGGTTGGGTTTGGATTGGGTTTGATGTGATGTGTTAGAGAGGTGATGTGATTTAAATAAGATGATGCGACTTAAATAGGATAGTGACTTTTTGACTTTTTGACTTTTTTAGGTTATGCCAAACCAACCCTTAGTATAATAAACTTACTTCTTGGACAACAAGAAACTAATAAAATAAAAAATTAAAATTAAAACTATTAGAGTAGGAAAATCGTATCAAATCAAATTAAGAAATTAAATAAATTTATACCATTCTATGCTAAAAACGAAATCAAAGAATAATCCTAAAGCTTACAACCTTATTTATTATAATAAACTTACTTCTTGGACAACAAGAAACTAACAAAATAAAAAAATTAAAATTAATAGAGTAGGAAAATTGTATTAAATCAAATTAAGAAATTAAATAAATTTATACCATTCTATGCTAAAAACGAAATCAAAATATAAACTGAAACTGAATAATCGTAAAGCTTACAACCTTATTTATTATAATAAACTTACTTCTTGGACAACAAGAAACTAATAAAATAAAAAATTTAAATTAAAACTAATAGAGTAGGAAAATTGTATAAAATCCAATTAAGAAATTAAATAAATTTATACCATTCTATGCTAAATTAAATATTCCTAACTAAATATTACTTCTAAAACATATAATATTTATATCATATGCATCAAGATGGTTCAAAAAAAATACCATAATATCTATGTATTTATCAATTTAGAAAACAAAGAGTCTCTGGAATCCAACTCTGAAATGGAAAATATGGAAGTTTATGAAATATGATTTATCTTTGCAATACATGGATATACTATTGACACTGAATTGTCCCTAAAATTCTAATCCTTGATATATTAAGATAGTCCATCTATTCTATGTGAAGCCATATGTGCCTATCAAAAACAATAAATTTGAGTTATAGCCAAATTTGTATACTACAAACTAAAATAGCTTAACAAATTAGGGAGAGCTCCCTTTCATAGTTAACAGATTTAAACTATTTTGGCCGGTCCAACACACCCACTCTTAAAATTTGGAAAATTTGTTTTACTTATAAAATTGGATTGTGCTGAAATGTTGTCTGTTAATATTTGAGTTAGGCTTGAGATATAAGGTATTGATCACAAAAAAATTATTAATTAATGCCCAACCTAACCTGTCCATTTGTAAAATAAAATAGAGAAAAAGAAATTACTACCAACTTATATTATTGAGCCTTCGTTTGGCATGCTAAACTTTTTAACTATTTTAGTTATAAATATACATTTTAACCCAATAAGACAAAATCTCACATTTAATCCATAATAATTTCATTTAATTTCTCTTATAATAATTTGTCGAAAAGCATAACCTTTTTCTTCACTCAGCTCTCACATTGTCTAGGCATAACTTATTTCATGCAATTAAACTAAATTCAAGATTTTTAATGAATAAATTGGAAGATGAAATTTTTTAGGGTTTCTTGGATCTTAAGATGAAAAAATGGGTGAACACGAATGACCAGGTGCATCGCCATCACGCCTAGTCTCATTGTCTCAATTGGAAGATCCTTGGGAAGTGGTCAGCTCATCTTCTTTATCATCACATCAGTTTGATTTTTGATTAACAGTTTTTAAAATTTATATATTTTCTTCACTCGATTAAAATTATGAAATTAATTTTAGTTTTAACTGGGTTTGCAGATGATACTATCATTGAGCTTACATCTGCTCTCAATCCCACTCTTTAAATTCAGTAGCAGTACACCAGCAAAATGGGAACCATACAAGAACTCAATATATGTTAGTTGTTTTATTTGTGTTTTTGTTTTTTACTTAAAAGTTGTTCTAAGTCTCCTAATAATGTTTAAATAATTTTTTTGTAGAGGGGTTCGTGCATGAAATAGAGAAGGAAATGAAAAAATTAATGAATAGTAGAAACTAAACAAATTTTAAGACCCAAACATAGCATAAATCAATCTATGACTAATTCACTTGTGTTTTGATCTCTTCATTTTGCAGGATGGACGTCTATACTGCTTGATAGAGAGCAATTTTGCATTGATTATAACATTTTTAATCAATGTTTCAACCACCTCTTTATCAGGAACTTGTTTGTTCGATTAATAACCTCTCACAAGATCTCTCAAACTGTGCTTCTTTCCTTCTCAAAATCTCTAAACCACACATCCTGCACAAAGGATGGTTTTATAACCCTACTTAGATACTGAAAGCCCCTATGCAGATCTCCCCACATAAAGGTTGGATTGAGATCATAATTAGTTATATAACTACGATGATTCTTAACTAAACACTTAACTATAACACCGCAAAAACTCTTGATTTTTCAGACATCACTGTTGAACCTATATTCATTGTTCAGTGTCCTAGTTCAACCATGTATTCAACATTTAGTTTACTAGTTCAAACTGGCATGACAGTTGGTTAGGCGAGCAAACCATGTATACTTTGATCCAAAAAGCAGTACATTGCTAGCAACCATTAGTATACTAATCAAGTTCTTCCTCATCTTTACTATTGATTGTGAAAATACAAATAAAAATTAAGAGCATGCCACATGAACCAACCAAATAATTGAGGCTCTGAAAAATTGGTACGTACCTTGGCCGCATCTGTATTGCCCTGGGTCACTCGTTCCAGATGGGAAACATACTTTAAGAATGCGACGCAGATAATAAGTTCACGGCTCATCCACATTAATCCTTTTTTCTTCCCATTCTTCAAGGTAGGAAAAGGAGAGGATTCTTAATTTAATTAAACCACAGAACTCCAATACTGAATTTCTTTCCCTAATTTTCAACCTAAACCAGAACTAGTCCCCGATACAGGCCTCAACATTGGATTACTGCATGTGCTTATCGACCCGTTAGCGAGATGAAAGAATGGATCCCTGCTTCTTCACCGTGTGAGTCCTAAAAGTCATTTTTTCCCTAAATCACTTCACTTTGTGCCTTTTGTGACTTTTGACTATGTCATAAGATGAGGAGTTGATGTTCAGCTACTTTGGTATGTTGCCTGCGGTCATGTATGATTCGGCTTTAAGGGACATTACTGGGAAAGCGGTCAATTTCAAATTGAATGATATAAGGGTGAAGGGAAGATCATCTAGTTCTTCATCTGTGCTCTATATTCACTGTCGACAACTCACATCGCTCTTTATAGGATGCTGATTGGGTGTGAATATAATGCGGGACCTAGGCGAGTCAAACATGCTCTTTAAGGGATTAGAGATGTTTTTGGACTGATGTAGCTAGATGGGTCTGGGTACATGAGACACTATTTCTGTTTTTTTTTTGTTGATGTCTCTATGCTGACTCATATTGAGTTTCTAGTATAGAACTCCCACATGCAGGTGTTCTCAGCGGTCGCACGGTGCATTGGCTAGTATGAGAATGTTCATTTTTTGAGGGGAGATTGAGATAGGGATGTGGCAGTATCATGCCAACTCATGTGCGAGTGGGAGATGTCAGAAATGGGCGCCCATGTGGCATGAACATTTCAATGCTTTCAATTTATAACTGTAACTCCTACATTAATGGGGTTTGTAACTCCTGCATTAATTGGGTTTGTAACTCCTGCCTTTATTGCAGAGGTTAATGGTGCATTAATGACCAGCCATAAAGGCTGGAGGCTTTTCCTCTCTCTCCTATACATGTATAAATTGAGACCCTCCTGTCAAGTCTAAGAGACAGAAAATTCCCATATTCTGACTCTCTCCCAAAAACAACGATCAAAGCCGTTTGCACTGTGATTTGTATGGGTGATATTCACTGTTGTAATATCACCCCACTGCTGGGTTGACTGATCAGATTCAGGAAGCACGTGATTTACCCACGAGATCCTTTCTATTAAGACTCTGCAGGAAAGGTATGACCATAATTTTTTTTATTCCGCTGCGTTATACTACTGATTTACAAAGACAAATAAAAAAATTTTGATTAGTCAAAATTAAGATGGTCAAATTGTTTCAAATGGATATGAGTCTTACTAAAATTATGAATCTCAATCCATTTTAAATTATGAGTTACACCAAAAAAAAAAAAAAAAAGTGAACCTATTTTGACAATTAGGTCAACCCAAATGTGTGGAACCCATGAAAATATTTTATCAAAATTTAGTAGAATAATTCAAATTTAAATTTAAATTTGAATGCAAATTATGTCTATAAAATAAGAAATAAATTGCTTGTTTCTTGAAAATTAGAGTCAATTTTAGAGTTTTCAAAATTAATCCACCCCTCCTAAGCCTATAAATAGAGGCTCTCATTAGGGGGAAAGAGGAGACACATTCTTTGGCTATTGGTCTTGCAAGATCCTAAGCAATCTCGAAACTCTGCCAAATTCTCTTCTTAAAGTTCTCTCTAAAGTTCCTCAAACTTGGAAGAAATAATTATCAAGCACTTCAAACTTGTGTCAATCTTTTCAAATTACAAATATAAATTTGGTCACTCTCTTTAAATAGAACATTTCAAGACTCGTTCGAGATCAAGCCGTTCAAGCCCGAGATCAAGCCTTTCTTCTCCAAGTTTCTCCATTCGAAAACTTGAAGAAATTCATCAACTCGTCTAGTTCAACAACAAGCTTTTACAGTTGTTGAATTACGCCAATTTCAAAGATCGAATCAGAGGATTTGTTCTTTTGTAACAGAGCAAACTACAGATAATTGTACTCATTTATTATAATCAAATAAAGTTAATTATTTGTGCATTATTTCGTATTTTAATTGCAGCTACGAAATTTGTGTTTAAAGTTTCCATTACTTGCTTTGCTAATGGGATTCCGATCTCTTTGTCAAATCAGACTCCACCGGGGGTTGATGGTTCCTCGTTGATAACATTGAATTCAACGGCTTCATTGGTTTGCAACAATATTGCTAGGGCTAGTAGAGAAGCCAGGAAATGGTGTGGTTGTGATGAGCCATGGTTGTGTTTTGCCTTTGCAGCAAGTCCACACACCACCAAATATATAAGGAAAATGTCATACTACAAATTAATAAACTTAGACATTAGAGTGTGGTTAATAGTCTAATAGCTATACTTTAGAGTGTAATGAGTGGGAGGTCAAGTGTTCGAATTCATAGAGCAATGGCAACTCTTCAGTTGTGATTAACTATACGAACATACTAATCCTATCTAGGGGAAAAAAAAAAAAAAAAAAGATTAATAAACTTTACCCAAAATTTTTTTTGTTAATTTTCATGTTCTGTAATAATAAATTTTGGAATCTAAAACATGACTCGCTTTCTTAATATGACAAGTGTGAAATTAGTAAATTAGGAAATTTTATAAATTTTGCTATTTTGTATAGTATTTGTTTTTTTTTTTCTATTTTTTTATGAGCAAAAAAAATGGATAAATTACACCTTTTATCCTTATAGTTTGACTCAAATTTTACTTTAGTTTCTATTGTTTAATTTGAATAATTTGATCCTAAAGAGTAAGTCTAGTTTCTATTGTTTCTATTGTTAGCTAACAAGGGTTCTAAAATTGTTAATTTTAACCTCAAATTTAAAGAGAATAACTAAATTGAAATAAAACTTAAATTATGGGGATCAAACTGTTCGATTTGAAATAATCGGAACCAAAATGAAATTAAGTCATTCCATTTTCTTCCATTTATCCGGTCGGGTGGGGGTCGAAGGAAGAGAAAGATCCGTAAATTATAAAGGTTAAAATGTAATATATCTCAAAAAAATTATCGGTGAAAATCAAAGATATAACTTGTTTATATTAATAAACACATAAATAAATAATGGGAGAATATACATATGAATCAATATGATTTTATAAAATTTATTAATGGGCTCATTTTTTAAAAGAAAATCTCCCTGTTCATATACATTTTGATTTTGTAATTAAATTTTGTGTTATATATGCTTCCACAGAATTTATTAGTGAGGTCATTTCTTTTTCCTTTTTTAAATCTACTATTCATATTCATTTTGATTTTGTAATTAGTTTTTGTGTCATACAGTTATTCTTAATAATTAAGGTGTACAACTAGTTATGCATTAAATGACTTAATAATGAAAATCCAACATTATTGATCGAGTTATGTTGGGGACTCCAAATAAATTATCAAATCTTTCACATAGATGTGGGATTCACATACATGTGGTTTGTGTGGGTCTCACACTCATGTGAAAAGTTTGATAATTTATTTAATAATTTACTTGGGATTCCTAGCATTTTCCTTATTGATCATCCACTTTTTGGGGTAGAGAAATTTTATACACGCTAATAATTTTTAAACATTTTTCTTTATTAATCATGTAATAATTAAAATTTAAAAATTCAAAACAAGACACGTTTAAGTAATATATGATAAATGTCACAATTGTAAATAAATAAATTTTTAAGATTCACTTGTTTATATAACGTTACTCGTAAATGAAATTAGTATTTTGACTAAGAAACTAATTATTCTTTGCACAAAAGAATGCTTGTTTATTTTGATTATTAGTTTCTTTTTCTTTTTCTTTTTCTTTTTCTTTTTCTCCGGCTATATGAGAAAATTAAGTTTGAAGCTCTTAATTACATATACAAGGAAATGGAATTTATTTAGAGTAATGTTAGAAATTCCAAATAATTTACAAAATATTTTATCAAACCTCTCACATGAGTGTGAGACCAACACACATGTAGATTTGTATATAATATTACCAATGTGAGAGGTTTGGTAAAACATTAGTAAATTATTTAAGATTCCTAACATTACTCTTTATGAGGTTAATCACTGTTGAATATATGAAGGCATTTAATGAATGTCTCATTTTCTTGTATATACAATTAACTCTTTCTCAAGGGGAAAGAAATTTGGGTGCAAATAGGGTACCATGTGGCATGTCATATGGTGCCTTCAACTAATCACAAACACCATGGCCTTCTATATTGTCTCCTCATTACCCAACACATAAATGTATTTACCACTCTCTCAACTAATGAGAGAAAAGAAATGTACCACATGACACCTACCCTATCTGCACCCAAAAATTTCTCTTAATTAAGAACTTCCAACTTAGGATTAATGTGTAATCCTCAACAAATTCTATTAGTTGTGGGAGACTTATGTGTAGGTTCTAATTGGTGGACTTATTAGTTTTAAAAATTTTCTCAAAAAAGTCACTAATTTTAAATTTTAGCAACATTTTAAAGAAATTGCCACAAAAAATTCATTAATTTTTAACTTTCAACGACAGTTTGAAAAATTCGTTACAGAAAAACTTCATTATGATAAAAATAAAAAAAAAGTCACTAATTGTCAATTTTTAGCGATATACGCAAAAATCGTCATAAAAAATTATTTTTAACGACAATTTTATTAAGACTTATTTTTAATAGAATTTCAAACTATTAGAACCATTGCTAATTTATCTATTAATTGTGCCTACTTGTTGGGACATGGGATACTTTGCGTTGCAAAACTTTCTTCTGATCTAAAACTACGTAGGTTTGAGACAATAATTTTGGCTCTTTCAAATACAATCTACATCCACCATAAAGGCCAAAAAAAAAACACAAAAAATTCAACTGTAAAAATACTGTTATGTCAGGAAAACATACTACTTGCTCAAAATTATTTTTTAAAAATAATTTGGTATCTAGTTCCATGGACCGACTAATTTAAAGAACCAATCCCACCGTCTACTAACAGATGATCCAATTAGGACAAGTTTTGTATGGACTAGTTTCAAAAATTATTTACACTTAGGAGATTTTGAGCGTAAGACCATGGAAAGAACGCTACACCAAGCCAGTCCTTTGGGGTTAAACTTGCTATGTTCACTTACATTAAGGGCAAAAATAATTACAATGAATAACAAAAATAAATAAATAAATTCCATTCAAATGTATTTCCTTGTATATGTTTTTTTTTTTTTTAAGAATTAGGACTTGAATTTGCTCTAGCGGCCCACTTTTTTGCTTTATTTTTTAGAATTCAATTGAAATTGGACTGAATGTGTATTCAATTGTAATTATTTTTGGCGTTAATGTATGTGAATAGAGCAAATATTCTTAACGCATGTAACCTTTGAAACCTTGATCAAAATTAAGGCCAAGGCGAGTTTAGAAATAAAAAATAAATAAAAATAATAATAAAACCAGTTAAGGCCATGGCCTCAGAGGTCAAAATATGCTTTATTAAAATGATAAAGCCAAGACCCTAGAAGTCACAACAATCAAAATTGATTAAGGCTTCTTTGGTAATCATGGTTGGGACTAAAAAAAGTACAAAAGACAAAATAAATTAAATAAGTCAATAAAATAAAATATCATATTCAACCATAATCATTTCATTTTTTTTCTTACAAAAGTTAAAAAAGTCAATCTAAACATACTTTTTAATCCCAAATTAAAAAAGTCCCAATTCAAAAATGTTAACTATAAAAGTCATAGCCAAACGACAACTAAGATATATGAATAATGAGGGGTAATCTTCTTTGTCATTCTCTGAGGTTACATGCAGGTTTTTTGAGATGTAATTTTTATTTCAAAAAATATTCTTGATTCTGAGATAAATAATGACAGAGTTATACATAAGAACCACTCCAATACAAATCTAATACTTTGTAGATGAAATTGAAACAACCAAGATATGAGGACAAGAATAACACATATATGTTAAGCCCAAAATTGTAAATAAAATTATACGAAATTGATGCAAAAAATATGAGAAATCTCAAATCTATCAGAATTTTTATTTTTGGAAGACTAGTTATTGAAGAGATTGAAACCGTTAGAGTTTGACAGTCTCCAGAATTTCAATTAAAATGACACTACTCAATCGCTCCACAATAATTTTAAGGTCAGAATAGATTTTTGTCAAGAATTATGATATGTGGCTGAGATTAGTGTTGTGAGATCCATGCATAGATAAGTCTGAACCACACATTCTGGGTAAAAATTATGAATTTGTAGTATTACTATAGAAAACTCATAATAAATAGCATTAAAATGAAACATGCTAATTTTGCCACATCTTTTTGTATATAGCATTATCAATTGAATAAAAATTTAATATGAAAAACAATTTTTAAAAACAAGATATAAGAAAGGGAAAAACAAGCTAGCGTAAAAAAGGTGAAACAAGGCTTGGATTATAGCTAACTGCCATGAACTGATCAAGGGGATGCAAGCCCCATTTGGTGAAAATATTCAACCATTCTGTTTCTTCTGGATCAAAACAATACAAAGCTCCTCTCTTGTATGAGATCACAATCTTCCCACTGCTCAACAAGCATAGAGGATGAATCCATTGAGGACTTGTGAAACTTACTCTAGGCAAATTCTCTATGCTGACGATCTCTTTAGTCCAAGACCCTTCCACACCATGTTCCTGCATCACCCATATATCAATCTGCCTTGCATAGTAGTCAGTTATGGCAAGACAGCCTCCCAACACCAACAACTCACAACCCTGACCCATTTCGCAGTCTGGCGGGTTTGGGATCACCCGAAACTTCTCATCTGACAAGTCAAATGACACGACAATACATGATTCTTTGAACTGGCCCCGTCCTGAGCATAACCAATGAATAGCACCATTGACCACCGCGCCAGATGATTCCACCGGACAAGCAAAAGGCATGTCGATATTAGACCTCCAAACCCCAGTTCTGCTGAGAGTAAACACATCGACTTTTTGTCTGAAATTTTTTGGATCAAAATCCCAATTGAAAGGCTTCTTCTTCTTCAAAGTGACCATGTGTGTGATATTGTAAATTCCAGCAATTCTCACCACTTTGAATTCATTAGTACTTGGATTGAATCCGAACCCAAAACGCTGGTAAAGATAGGCTTCATTGTCGATATACTTACAGTTACGAAGTCGTGTGACTGTTTGTGACACAGATGGCATATCAGGCAAATACTTGTATTCTTCAGTCAAGGGGTTGAATATACAGACTCGATAGGAAAAATTGTTTTTCAAGCATATTAAGCAGAGCAAACCATTGCATGACAGAGTGGTATTGACATTGAGTATGTTATGATTCATTGGCTGTTTGATTGATTTTGATATTACTCCGTATCTATCTTGATTGTCGATTTCATACAAAACATTGATCTCAGCTATGCAATGGTTTTGATCGTGTGGAGGAGTGGATAACACGAGGAGACAAGGATTTTTTTTGTTGTTGTTGTGATTGTGAGGTTCATGATGAAGAGAAGTTGCGAAATTGTACCAGGATTTGCATACTAACTTCACTTGAACGAGAGAGGAGACTGGTAATCGTGAAAGGATATTGAGAGAGAGATCATGTGGGAGATCTTCCATTGAAGACTCGTGTTGTTGATTGTCTTCTTTTTGTTTAGGATCTTCATTGTTCTTTCTAGCTTTGATTTTTCTTCTGCGTAAACCCATTGATCTTTGTATGGTGAAGAAACAGTAGGTGTATTTAACGAGTAGGTGTAATGCAGTGAAATGTAACGGAAAGGAGGACAGATAACAAGATTGAACCACAATAAATCCAAATTAGAGATATTCTCTCTACAAAAGGAATCCAAATATAAACTGAAACTGAATAACTTACAACCTTATTTAGGATTGGTTTAGGATGTTCTAAAAAAGTGCACTTTTTGACTTATTGGCTTATATGGGTTGGGTTTGGATTGGGTTTGATGTGATGTGTTAGAGAGGTGATGTGATTTAAATAAGATGATGTGACTTAAATAGGATAGTGACTTTTTGACTTTTTGGCTTTTTTAGGTTATGCCAAACCAACCCTTAGTATAATAAACTTACTTCTTGGACAACAAGAAACTAATAAAATAAAAAATTAAAATTAAAACTATTAGAGTAGGAAAATCGTATCAAATCAAATTAAGAAATTAAATAAATTTATACCATTCTATGCTAAAAACGAAATCAAAGAATAATCCTAAAGCTTACAACCTTATTTAGTATAATAAACTTACTTCTTGGACAACAAGAAACTAACAAAATAAAAAAATTAAAATTAATAGAGTAGGAAAATTGTATTAAATCAAATTAAGAAATTAAATAAATTTATACCATTCTGTGTTAAAACGAAATCAAAATATAAACTGAAACTGAATAATCGTAAAGCTTACAACCTTATTTATTATAATAAACTTACTTCTTGGACAACAAGACACTAATAAAATAAAAAATTTAAATTAAAACTAATAGAGTAGGAAAATTGTATAAAATCAAATTAAGAAATTAAATAAATTTATACCATTCTATGCTAAATTAAATATTCCTAACTAAATATTACTTCTAAAACATATAATATTTATATCATATGCATCAAGATGGTTCAAAAAAAATACCATAATATCTATGTATTTATCAATTTAGAAAACAAAGAGTCTCTGGAATCCAACTCTAAAATGGAAAATATGGAAGTTTATGAAATATGATTTATCTCTGCAATACATGGATATACTATTGACACTGAATTGTCCCTAAAATTCTAATCCTTGATATATTAAGATAGTCCATCTATTCTATGTGAAGCCATATGTGCCTATCAAAAACAATAAATTTGAGTTATAACCAAATTTGTATACTACAAACTAAAATAGCTTAACAAATTAGGGAGAGCTCCCTTTCATAGTTTACAGGTTTAAACTATTTTGGCCGGTCCAACACACCCACTCTTAAAATTTGGAAAATTTGTTTTACTTATAAAATTGGATTGTGCTGAAATGTTGTCTGTTAATATTTGAGTTAGGCTTGAGATATAAGGTATTGATCACAAAAAAATTATTAATTAATGCCCAACCTAACCTGTCCATTTGTAAAATAAAATAGAGAAAAAGAAATTACTACCAACTTATATTATTGAGCCTTCGTTTGGCATGCTAAACTTTTTAACTATTTTAGTTATAAATATACATTTTAACCCAATAAGACAAAATCTCACATTCAATCCATAATTATTTCATTTAATTTCTCTTATAATAATTTGTCGAAAAGCATAGCCTTTTTCTTCACTCGGCTCTCACATTGTCTAGGCATAACTTATTTCATGCAATTAAACTAAATTCAAGATTTTTAATGAATAAATTGGAAGATGAAATTTTTTAGGGTTTCTTGGATCTTAAGATGAAAAAATGGGTGAACACGAATGACCAGGTGCATCGCCATCACGCCTAGTCTCATTGTCTCAATTGGAAGATCCTTGGGAAGTGGTCAGCTCATCTTCTTCATCATCACATCAGTTTGATTTTTGATTAACAGTTTTTAAAATTTATATATTTTCTTCACTCGATTAAAATTATGAAATTAATTTTAGTTTTAACTGGGTTTGCAGATGATACTATCATTGAGCTTACATCTGCTCTCAATCCCACTCTTTAAATTCAGTAGCAGTACACCAGCAAAATGGGAACCATACAAGAACTCAATATATGTTTGTTGTTTTATTTGTGTTTTTGTTTTTTACTTAAAAGTTGTTCTAAGTCTCCTAATAATGTTTAAATAATTTTTTTGTAGAGGGGTTCGTGCATGAAATAGAGAAGGAAATGAAAAAATTAATGAATAGTAGAAACTAAACAAATTCTAAGACCCAAACATAGCATAAATCAATCTATGACTAATTCACTTGTGTTTTGATCTCTTCATTTTGCAGGATGGACGTCTGTACTGCTTGATAGAGAGCAATTTTGCATTGATTATAACATTTTTAATCAATGTTTCAACCACCTCTTTGTCAGGAACTTGTTTGTTCGATTAATAACCTCTCACAAGATCTCTCAAATTGTGCTTCTTTCCTTCTCAAAATCTCTAAACCACACATCCTGCACAAAGGATGGTTTTATAACCCTACTTAGATACTGAAAGCCCCTATGCAGATCTCCCCACATAAAGGTTGGATTGTGATCATAATTAGTTATATAACTACGATGATTCTTAACTAAACACTTAACTATAACACCGCAAAAACTCCTGATTTTTCAGACATCACTGTTGAACCTATATTCATTGTTCAGTGTCCTAGTTCAACCATGTATTCAACATTTAGTTTACTAGTTCAAACTGGCATGACAGTTGGTTGGGCGAGCAAACCATGTATACTTTGATCCAAAAAGCAGTACATTGCTAGCAACCATTAGTATACTAATCAAGTTCTTCCTCATCTTTACTATTGATTGTGAAAATACAAATAAAAATTAAGAGCATGCCACATGAACCAACCAAATAATTGAGCCTCTGAAAAATTGGTACGTACCTTGGCCGCATCTGTATTGCCCTGGGTCACTTGTTCCAGATAGGAAACATACTTTAAGAATGCGACGCAGATAATAAGTTCACGGCTCATCCACATTAATCCTTTTTTCTTCTCATTCTTCAAAGTAGGAAAAGGAGAGGATTCTTAATTTAATTAAACCACAGAACTCCAATACTGAATTTCTTTCCCTAATTTTCAACCTAAACCAGAACTAGTCCCCGATACAGGCCTCAACATTGGATTACTGCATGTGCTTATCGACCCGTTAGCGAGATGAAAGAATGGATCCCTGCTTCTTCACCGTGTGAGTCCTAAAAGTCATTTTTTCCCTAAATGATTTCACTTTGTGCCTTTTGTGACTTTTGACTATGTCATAAGATGAGGAGTTGATGTTCAGCTACTTTGGTATGTTGCCTGCGGTCATGTATGATTCGGCTTTAAGAGACATTACTGGGAAAGCGGTCAATTTCAAATTGAATGATATAAGGGTGAAGGGAAGATCATCTAGTTCTACATCTCTGCTCTATATTCACTGTCGACAACTCACATCGCTCTTTATAGGATGCTGATTGGGTGTGAATATAATGTGGGACCTAGGCGAGTCAAACATGCTCTTTAAGGGATTAGAGATGTCTTTGGACTGATGTAGCTAGATAGGTCTGGGTACATGAGACACTATTTCTGTTTTTTTTTTGGGTTGATGTCTCTATGCTGACTCATATTGAGTTTCTAGTATAGAACTCCCACATGCAGTAGTTCTCAGCGGTCGCACGGTGCATTGGCTAGTATGAGATTGTTCATTTTTTTAGGGAGATTGAGATAGTGATGTGGCAGTATCATGCCAACTCATGTGCGAGTGGGAGATGTCAGAAATGGGCGCCCATGTGGCATGACCATTTCAATGCTTTGAATTTATAACTGTAACTCCTACATTAATGGGGTTTGTAACTCCTGCATTAATGGGGTTTGTAACTCCTGCCTTTATTACAGAGGTTAATGGTGCATTAATGACCAGCCATAAAGGCTGGAGGCTTTTCCTCTCTCTCCTATACATGTATAAATTGAGACCCTCCTGTCAAGTCTAAGAGACAGAAAATTCCCATATTCTAACTCTCTCCCAAAAACAACGATCAAAGCCGTCTGCACTATGATTTGTATGGGTGATATTCACTGTTGTAATATCACCCCACTGCTGGGTTGACTGATCAGATTCAGGAAGCACGTGATTTACCCACGAGATCCTTTCTATTCAGACTCTGCAGGAAAGGTATGACCATAATTTTTTTTATTCCGCTGCGTTATACTGCTGATTTACAAAGACAAATAAAAAAATTTTGATTAGTCAAAATTAAGATGGTCAAATTGTTTCAAATGGATAAGAGTCTTACTAAAATTATGAATCTCAATCCATTTTAAATTATGGTCATGGTCATGCCTTATGGTCATGCCTTGACAAGACAAGCCTCCGGCAAACCGTTCAGGAATAGCAGATGGCAAACACGGTGTCCTAGGCGCACCAATGCAAATGCAATGCAAAGAAACACATAAGTGTAATCAAAACAAGATATCATGAGTTCGAGTCAAGTTCTCTAAATTCCCCAGCAGAGTCGCCAGAAACTGTAACAAGCCTGCGGGGGACCTCGCTACAGTTCGGACTCGATTTGTGTCACGGTTCTTAATCTGAACCAAAGAGTCCAAATCCGGCAAATCGTTTTGAGAAAACAGATTTTTTGAAAGAAGTGCCAAACATGGACTGCTTTGCCAGATACAGAGTCGCCACCTAAATATTTTTATTTTGGAAAATTTAGGAAACCCTGACTCGTTGCCTAAGGCCACGTGTCCGTCATCACCAAAGTTGCCTCGGCTCAGGAACTTGGGTACGATTGGGGAAGGTCAGCTATGAGCACCCCCTCTCGCCCGGTCAAAGACCGGCCTCTACTAACCATGATACCAAGTTTTGAAAACATTATGTGTTCTTATTCCGGTTATTAGCCTAGATTTACTACGTGATGCTCGCAATATACAAGTATAGACTGGGCCGCCTGAATTGGAACAAAACATTTCATGTTTGTTTATTTGAAAATGGTTTGATGGTGCTACTCGTAAGTAGGCTAAGACGTGGATTTGCCACCCTCGGGTGGGCTTAGAAAACATGATTTCGCCACTATCTAGTGGGCTTAAAACTTACATTTGATGAATTGTTCCAATTCAGATAACTCAACCTTCACCCACAGGCACTCAGGCAGTTATATCAAATAAGCACATAGCCTCATGGTAAAGCATGCTATCATGGCAATCACTCATACGCATGCAAGGATGCTAAAGCATAAAAAACTTACCGAGTACTCCAAGCCAAAAAAGAGAAGTTAGTTAGAAAGATGCATGACCCCTAACTATACAACATGCCTAATGCAGCACATGCAAAATGCAGCTAAGTAGGCTCGGCTACTAATGACATGACATGGCACTTACTTCGAAACATGCTTTCAAACACGTATTTCAAGAAAGTGTATTGAAAATTGCGATGCAGTTTGAATGATGAACCGAGCCTTTGGTGCATGCAAGACAAATGAATGATGCACTCATGCAAACATACTGTATGCTAAACAAAACATGTCCCTAAATTAACCAACATAAGCAGGTAAATAAAAGGGAGAAAGAAAGGGGGTTGGAAGACATGCACACACACACGCACCCTTATTACAGTTGTGCCCTCGCGCAGAGGGTCCGAACAAATAATATACAGTCCCAAATAAATAGTTACAGTCCGAATAAATACAAAAATCCTAATTAATTAACAAATTAATCTAGGAAAGTAATAAACTAGCATGCAATCTAAGGACTGCCTCGACTCTACTCTGGATGATGAATGATGCATGCTTGAGTTGCCTTGCGCGGAAATCCACTGCGATGCCCCAATTAGCCTCTGTTTGCAAATTTTCTTGGAAGGCGTGCCGAGCTCCGGAAGGCTGCTGATTCTTGATTCGCTGCAACAGAGAGCAACAAAGGGGCATAGCAGAGTATTTTCACATATGTATGCATGACTACCCTTCAGGGAGTGTAGTCCTCGATCCTCGTACCACCAATCACGCATCTCGATGCATGATGGCCGAGGAGTCGAATTGCATGACTCAATATGGAATGAATGCACATGAAAATACAACAAGGCCTAGACTCCATCATGGATAATCCAAAGTATCGGCGACTAGGAATTGAGACACGTTCCGTCACTCGGAGTAAGAAACGCCCCTCGTTTCCCGTGCCTGGGCTAACTCCTATCCCAAACACAATGCAATATGCATGATATGCATGAATGCGACTAAGATACAACCTAGCATACACAATACTATGAAATGGCATACACGATGCACGAGGTAACATGGCATACACAACGCTCTAATCATACAACCTAGCATACGCAATGCTATGAATCGAAATGGCATACACAATGCATAATGGACTTACACCAACATGAGTGGACCTTAGCCACACTCACATCAGTAGCCATTAGGTGAAAATGAGACACTCGAAATGCGTGCACACATGCACGCAAACCGAGGACCGAATCTAAGGCATCAAATGCCACTCTACCAAAGCATGGTAAGGCATGGAACATGATATGCAAATAAGTGAATTTCAGTACTGAAATATGATACAAAACAGCTCCGAAACATGGAAACATGGTACCCGATGCATGAGATGAACCCCGAAATGCAAAACTAGGCACATAGAATGACTTACAGCTATACAAAGCATGCATTATTGGACTATGAAGTCTAAAGACAGAACCAAGACAGTCCCAAAGCATAGACTTTTCCAGTTTAAAGCAAGGCCAAAAAGTGCTAACAAGATGGACTAAATTAGCATGCGAATTTGACTAGCAAACATAGTTTACATGGAAAATATATGATGCAAGTGAGAACTCATCAAACCAGCAAAAATCAGTGAATAAACCATGTGAAAATAGGCCCAAATAACCATGGAAATGCAGCCAATGCATACCAAAATGAGGGGCTCCTTTAGAAGGCCATGCAAGGAGTTATTAGGCACATACAAGATAGACAAGTGGCATGACATATACAACTCTAAAAATCAAATATGGTAGTCCTAAAACTCACAAAATTGGCCCCAAAATCAGTCAACAAAGCATGAAAGATGGGGGCCCTTTAGAAGACCAAAATGGCCATCAAGCAAGTCGAGGTGAGAAGGGGTCACCCCCCTCTGATTTGAAGGCTCAAAATAGGGTCTTAGCCACTGAAAATCCACTGGATTTCAGTGGCTAGAAGGCCAAACAAGGCATGCAACAATAGCTTAGGCTTAAGGCTCAAAATAAGAGGCAACTAAGCATACTAGATAGCATATGACCTCAGATAAGAAAATGCCCTTAATAAAATATGGAGAGGGCCTCAAAAAAAAACTTTTTATAGTTTACAACATGCTTCAAAAATTAACACAAATAGGACTAATCTATCATGCAAAAATGGCCCTAAAAGTGAGAATAGAGACAAGGGGCAGTAGCCGACCCCAAAAAACAAGGAGCCCTTTAACAAAGTTGAAAAGGGGCTCAAAATAAGGCACTTCACAGTTTACATCAAACCACAAAAGTAAACACAAGTAAGCCTAAACTAGCATGCAAGAAAAGGGCCTAAAAGAGGGGTAAAGAGGCAAGTGGTAGTAAATGACCTCAAACAGAGGAGAGACCTTCAACAAAGTTGAAGAAGGGCTCAAAAAAAGCCACTTTACAGTTTACATCAAAGCTCAAAACAGTTCACAAATAAGCCTAAAATACTATGCAAAAATAGGCCTAAAAGAAAGTTAAAGAGGCAAGTGATGGAAGGAGGTCTCAAACAGAGAAAGACCCTTGATCAAACATGAAAAGGGACTCAAAATATGATTATTTGCAGTTAGGGTCGGAGCCCAAAAATGCTTGAAAGCAAGGCATATAAATGAAACAAAAAAAAGCTAGTTTAGGGGAAAAGTGTACTTACCCTTGAAGAACAAGTCTTTAGCAGCCTTTTGGTCCAAAAATCTGAGCTTCTAGCCTCTGAAGATCAGCCTCAAGGTGTTTGAATGGAGGATGGAGGTCTTGTGCTATGAGGTGTAGTGCAAAAAATGCAAAGAAATCCAACTTCCAAGCTCTAACCACAAGCAATATAGAGAGAGAGATGGATTTTTGCCCTCCAAAATCTCAGAACCTGGTGTAAGGAAGAAGCCCCTTGCTTATATAGAGGAATGCAAGGCTAAGGCTTCTTGAACAAGCTTCCAAAAGCTTTGATCCCTCCATACACGTGTATGGAGGGCAGATATGAGGAATCCAGCTGGTACAAAATATCTGCCCGGAAACTAGCTGGGAAAAGGGGGGGTACCGGCCATCAGCAATGGCCAGCAGTGCCACACTGATGGCCGGCAGGTGCTCACCAATGGCCGGCAGGGGCAAAGCCATAGCCGGCAGTGCCATGCCTATGGCCGGCAGTGCACTAAGAGGGCCACTCTGACAGGACCTAGTCAGGGTCCAAAAATGAGGCAGAAAGGATACAGGGTCCGGAAACTCGGACCGATGACGTTCTGCCGCGACAGTCGAATGCTGGGCGAGCAATCGAACCAGTTGTTGGGTGTACCTACAAGCACAACCAAGTCTCGAGGACTGTCAAAAATGGGGTGTCTACAGTTGCCCCTCTTTGACAGAACTCGGAAGTCAAGAAGTGACAGAAGTGAATGTCAAAGCCTAGAGACGACCCATTTTTGACAAGGCCGAAGACTTAGACAAGCAGGCGAGATAAACAGAGATGTGCCCGCAGGCGCGCCCGCAGGCAGGGGGAGGGCAAAATGCAACTGGCAATGCAAGACGCCGAAGGTGACTCAATGATCATGCAAATGCAGCAAGCTGTAATGAAGCACATATTCACAATAGATGCAACAGTTTTAAGCAAGAATGCAAAGCAACAACTACATTTCATGCAGTTAAGAATGCGGAGAATTATTCAATTCTCACCACGTCTCACACGGAGAAGATACAATACCTACGCGGTTCGTTTGGTCGCACCAGCCTCAAATGAACCGTACATACAATATCGTGCGACATGGTGCTGGGGATCTCTCGCTTCTTCTTGGTTGAACCACAGGTGCTACTTTTCTCCCTGACTATGGTCGCAGCTTTCCCTATTCTCCAACAGGGTGACAGACTAGGTTGGATCAGTATCCAGAATTGAGGTGCATACAGATGCTATCTCAATCTATGGGGCTGCCATACAGATTTCAAGCCGAGGATATACCCCTGGGTATTTAAACCAGACTTTAGTCTCGGAAATCCCGAACCTTTGTGTTCTAGGCATGAGCCATTCGAACTCTAGTTTCCACCGTCTCAGTTAGTCTCCTAGGAACTCACCGCAAACACAGACAGGTGGCTATACCAGACCACCGGAAGTCGTTCGGGCATGACAAACACCAAAGGAATTGCACCTTTAGAGGATTTAAGGTCTCCTAGACCAGAAAGTGCACAAGACGGTGCGAATAAAATGCAAGTAAAATGCAAGTACGATGCGCAAAACAGCGCGAATGATGGTGCAGGATTTAAGGTCTCCTTAGACCGGAGGATTTAAGGTCTCCCAGACCAGACAATAAAACAGATACGATGCAATGGATGTAATAGATGTGATGCAATAGATAATAGATGCGATGCAACAGAGAGTACAATAGATGCAAAATGGTGACACACGCCAACCATGCTGGACTCGTGAGTGGAGGAAGAACAAAGAAAAACAATCAGGAGCGCGTTCCACGCAACCTAAGATAAATTCCAAACACGCTGAAATCGTGTGAGGAAGGGGACACTCAAATCACGCTGAAATCGTGAGAGGAGGTCTAAAAACAACCCGCCCAAGTGCGCGCGCAACGCAACCTGAGAAAGGATCCAAACACGCTGAAATCGTGTGAGGAAAAGGAACAAAGAGAGAAACATAGGGACTTATCCCAGTGTTTCGGAATAGTATAAGCATTGGAACATATTCCGAACGCTTTTAACCGAAGGGGGAGAAACATAGAGACGTATCCCGGTGTTTCGGAATGGTGTGAGCATTGGAACGTATTCCGAACGCTTTTAACCGAAGAGGGAGAAACCTAGGGACGTATCCCAGTGTTTCGGAATGGTGTGAGCATTGGAACGTATTCCGAACGCTTTTAACCGAAGAGGGAGAAACATAGGGACGTATCCCGGTGTTTCGGAATGGTGTGAGCATTGGAACGTATTCCGAACGCTTTTAACCGAAGATGGAGAAACATAGGGACGTATCCCGGTGTTTCGGAATGGTGGAGAAACATAGGGACGTATCCCATTGTTTCAGAATAAAAGATGCGGGCATTGGAACGTGTTCCAAATGCTCTAAACCAAAGGAGGTCTAACCCGTCGCACGCGCGAGGAGAAAGAATGATAATTGCAAGTGAAATGGTGCATAACAATGCAAGTAATGAGCATAACAATGCGAGATAGATGTGCATAATCAATGCAATGAATGGGAATAACAATGCTAGTGAAGTGGGTGCATAACCATGCAATTGGAATGTGCATCACAATGCAAGTGAAGTGGGTGCATAATAATGCAATTGGAACGTGCACCACAATGCAAGTGAAACGTGCGTGACAACGCATATTTGAAACAAAATGCCAAATAAGGGAATACAAGCCTTAACGAGACCAAATTCAAACGCGACCTCCGATTTACCTTTCGGAGGGGTTTGCAACACACTCAGCTCAAAAACGGGCACACCCTGTTCATACCAGAGAGAGATAACATCTGCTGCTGCTTTAATTGCCATTTTGACTTGGAGTAGGCTGCTGGGGCCAAGATACACTCATACTTCAGAGTAGTGACAAGGCCTGAGGAGGTACATCCGGAGTACAATCACGGAATTTGCTGAAGGTGAAACACACTCAGATGCTTCGATTTTCCCTCTTTTCTTTTGCTTTGCAGTCTGGAACCCATATAGCTTCAGATAGGTCCTAGTTTTACTGTTCTCACATGACCTGGGTTGAACCGTGCGGTTTTATGAAAGAACGGATCTTGTTTTGCACAAACGTGAAGAATGGCACAGCACTTTGAGCACAAAACGATTTTATTTTTGAAATTGAGAGATGAGTTTTCGACCAGGTATGGAGCCTACGACTGAACACAGCAAGACAACTCAACACGGAAATAAAAGGCACACAACCTAAACACCACTCAACAAAGGAAAAACAAGGTAAAACAACCTAAACACATCGAGACACGCTCGGAACGACTTAAAGCAAGAATCGAGACAAACAAAACAAGAGACATGACACACAGACGTGTTTACAAAGACGAGAGACCTCTCAGTGCACGAGGAGCCAGTTTTCTCCGGGTATTATTCCCACCCTTTCTCATTTGTGATTCTCACATCACTCGGCCCTCAGGCTCTGTTTTTCTGAAAAAAAGCCCTTTTCTCACTCTTTCTCTTAGCGCACATCTCTCTATTCTTCAATCTCTCATTTTTTTATCCCTCCCCTGGGTGGTGGATGGATAAATAGGAAGTTGCGGGCTCTTGCCCCTAGCATTCTGCTAGATTCTCTTCTTGTTCACAACAGTGGGTTTCTTCCACAGAGGGGTTGCGCTACAATTGGGTGTGTAGCAAATCTGCAGCTGATACCGGTTGACGATGCTCTGCTAGGGAGTTTGGACGTGGTTAGATCTGCCCAGACAAAGGAGTGGAATACCTTGATTCGTTCCCGTTCGTGCTTCGCACTTGGCTTGATACCTCGTTGCTTGGAGGATGAGAGAGCTTTCTGCATTTTACTGTTAGCTTCAGCTGTGCCCTTTCTAGCAAGTATGCTGGCGATGGGAGAAAGACAGGAAGCCTGACTCAACTGTGCCCCTTGTTCATCATTTTGACCATTTTTTTTTTTTTGGCTTTCTACTAAAACAAATTTTGACCAAAATGAGAGTTAGATTAATATGCTTGTTCGATTTTCTGATTTAAAATCATGCAAGTCAGGTTATGAGCACTGAAAATTTTCCTTTTTGGGTCCAAGAAATGGTCCAGTTTTAGAAAAATGGAATAATTTTCGAGAGAATTAGTCAACCTCAGTAAAAATTCTCAAAAACTATTTTTGCAAATGGCCACTGCTCAACAAGCTCGGAACCTTACTCTTGAGATGCACGACCTCGGACCCATAGCAATGGAAAATTACCCCTTGTCTGAAGGAGAGCTGCATGGCAACGGAAAGTTGCCCCTTGTTTGAACGGCACCGCGGTACACTGCAATCAATCCTCAGAGTGACGATCACAACCGAACTCTTGGATACAGAGAAGGCAAAGACGATCAAAACCATTACATGGACACAATCGATTTTAGAGGTGTTTGTGGCTGGACTTCAGAATGAAGTTGCCTACGTATCCCAAACATGGGAATCAAGCCTTACGTAGTTCGGGGTTAAGGTACACTCGGGTATTAACCTCTCCTTTTTAGGCTCTAACTTTTGCCAAGGCGCCCGTCGCGGGTTTTCGACCTTGCGAGCTTTGTTCTTCTTTCTTTCCCTTTTTTTTGTATATTCTTTTCATTCCTTCTTCTTCTTCTTCTTTTTCTCTTTTCTTTTTTTTTCTCTTTTCTTCTTTTTTCTTTTTTTGCTTTTTGTATATACCTTTTCTTGCTCTAACTTTTGCCTGGGTCGCCCTTCCGGGTTTTCGGCCCAGCAAGCCTCTCAAAGGGTAAAAGTGTAACAAGTCCATGCCAAATGGTTTTAGGATCTCGAAGCCATCCGTATCCAAGAGAGTGGCTATTGTATCGATTTGCAGAAGGATCCATCTTCGGCTCTTCGAGTACATCGGACATTTTCGCCCCTAGTTCGAGGGGTGCTTCTGTTCTAGCTTCGCAAGCTTCTTCTGATGAGGTCTAATCTTCTTGATCTGACTTTGGTGCCTCTTGTTCGAGGGCTGTTTCAAATCTGGCTACACAGGCCTCATATCGCGGTTGACCGTTGAACACTCTGAACCCAAGGTCAAGGCTTGAAAGCAAGGGCTCAAGTCTCAAGGCTGAGAGCGATCCTAAGCTGCACAATCTCAAGAGCGATTCCACACAGGTCTTCGCAGGACTGCGCAAAACATTTTGTTTTTGAAAATTTTTTAAGAAAGCGACAAATCGCTCGCGCTGAAGACAGTGTAGAACCAATCTGGATCAAAGCTAGGGTCCTTCTCAGTACTCATACTAACAAGCATGTTTTCATTCATTAAGGGTTTAGCACGCCTCTCTTTCTCTTAGTTTGATCAAAGTTTCACAAATCCCGAGAAATTCTTTCCTCTTCGTTTTCATCACAGCGTTCAAATGGTTTTGAAAAACTTAGGTCAATGCAATGAGTTCGAGGCACAGAAAAGTAGGCGAAAAGCACTGCCATTTCATTCAGAACTTCTTGCACAACTGGCGCAAGGCAGAAGCGAGCACAAAAATGTGAAAATCACTGTTGTTCATTCAAATCTGTTGGCATTACTGGCTCCAAGGCAGAAACAGACTCAAAAGAAAACGAAAAAGACAAACACAAAACAAACAAGTGATGTTCGAGGTAACACCCCCGAAATCTCCCGACTCCAACAAAAATAGGACTGACTCGGTACAACAAGACAGACCCAAAGCAAAAGAGACTGACTGAAAACAAAAAGACAGACTCAAAAACAAAACAACAAGACTGACCCAATACCCAAGTCAAAAAGTACAAATTAACAACATTCGCAAATGTGCTCAAAACAGTGCATGCCATCCACCATATCTGGAGTTAATCGAGCGTCGCCCGCAGGTGGTTCATTCCCCGATCACATCACATTATCCCCCACAAGTTCACTGATCAAGTGCCGATAGACTTTGCAGGACCTGGTGCGGGGATGACCCCGTTGTCAATCAAATTTTGTATCTCGTGGCGGAAACGGACGCAACTGTCTGTGTCATGACCGGTTTGTTGATGGAAAGCACAGTACTTAGTCGGGTCATGCTTTGGAGGGAGAGGATCGGGTAGAGGCCGTTGCTCTAACGGTTTCAAATGTCTTTTCTTGAGTAGGACCCCCAGGGCTTTAGACAAAGACATATAGAGTGGGGTGAAAACCCTCTTGCCTCGGGGTAGATAGTCTGAAGTTCGGGGGTTTGAAGTGGATGCACCAACAAAGGGGGTGGCTGCTCTTGGTGTGGTGGTGGCGACCATGCCCACTTCGAAAGATCTTGCAGCTGCGTCACCGCTGGTGTTCGCATTCGAACTGCGGGTAAACGCCCTCCTGGGCTGCTCCTTCTCCTGGTAAATGAGGCCCTGCTTCATAGCATCCTCGATCTGTACTCCCATCTCATGCAAATCTGAAAAGGTAGGGAAGGGAAGCACGATCATTTTCTGCATTAGTTTGGGCTGGAGGTTGCGCATAACCATCCGTATTTGATCCTTATCCGTTGGCCTAATGGTCATCATTGAGGCCTTGGCCCTCCAGCGGGCCACGAATTCTGAGAAGCTCTCCTTAGGCTCCTGCCTCGTCGTCTCAAGATCACGGGTCGTAATCTCGATTTGGGTATTGTATGAATATTGTGCGATGAAGGCCTCGGCCATCTCCTCCCAGCTTCGTTTCACTGAATCCTCCAATTTGGCGTACCAGATGGCCGCAATACCCGACAGGGTCCTGCCAAAAAGGGAAAGCTTCTGTAATCTTGTCAAGCCCATCGGGCGCAGAACATCTGAAAATAAACTCAGGTGGACCATGGGATCTCCTGACCCGTCAAAACGGTCGATGTGAGGCATCTTGAACCTGTCCGGCAGTGTCACAGCTGTATTGGTGTACCCGTCCTCAATGTCCGGGATGGACTTTACCCCCTGGGATTTCTTGAACAACTTTTCAAGCTTGCTCAACTTCAGCGCTGTATGGTCTACCTCGAACTCAAAGGGAGAGTCTGGTAGGTTGATTGGTGCTTTAGACAGCTGGGGTAAGATTGGGGGCGGAGCCGGCCCTGTCGGAATGTCCGTACCTTCCTGGACATTTGGCGTCTCCCCGGGTATTGGATCTATTGGTGGGGGGGAGCTTGATGTGAGGCTGATGCTCCAGCTTGCTACTGTAGCCGGGTAATTAGCTCCGCTTGCTGGGCCATGACCGTAGCCTGCTGTTTGGCAAATTTCGCTTGGCAGACAGCATCTTGCTGCATGAGTTTCATACTTTCTTGCATCTGACGCATCATTGCCTCCATCCCTGACGTGTTCTGCTGGTCCATCTGACTGACTGGTATATCTATCCCTGCAGTAGAAACTGAGACCTCAGCTTGACTGTTCACTGGTGGGGTGGATAAAGGCCACTAATCTGGTAACCGTTGAACTGGTGATCTGTGCCTGACTGACCCTTTTACCCTGCCTCTGGCAAAGGAACACTGCTTGCCCTTGAACTGAATCTCTGACCTGACAAAGTCTATCAGCACAAATCCGATGAACCTCAGGGGATATCGGAGCCTTCTGAAGCTATGGTTCCAGGACTACCTAGCAAAAGAGAAAACAGACAGCACCTCAGCTCAACTTCACCAAAACAGATACGAGTGTAGCAGAATGACTGTGCCCTCTACTGAATTCTGCCCCCAAAATTCAGCCTCAAATCTGATACCCTCAGGTAAACTGAATCCCAAAATACTGAACTGGTGCCCGCAGGCCTGATGCCCAAACTTGCAAACTAATACATGCATTCCTGTAGAGGCGCACTCTAAAAGCACATAACAAGCAAATGAGAGCCAAAACACCCCTATGTTGGGGTAGGGTTTCCCTGTCCTATTCTGTCAAGAGCTAGGGTTTCACTACGTACGCAGCGATTTCAAACAACCTATCGGGTAAGCAACCTGTCCTAGTTTGAAATGGTCACTATGGATCCGAATATACACTAGGTCGAATGGTCAAAAAGGGTGCCCCGGTAAAATCGGGGTTTGTGTTCCCATACTGGCAGAGCCCACAACCGGTTAGCCTTATGGTCATGCCTTGACAAGACAAGCCTCCGGCAAACCGTTCAGGAATAGCAGATGGCAAACACGGTGTCCTAGGCGCACCAATGCAAATGCAATGCAAAGAAACACATAAGTGTAATCAAAACAAGATATCATGAGTTCGAGTCAAGTTCTCTAAATTCCCCAGCAGAGTCGCCAGAAACTGTAACAAGCCCGCGGGGGACCTCGCTACAGTTCGGACTCGATTTGTGTCACGGTTCTTAATCTGAACCAAAGAGTCCAAATCCGGCAAATCGTTTTGAGAAAACAGATTTTTTGAAAGAAGTGCCAAACATGGACTGCTTTGCCAGATACAAAGTCGCCACCTAAATATTTTTATTTTGGAAAATTTAGGAAACCCTGACTCATTGCCTGAGGCCACGTGTCCGTCATCACCAAAGTTGCCTCGGCTCAGGAACTTGGGTACGATTGGGGAAGGTCAGCTATGAGCACCCCCTCTCGCCCGGTCAAAGACCGGCCTCTACTAACCATGATACCAAGTTTTGAAAACATTATGTGTTCTTATTCCGGTTATTAGCCTAGATTTACTACGTGATGCTCGCAATATACAAGTATAGACTGGGCCGCCTGAATTGGAACAAAACATTTCATGTTTGTTTATTTGAAAATGGTTTGATGGTGCTACTCGCAAGTAGGCTAAGACGTGGATTTGCCACCCTCGGGTGGGCTTAGAAAACATGATTTCGCCACTATCTAGTGGGCTTAAAACTTACATTTGATGAATTGTTCCAATTCAGATAACTCAACCTTTACCCACAGGCACTCAGGCAGTTATATCAAATAAGCACATAGCCTCATGGTAAAGCATGCTATCATGGCAATCACTCACACGCATGCAAGGATGCTAAAGCATAAAAAACTTACCGAGTACTCCAAGCCAAAAAAGAGAAGTTAGTTAGAAAGATGCATGACCCCTAACTATACAACATGCCTAATGCAGCACATGCAAAATGCAGCTAAGTAGGCTCGGCTACTAATGACATGACATGGCACTTACGTCGAAACATGCTTTCAAACACGTATTTCAAGAAAGTGTATTGAAAATTGCGATGCAGTTTGAATGATGAACCGAGCCTTCGGTGCATGCAAGACAAATGAATGATGCACTCATGCAAACATACTGTATGCTAAACAAAACATGTCCCTAAATTAACCAACATAAGCAGGTAAATAAAAGGGAGAAAGAAAGGGGGTTGGAAGACATGCACACACACACGCACCCTTATTACAGTTGTGCCCTCGCGCAGAGGGTCTGAATAAATAATATACAGTCCCAAATAAATAGTTACAGTCCGAATAAATACAAAAATCCTAATTAATTAACAAATTAATCTAGGAAAGTAATAAACTAGCATGCAAGCTAAGGACTGCCTCGACTCTACTCTAGATGATGAATGATGCATGCTTGAGTTGCCTTGCGCGGAAATCCACTGCGATGCCCCAATTAGCCTCTGTTTGCAAATTTTCTTGGAAGGCGTGCCGAGCTCCGGAAGGCTGCTGATTCTTGATTCGCTGCAACAGAGAGCAACAAAGGGGCATAGCAGAGTATTTTCACATATGTATGCATGACTACCCTTCAGGGAGTGTAGTCCTCGATCCTCGTACCACCAATCACGCATCTCAATGCATGATGGCCGAGGAGTCGAATTGCATGACTCAATATGGAATGAATGCACATGAAAATACAACAAGGCCTAGACTCCATCATGGATAATCCGAAGTATCGGCGACTAGGAATTGAGACACGTTCCGTCACTCGGAGTACGAAACGCCCCTCGTTTCCCGTGCCTGGGCTAACTCCTATCCCAAACACAATGCAATATGCATGATATGCATGAATGCGACTAAGATACAACCTAGCATACACAATACTATGAAATGGCATACACGATGCACGAGGTAACATGGCATACACAACGCTCTAATCATACAACCTAGCATACGCAATGCTATGAATCGAAATGGCATACACAATGCATAATGGACTTACACCAACATGAGTGGACCTTAGCCACACTCACATCAGTAGCCATTAGGTGAAAATGAGACACTCGAAATGCGTGCACACATGCACGCAAACTGAGGACCGAACCTAAGGCATCAAATGCCACTCTACCAAAGCATGGTAAGGCATGGAACATGATATGCAAATAAGTGAATTTCAGCACTGAAATATGATACAAAACAGCTCCGAAACATGGAAACATGGGTTGAACCCTGCGGTTTTATGAAATCTCATATCTATCAGAATTTTTATTTTTGAGAAATCTCAAATCTATCAGAATTTTTATTTTTGGAAGACTAGTTATTGAAGAGATTGAAACCGTTAGAGTTTGACAGTCTCCAGAATTTCAATTAAAATGACACTACTCAATCACTCCACAATAATTTTAAGGTCAGAATAGATTTTTGTCAAGAATTATGATATGTGGCTGAGATTAGTGTTGTGAGATCCATGCATAGATAAGTCTGAACCACACATTCTGGGTAAAAATTATGAATTTGTAGTATTACTATAGAAAACTCATAATAAATAGCATTAAAATGAAACATGCTAATTTTGCCACATCTTTTTGTATATAGCATTATCAATTGAATAAAAATTTAATATGAAAAACAATTTTTAAAAACAAGATATAAGAAAGGGAAAAACAAGCTAGTGTAAAAAAGGTGAAACAAAACTTGGATTATAGCTAACTGCCATGAACTGATCAAGGGGATGCAAGCCCCTTTTGGTGAAAATATTCAACCATTCTGTTTCTTCTGGATCAAAACAATACAAAGCTCCTCTCTTGTATGAGATCACAATCTTCCCACTGCTCAACAAGCATAGAGGATGAATCCATTGAGGACTTGTGAAACTTACTCTAGGCAAATTCTCTATGATGACAATCTCTTTAGTCCAAGACCCTTCCACACCATGTTCCTGCATCACCCATATATCAATCTGCCTTGCATAGTAGTCAGTTATGGCAAGACAGCCTCCCAACACCAACAACTCACAATCCTGACCCATTTCGCAGTCTGGCGGGTTTGGGATCACCCGAAACTTCTCATCTGACAAGTCAAATGACACAACAATACATGATTCTTTGAACTGGCCCCCGTCCTGAGCATAACCAATGAATAGCACCATTGACCACCGCGCCAGATGATTCCACCGGACAAGCAAAAGGCATGTCGATATTAGACCTCCAAACCCCAGTTCTGTTGAGAGTAAACACATCGACTTTTTGTCTGAAATTTTTTGGATCAAAATCCCAATTGAAAGGCTTCTTCTTCTTCAAAGTGACCATGTGTGTGATATTGTGAATTCCAGCAATTCTCACCACTTTGAATTCATTAGTACTTGGATTGAATCCGAACCCAAAACGCTGGTAAAGATAGGCTTCATTGTCGATATACTTACAGTTACGAAGTCGTGTGACTGTTTGTGACACAGATGGCATATCAGGCAAATACTTGTGTTCTTCAGTCAAGGGGTTGAATATACAGACTCGATAGGAAAAATTGTTTTTCAAGCATATTAAGCAGAGCAAACCATTGCATGACAGAGTGGTATTGACATTGAGTATGTTATGATTCATTGGCTGTTTGATTGATTTTGATATTACTCCGTATCTATCTTGATTGTCGATTTCATACAAAACATTAATCTCAGCTATGCAATGGTTTTGATCGTGTGGAGGAGTGGATAATACGAGGAGACAAGGATTTTTGTTGTTGTTGTTGTGATTGTGAGGTTCATGATGAAGAGAAGTTGCAAAATTGTACCAGGATTTGCATACTAACTTGACTGGAATGACTGGAATGAGAGAGGACTCATTCCAGTCAAGTTAGTATGCAAATCCTGGTACAATTTCACAACTTCTCGAGACTGGTAATCGTGAAAGGATATTGAGAGAGAGATCATGTGGGAGATCTTCCATTGAAGACTCGTGTTGTTGATTGTCTTCTTTTTGTTTATGATCTTCATTGTTCTTTCTAGCTTTGATTTTTCTTCTGCGCAAACCCATTGATCTTTGTATGGTGAAGAAACAGTAGGTGTATTTAACGAGTAGGTGTAATGCAGTGAAACGTAACGGAAAAGGAGGACAGATAACAAGATTGAACCACAATAAATCCGAATTAGAGATATTCTCTCTACAAAAGGAATCCAAATATAAACTGAAACTGAATAACTTACAACCTTATTTAAGGTTGGTTTAGGATGTTCTACAAAAGTGCACTTTTTGACTTATTGGCTTATATGGGTTGAGTTTGGATTGGGTTTGATGTGATGTGTTAGAGAGGTGATGTAATTTAAATAAGATGATGTGACTTAAATAGGATAGTGACTTTTTGCCTTTTTGACTTTTTTAGATTATGCCAAACCAATCCTTAGTATAATGAACTTACTTCTTGGACAACAAGAAACTAATAAAATAAAAAATTAAAATTAAAACTAATAGAGTAGGTAAATCGTATTAAATCAAATTAAGAAATTAAATAAATTTATACCATTCTATGCTAAAAACGAAATCAAAGAATAATCGTAAAGCTTACAACCTTATTTATTATAATAAACTTACTTCTTGGGCAACAAGAAACCAACAAAATAAAAAATTAAAATTAATAGAGTAGGAAAATTGTATCAAATCAAATTAAGAAATTAAATAAATTTATACCATTCTATGCTAAAAACGAAATCAAAATATAAACTGAAACTAAATAATCGTAAAGCTTACAACCTTATTTATTATAATAAACTTACTTCTTGGACAACAAGAAACTAATAAAATAAAAAATTTAAATCAAAACTAATAGAGTAGGAAAATTGTATAAAATCAAATTAAGAAATTAAATAAATTTATACCATTCTATGCTAAATTAAATATTCCTAACTAAATATTAATTCTAAAACATATAATATTTATATCATATGCATCAAGATGGTTCAAAAAAAAAACCATAATATCTATGTATTTATCAATTTAGAAAACAAAGAGTCTCTGGAATCCAACTCTGAAATGGAAAATATGGAAGTTTATGAAATATGATTTATCTCTGCAATACATGGATATACTATTAACACTGAATTGTCCCTAAAATTCTAATCCTTGATATATTAAGATAGTCCATCTATTCTATGTGAAGCCATATCTGCCTATCAAAAACAATAAATTTGAGTTATAACCAAATTTGTATACTACAAACTAAAATAACTTAACAAATTAGGGAGAGAGCTCCCTTTCATAGTTAACAGGTTTAAACTATTTTGGCCGATCCAACACACCCACTCTCGTATGATATATTAAAATTTGGAAAATTTGTTTTACTTATAAAATTGGATTGTGCTGAAATTTTGTGTGTTAATATTTGAGTTAGGCTTGAGATATAAAGTATTGATCACAAAAAAAATATTAATTAATGCCCAACCTAAACTGTCCATTTGTAAAATAAAATAGAGAAAAAGAAATTAGTACTCACTTATATTATTGACCCTTCGTTTGGCATGCCAAGGTTTTTGACTATTTTACTCACAAAAAAATGAAACATGAATCGAAAAATAAGACAAAATATCACATTCAATCCATGATCATTTTAATTTTTTTCTTTCATAAAAATTAAAAAAATCAAAAAATTTATCACAAACGAAATTTTTTAATTCCAAAAGTTAAAAACCTAATCTACATCCCAAACGAACCCTAATTAAGTAAAACAAATTATGATTTGAAATGTTTTTTAGAGTGAGGCTTAGAGGGAAATTTTTTTAGTAGCTTCTTCTTTTGACTAAAGGAGGAGATCCTATTAATCGAAAAATAAAATTAAAAAAAACGCAGAGTGAGAGAAAGAAAGAGGCAGAAGAAATGCGACCGCCACCAACGAACGAAGACAGCCGGGGCCGGAGCTCTGTCACCTCTTCCTCCCACCTTCCTGGTTTGTTTTTCAGGTTTTAATTTTTGATTTGGGGCTTTTCAATTTCTAAATTAGGGCACACCACACAGAGTTGTATTTTTTTGTTATCTATCAGTGACATATATCTCTGTACATAAATTGTTATGATCATGAAGATAAAAGAAGTCTCATTATCTGTTTTTCCATCTTCTATGATTCTTTTTTTTCTTGTTCTTTTTATCTACTGTTCGATCACGATTGGGTAATTTTGTTTATGTTGAATGGAGAAGAATACAGCTGTTAATTTTGTATATAATAAATTATAAATTATGGAGTGAACGTAGGGCTTCAAGAGGTGTTGTGATTGGTGAAAAATGTGAAATTTATTATTTTGTGTTGAGTGATTGAAAAATATGAGGGAATATATTGCATGATGATTGGTAAATATGAACACGTGTCGGACACCTAATAATTTTTCCTGGAGGGAGGGAATTTTATCCCCTTTTTTTCTGGTTTCCAGCTACTATGATTCAACACTTATTTTACACAGAGATGACCATAATGAACATTGATCCCTCCCAAATCATCAATCTGGTATCAACTATCATCAATCATTTTTACTAAAGAGCTCATTATCCCAACAAATCACAGCCATCTTTCTCATATCATCACAACACAATCACCCAAAAAACAAAAACAAAAACAAAACGGTTCTTTGAATTTCTCCAATTCATCAATCACTTTACTAGACATGTAAAAAAATATGATTCTAGTTATTTAGATAAATTCATTGGGGGAAAAAAAAAATGGTTGTCATGATTGTGAAATTATTAAAGAAGTATGATTTTATGCTTGCTTAGCATTTTTTTCCCATCAAAACCAGTAGAAAACAGGCTATTAAAAAGGTGAAACAAGGCTTGGAGTATAACTAACTGCCTTGAACTGATGGGGAAGCAAGCCTTCTTTAGTGCAAATCTCCAACCACTCCCTATCTTCTGGATCATAAGAATAAAGAGCTTCATTCTTGTATGTGATCAAAATCATCCCATTGCTCAACAAGCATAGAGGCTGAATCAATTCAGGACTTGTCAAACTTACTAAAGGCAAATTCCCTCTGATGACAAACTCTTTAGTCCAAGACCACTCCACACCATATTTCCTTCATCACCCATATATCATCTTGCCTTCCATGGTGGTCAGTTATGGCAAGACAGCCTCCCATCACCAACAACCTGCAACCCGACCCATACTGCAGTCAGGCAGGTTTGAAATCTTCTGAAACTTCTCCTCTGACTCTGACAAGTCGAATGAAACAATGAAACAGGTTTCGCTTGTATGTCCACATTCTGAGCATAACCAATGAATAGTGCCGTTGACAACCATGTCAGACGATTCCAGAGGACAAGCAATAGGCTTGTCAATTTCAGACCTCCAAACCCCAGTTCTGCTGAGAGTATACACGTCAGCTTTTTGTCTCAAATCATTTTTACAAGAAGAAAGCCCATTCAAAACACCAGGCATATGCATTAAATTGTAGCTATTGTGAATTCCAGCAAAACTCACCACCTTGCATCTGTTACACCACAAAAGACTAAGGCCTCGTTTGAGAACAGGCTAATTTAGTAACTTTTTAGCTATTTGGCTAAAATATGAGCTAAAAAAAATTAATATGTTTGGGATGACTTTTTGGCTTTTTGCGAAAAGATGTGCAAAAAGTAAAGAGAAAAGAGAATTTTTGACTTTTTGATATTGGTTGTTGGCTTTTTGACTTTTTTAGTAACTTTTTGACTTTTTAACTAAACGGGCTAATCCCCAAACGAGGCCTAACATTATGCTCCAAATTGTGAATTCCAGCAATTCTCACCACCGTGTATTCATTAGTTCTTGGATTGAAGCCAAACCCAAAACGCTTAGAAGCTTGAATCTTGATATGCTTATTGACTTTTTTGCTGGCTCAGACTCTTGGTAACCCACATGGCATATCAGGCAAATAATTATCCTCTCCAGTCAATGGATTGTATATACTAACTTCATAGTATCTATCTGTGCACTTGTTTCCAAAGCATATTAAGCACAGCAAACCATTGCATGACAGAATGGTATCAACTTTCAATCGCTTTAGTTCAATTGACCGTGTTATTGATCTTGTTGTAACTTCTTGTTCCTCGTAGTTGAACACATTTAACTCAGCAAGAGAACGTTTGTTGTGAGCATAAGATGTAGAATCTGTAGATGGTAGAACTAGAGAAATTGTTGTTGTGATGTTGATGATGAAGAGAAGTGAGACGTGGATGAGTTGCTAAAGTGTACCAGAACTCGCATACTAACTTGATGGGAAAGAGAGAGGACATGGGTAGTAAAGAAATGATATGGAGGGAGAGAAATATTTTTAAAAATATTTTTTTTATAAATATTTTACTTTTTAGATACATTTAAGTAAGGCGTATCTAAAAAAATAAAAAAAAATATTTAAAATTTTAAAAATATTTACTAAAAACAAAAAAAAAAAATATACGAAAAATAAAAAAATTCAATTTTTAAAAAATTGAAACCCAACACAGTGAATTTAGACTGAATTGTTTCTAAAACCCTAGGAGCCTATCAGAAACAAGAATTTTGAGTCATAATCATAATTATTTTTATTTATTTATTTATTTTATTTATTTTTTGTTATCAGCCATAATCAAATTTTAATACTTCAAAATTGTGCCTCTAAAAAGTAATAAATTTGAGTTATAACTATTCATTACCACAATTTTTTAATTTATTTATTTTTTGAATCTATGAGAGTAAATTATGAGAAATTTATATAATTATCCATGACCAGCCACAGGCACAAATAAAACTGTAGAAGACGTTAATCCTCTTTTCCATTGATCAAATGTTTGATTCTAAAAAATTAAATTCACTTTTTTAAAAATTAAATTTTTTATTTTTAATACTTTACACAAATTTTTGTATTTTTTAAATACACTTAATCTAAATTCATATTTTTGTCGTATTTTTTGTATTTAATGAATTTTTAAAAAAAAAATCAAAAATATTATACTTTTCAAGTAAACTAACGAATCTAAAAAAAAAAAAAATTTAAAAAAAATTAAAAAAATTGATTAAAATATTTTAAAAATACAAAAATACCAATTAAAAATTCAAAAATTATTTTTCAAAACTCAAAATCAAAAAGTTTGTGTCTGATAACAAAAAAGCTACCGCATGAAAAAAAACGACTATGCTTATCAATTATTTTTCGGTATTTGATAACAAAAAAATTATGCTTATCAATTTTTTTACCATTTTCATTTACCATATTATGTAGCACAATTCATGACCCTTGATATTACAGATACCAGAGGGATGGCACTCACTCCGTGAGTGCAAGTGATGTGTTCATTCTGTAAAGACGAACTTCACCAACAAATGAAAACGGTAAAAATAAATGATAAGCATAGCAATGATAATTTGACAGCAATGCTAGGTATCATGAAAAGTCTTTCATGAAAATGATCATGAAAGATTTGTGACCTTTGGATTACATTTAGAATAAAGCACCACACACTAATCAAGGTAATCTAAGGGTCACAAATCTTTCATGACCATTTTCATGAAAAAATTTTCATGATCCCTAACATTTCTCATAATTTGATGATGCCTCAAAAAGACCCAAAAAAGCAGAACAAAAAAAAAGGTACAGAGGTGTCAGGTATATGCTAAATTGCTAAGCCATTTCAACCCCTCAAAAACTACCACATACATACATCATCACTTCCTTCTAAAACCAAAAACCATTCAACCACTGCTTTTTTCACATTCTTGAACAACACACCAACCCCCCCCCCCCCCCCCCCCCCTCTCTACACCCAAAAAAGGGAGCGAAAACAGAAACACTTTTTCTACTTTTTCTTTCTTAGTTTGTCTTCTCCTAACCATGTATTCAGAACACTAGCTTTTCACCTCCACCTCCTAAGTTAATACCAATTCTTTTTACTAGGTAGAAACAATGTACAAGACAAGAGAGAGCTTGAAATTTCTCAGTGCTTTGATGAAACATTGTTCCCCATTGCCGGTGACCAGAAATCAGCACCATTGTTGTTTGCAATGTGTTCGGTACACTCTACCGGGACAAGACAGAGACCCCTGCTCCTCAGATCCTTTCTTGAATTGCCTTCTCCATTCTCTCCTCCTTCCTATCAAACCACAGAGGTAAAGGAATTATGAGAAAGCAGCATTGGACCGTGGTTAGATAATATAAAATCACAAATGGTTGAGCTAAAGGTGAAGAATTTCATTGCTACACCATGGTTGAATTGGCACAATCATAAGGTTATTACCACATCATCTCTAATTCAAAAAATGGATATGCAAATAGGCTTTTCATCTATGAGCTATTACCACATCATCTACTTACATAAGCCATACGCAGAACAAGAAATTGAAAAATAATAAATACACTATACTTTATGTGGTTTAGTTATGAGCCTACGTCCACAGGCAAAAAAGGGCAAAAAAGAATCATTAAGAATGCGGAGAATATAACAAGCCAGCTCCCTACACAACTTGCTATTACAAATCTCTCAATACTATAAAAGCATAAACCGTCTTATATCCCCTACTATCCTATATATTGAAATGGGTAATGTGGCCAAGTCGGAACAGGGTAAAAACAGAGAAGATTGAAAATGTAACGCCCTCAAAATAATACATAATCCCAACATTCTTGACATGCTTAGGTATAAGAGAAATAAACATCTTTCCACTTATCAGAGTAATTAAGTACAAAAGTATTACATGTTGACATCAAAAGTAAATACCCTATAGGCTTACAATCCTCCAAGTCAACACTTGGATACAATAAAAGAAGAGTACTAACTCTTATACAAGTAAGCCCTTGGCTTGATTTACATGTAATACATAAAAGATAACACAAAAGGTCTTTCAGCCTCTAGCCTCCCAAGCTACGTCCTTGGAGGTGGCATACCATCTATACCTGAAAATAATGTCCCATATAGGGTGAGGCACAGCCCAGTAGAGATATACTAAACCAAATATGAATAATGGCTAAAATAATGGCATTCGACAGATGGTTAACATTTATAAACCAATTTACAATATCATCCAATTTCATGACATTAAGTCCATGCTTCATTTCATTATTCTTTACTTGCCCAAATCATTTCATAAACATGGCTCAGAATCTGGCCAAACAGTTAAGTGAGACTACATCTCACATAAAGAAAACATTTCCCTGATTCACATTTCAAATGAGTTTACAACTTACAATTTAATCACTTCCATACTTCATATAATACACATACTCGCTGTATTAACACTTCCATTTAATACACATATTTGCTGTATTAACACCTCAATATGATACACATATTTGCTGTATCATTGGAGTCCATCCCCTATCTCCTCCCAAATATTATCCGGTTTAGGAGTATATCCCCTATCTCATCCTAAACCGTAGAGTACATCCCCTATCTCCTCCCACACAATACAATGTATATAGACGTTATCATATACATGTTCAATCAATACACGAATTTGATGTATTATTCCAATCGTCATATACAATGTGATTAGTTTCAGTTTTCCCTAATCAACATGCAGTATCTACAACAATCAAGACTATCCTCCACCGATAGCCAAAAGCAGTTATTTCTAAACAGAAAATAAATGCATCAAACAGATATAATATCTTAATTTCCATAGGTGAGTGATAAATTAATCCAACTACACCATTCAATCCCATAATTTTCCAATTTCATGGATTTCAACTCAATTTCATATTTTTCCCAAATTAATTATACCAATTAATTTATCACAATAATTAGGGCATTTTCCCCCTTTATCAAAATCAACCCTAAGGTTCGATTTCCTTAATTTGATACTAATAATGCCATTTTCCAAGTCTTACATACCCATGGAGTTTAATATATGAAAAACCCCTCTTTTATAAATTACACAACAAACCCTAACTTTTTTCAAAATTACCTAACATCACCAACTAATCAAAATGACCAAAATTAAAGACAAAACTCATAGGATGGAGTAGGGTATCCCTACCTCGAAGTGAAGAGCTCAAAAGGAGAAGATGACCGAAACCCAAAGTGCTCCAAACTCACAAATTATCAGATTAAAACGTAGCCCAAGTCACCCTCTATCTTTCTTACAAAGAGACTAGGCTAGGAACTCACTAAAAATAGATGAAACCCTAGAGAGAAAGTGTATAGAGAGAGGGAGGACGGACCTAGGGTTTTGAAAAGAAAAGAGATGCAAAAATGAGGTGTTTTCCCCGCTGCTGTCTACTGATATAACACAGGCTCGCTCAAGCGAAGGATTGGTCGCTCGAGCGACCAGACACAAGAAACACTCGCTCGAGCGTAGAAAGTCTCGCTCGAGCCAACAAATCGAAGCTTTAGGTCTACAACCCAGAAGCACGCTCGAGCGAAGAAAAGCTCGCTCAAGCGAAGAATCCCAAAACATAGACCTCGCTCGCTCGAGTGAAGGAAAGCTCGCTCGAGCCAAGAAATGCAACTCTCAGGTCCAGAACCAGACGCAGACGCACGCTCGAGCGCAAGACTTCACGCTCAGGCGGAAGACTTCTCGCTCGAGCCATCAGACACAAAACTCAACTCTCGCTCGAGCGAAGGATTTAAAACAAAGAGCTCGCTCGAGCGACAAAAGGCTCGCTCGAGCGAAGAACCAAAATTCTGGGCAGCAACTATTTGCTCCCAATCACACCCAACCTGTAACAAACCTGCCCAAAACATCCTATAACTCAAATATATGGAATTAACGGATGACAACATGGTATATACAACAATCAACATCACGGAACCCAAGTCCGGAATACAGTAATCAAAAGGAGAAATACCGGGATCGCTATAGAAAATAAGGTTTAAAAAAAATGAAACATAAGAGAGCAGTAAAACAGAGAATATACTGCATTGCCAAATTGTTACAGTGGAACTGTGGAAGTTCTTCATGATAACACTACTCATAAAAACTCGAAAATAACTTCAATCCATACAAATTTTAAAAGCTATACTCATAATAGCTTCTTGTAATTAAAATTTGTCGCCCAATGAAATTTCTATATAAAATTTTTGAATAACTATCTAGAAAATGGATTAATTAAAAAAGAACTACCACCATTCAATAACAAATTACGATGTAGGAATGGTAACATGATTATTTTAGTAAGTACATGAATAATCCAAGCAAGTAGCATTGGAAGGCAGTAAAGTGGATCCTTAAATACTTGAGTGGTACTACAGACATGGCACTTTGTTTCAGACGAATTGACATTGGGTTACATGGTTATGTTGATGCAGGCTTGGCTGGTGATATGGATAACAGAAAAAGTACTACTGATTATGTTTACACATTGGGTGGCACAACAGTGAGTTGGATTTCACAATTGAAGGAGATTGTGGCCCTTTCTATAACAAAGGCTGAGTATGTTGCTATTACTGAAGCTGGAAAGGAGATGACTTGGTTACAGAATTTCCTAACAGAGTTGGGTAAGACGCAAGAGATGAGTATTTTGCATAGTGACAGTAAAAGTGCTATTCATCTTGCAAAGAATCTAGTTTTTCATTCTAGGACGAAACACATTTAGTTGCGATACCATTTCATTCGTTCACTTCTAGATGATGGAGTCTTGTCTCTTGAAAAGATCCAATATAGTAAGAATCTAGTAGATATGTTGACCAAGACAGTCACCATTGACAAACTGAAGTTGTGTGCAACTTCAATTGGCCTTCAAGATTGATGAAGGAAGATCGAGTTGTTGCGGCATTCCTCTATGTGGTGAAGATGATGGAGAGCTTGTGTTGTCAGGTTCCAAGTAGGAGATTGTTGGGTCAGTGGACCCTGATAAGTACTGTTCACTCAACCCTACTGTTCACTCAAAAAAAACTGAGTCCAATGGGGGGTTTGGATACTTTTGTAATTCCCATGTGTTTCCGTGTGACCCTAATTCTATATTTATAAATAGATGAGAGGGCGCCTCTTTTAGGTTAAGAGAGAGTTGTATTTTTCTGATCATAGTGAAAACCGCAACAGCCGTAGACGTAACCCTATTCTGGGGTGAACCACATAAATCCTTGTGTTCTTGTGTGTGTGATTTGTTTGATTCGTTAATTTCTTTCTTGTTTGTTATTTCTTGTCTCACCGATCTTAGTTAGGAATGGTCAATTTCCTAATAGGAATGCACATAACCAGTTGGAAGTTAATTTGCAATTTCAAGAATGGTTTTTTATAGTGTTTTCGGGAAGGTATAGGCTGTATTTGGATCATGGAAATCGGTACCCAAATCCATAATTCAAATATAATTCTCACTATCTAAATGGCTACTTCAATTCATAATTCAAATACAGCCAAAGTTCTTATGGTTCACTGTTGGGTAGATGGATGGAAGTCGAAGAATTAATTCTAGAATTGTCTTCAATCATGCATAAATTGAGAACTTGATGTATTAAAGCAGTGAAGTCCCAAGGAGGCCTGCAATTGTGAAAACAATTCCAGTAAATATACAAAAGCAAGAGCAGGACTCTGGTTTTTTTTTGGGGGCAGCAAATAAACTCCCCTGTTTATTCCCTTAATCAGCAACTTTCTTTTTCTAAGTAATTGTTCATATTACATGCTCTATAATGAAGCCACCTTAACCTTCACTTGCTCTGCCATGTCGTCACATGAGAAACCAGCACCATTGAATACCACATCATTATTTATAGTGATCCAAAGTGTTGGTGCAATAACAAAATAATAATTATTATTATTATTATAAACTAAAAATAAATAGTAGGTCAAATTTCATATGATTCGACAAATTTTGCCCACATTCACGAATCATTCTCTTGTCCACTATAATGTATTTACACATTATTTATTATCACTAAAATACAAAAATGATTGAGGCCTCAAATTTTTTGGCTCAAATTTGGCTCGAATTTGCTTTTTTTTTCTTTTTTTTTTTTTTGCTGGGTTGATACTTTGCTTCTTCTTATTATTATTATTATTATTATTATTATTATTATTATTTTGCAATGTATTAGCCCAGAAAAAAAAAAAAAAAAAAAAAATTTGCATTTGAGGCAATTTCGAGCCTCAATTTGGAGGCCTCAATCACAGCCCACTAAAATAATAGTGACTATGCAACATTTTAAATTAATTAACATACAGAAGATTGGACTGAAGTGTGGTAATTTTACTCTTTTTAAAAAACATTCAAACTCTTCATATTGTAGAAGGTACCAATGAAGAATGAAATAACTCAAATGGAGATATATTTATTCAATTTATTTTATATTATACGTCATTCATACAATGTATTTGTTATATGATGGTCAGAATACTCAAAACATCTCAATCTATTCATTCTTTTCAAGGACTAAGTTGACAACCTGTCCCTGCTTTAACCCCGTAATACCTATCCTTGTATTCTCTCCACAATCCTAAATTTGTTTCTTCAGTGAAATTTCTCACTCCCCCTGCATACTTAGCCTTATATTCAGTCCAAAGCTGATCAATTGGTTCCCCCACCAAATCAACAAAATAATTTGAACTCCATGTGTTTTTCATCTTCTTGTTCAACGCGGCTACAAACCCAGGTTTCAAACCATCACAATATTCCAGAAATCGAGCCGTGGTACCAAACCCTTCATCCCACTGGTTACCTGATCCTGGCTGCGCAAAATCTGGAGGGGTGTAATTGGCTTTTAAGATGGTGTAATCTGCTATGCCTTCATTGAGTCCAGACGGGTTCGGTAGGGTTCCATTGCCATACGTGTGTCATTTCATGGTAGACTGAGGAAGTGAACTCCCATGTCAGATTGCCCTGGTAGCAACCAACCCAAAAAAATTCGTTCAATTATTCCATTAGCGAAACCAAAAAATTTCGTTATACATAAACTTTCACATAGGATGCTATATTTTAATAAATTCATAAACTTGTTGAATTACATGTACATATACTAATATACTATTGCTTCATAGAGGGAAACTATGTAATTTTCAATGGATCGAACAAAGAGAATGAAAGAATTGATAAAATGAGTCTTCAAATGGAAAAACAAAAAAGTACTAGGAATCCCGTGATAAGAAATAAGGTTGGGCTCTAAAAAAAATTCTATATATATATATATATATATTTTGGTTACCAAATTAATTTTATTTTTAAAAACAAAATCAAATTAAAAAAAAAAATTAAAAACTCAACCGAACAAAGTGCATTTTTTAACAATTTCAATAGTGTTATAATAAAATTACATAGTTGAGTGGATTGAATTAAGCGCTACTTAGCTACATCCATACCTGGTAATTTTGTAAGAAATCAATATTGACGTTAATGGTGCATGCTCCGGCCATGTCAATGGGCTCGTGTCCGGTGAAGTTGTTGACGACCAGGTGCACAACTTGCACCTCCGTCCTCCGGTCAACTGGACTGTTTTCCTCAAACATGTTCCAAATGAAATTTGCTGATGTTTCTGTAGATATTTAAATTTTCACGTGTCTTGATCATTGTCTATTTAATCAAGACAAATAAAATTTTTTTGATTAGTCAAAATTAAGATGGTCAAATTGTTTCAAATGGATATGAGTCCTACTTAAATTATGAATCTCAATACATTTTAAATTATGAGTTACACCAAAAAAAAAAAAAGGAACCTATTTTGACAATTAGGTCAACTCAAATGTGTGAGGCCCATGAAATATTTTATCAAAATTTAGTAGAATAATTCAAATTTAAATTTAAATTTGAATGCAAATCATGTCCATAAAATAAGAAATAAATTGCTTGTTTCTTGGAAATTAGAGTCAATTTTAAAGTTTTCAAAATTAATCCTCCCCTCCTAAGCCTATAAATAGAGGCTCTCATTAGGGGCAAAGAGGAGACACATTCTTTGGCTAATGGTCTTACAAGCTTCTAAGCAATCTCGAAACTCTGCCAAATTCTCTTTTTAAAATTCTCTCTAAAGTTCCTCAAACTTAGAAGAAATGATTATCAAGCACTCCAAACTTGTGTCAATCCTTTTAAATTACAAATATAAACTTGGTCGCTCTTTTTAAAGATAACATTTCAAGATTCGTTCGAGATCAAGCCGTTCAAGCCCGAGATCAAGCCTTTCTTCTCCAAGTTTCTCCATTCGAAGACTTGAAGAAATTCATCAACTCGTTTAGTTCAACAACAAGCTTTTACAATTGTTGAATTACGCCAATTTCAAAGATCGAATCAGAGGATTTGTTCTTTTGTAATAGAGCAAACTACAGATAATTGTACCCTTTTATTATAATCACTGCAACAAAACTGGGTTTCACGGCACCACATCAACGACATACAATAAATGCACGCCGTGATTTCTCACTTTTACGACTTGCTTTTTTTGCACGTCGTAAATAATTTTCCAACCACGGTGTGTCTATTGCGTAGTGTAACAACCCCGATCCGCAATTAGCTACTAATTCGTAATTAAGGATGTTAATTAAGTGATTAAAATAATTATATGTTAATTGTGTATTTTTGCATGCTATTTGATTTTCTATCTGTTAATCATAGTACTATCTGTTGCAATTTCCGCTTAGAATATTAATTTGATAGCCTGAATGACGTCAGAAATGAGAATTGATCGCATGGTTGGGCTAATTAGAATTTTTAGAACATTATGGTAAGTTTAATTAAAAAAATTGATTCCGAACGATTAATTAAGTTGCGTTTGGCAAGCCTTATGTTTAAATGAATGCATATTAGCATTACAACTATATAAGTAGGCTTTTAGGCTCATTCTTGGACTCATGCATGCTTCATTTGAGTGGAAAATTCTAAAATTCATTCTAGAGAGAGAGTGAGCTCAAGTGTTGAGTGAGAAAGTGTGTTTTTGAGAAGAAGTTAAAGATATAGCTTGAATTGATCAAAGATTGTACAAGTATCTAGCTAATTGAAGACTTTAGGTAAGATTGCAACCTCTAGATTGTGCATCTAAGTCATTAGCATGAGATTTCATCAAGATCATGAGTTTAATTGCATAAAATAAGCTTTGAATGAAGATTTGAGTTGTAATTCATACATGCATGCTTAGTTTTGTTTAATTTCGTCATTTTGAACATGATTCATATCATCTATGTTTGAATTATCATGTTTTGAACCTTGATTTCATGTTTTGAAAAGGGATTTCTTACATGCATGGAGCTTATGAGCTCAATTTACAAGTTTTATGAGTTTTGAAGAAAAGAGTTTGAAAGATTTTGCATGCATGTTTTGCTTATTGAATGTCAAGATGAATTGTGAGCTTTTGACAAACTCTTGGGCCATGATTTTATGAAATGATCCTTAATTCTTCATATTTTACAAGTTTACTATGTTATCTCAAGTTTTGGGGCCCAAGAGATGTGTTTTGAAGAGTTGGATTCGAGTTTTGAGCTTGGTGATCAAATCTGAAAATTCCAGAATTTGCATCTACGCTCGAGCGTAGGAGTTCACGCTCGAGCAACCACTCTGAGTGCGTGCACTTCCGCTCGAGCGACCAGAAGTCCGCTCGAGCGTGAAATGCAAGCTCCCAGAAGTTTCCTATCTTTGCAGACCGCTCGAGCGACCCTTCGCATTTTGCATGTCCGCTCGAGCGAGGAAAGCTACGGTCGAGCGGGGGACCCTGTTTTCAGAAATTTGACTAAATGTTTTCCAATGCATTTTGGCATCCTCATTGCATCTTAGGCATTCCTAAGCCTTGATTAAGCCATGGTAATGAAGTTATGGATTAGAAACACACTAAGAAAAGGAATGTACTAAGTTAAGAGTTTATAAGTGTGTGTTTTAAGCAATGTAATAAGAAAGAATAAGAACCATTGTAATGAAAGCTAAGCCGTGATGGCCACATGAATTCATAATGATAAGTTATGTTGGTGTTATGTACTTTTGTGTTTGTAGGTCAACGTCTGGAGATTGATTGATCGTTTGTGGGAACCACAGTGAGTAATATTTTTGTAAAGATATGTTGATATGAATTATGTTCCAAATGTGATATGTTAAGTCATGATTTCTGAGATGATTATTTACGTGAACGAATGTCCTATGTTTGAAATCTATTATGGCATCCATAGATAGTCCCAAGTCATGAAAGACGACATGTAAATGTAGGTCCATGACATATATGTGATTACGAGATCTCGTTAGCCACTTCATTGTGGTGATATGTGTTTAATCGGTATCCGGAACCGATTACTCTAGTTGGAAGACAATATGTGGTGTGTTCTATGGGATGTACCATTATTATGTTCAGATACGAGAATGATTATGCTATGATCTGTTTTACGCTTATGATATGTTCGGATTTCGTTCACTAACCCATTTACCTTAATGTTATTCACTGGGCTATAGCTCACTGTGTGTATATATATGTATAGGTGGGCATTTTAGAGATCGAGCCTGAAGGCTTTTGTCGGAATCTGTGTTCTGTTATCAGCCAACCATTGCGCTTCACGTGGAGGTTCCTGATGTGTCACTTGTTATGAGTTTCGGTTACTTGTGTCTATGACTTGTAGTTTTGTTGGTTGTACTTAAGATACTTTTATGTGTGTGGGTATAATGTATGAATGACTTTTGGATACGTATATAAAGTTTTAAATATTCTGTTTCATATAAGTCAGCACAGCTCATTGGACAATTATATTTATGTATTTGCTTCCGCTAGCCCCTTAATTTTGTTAATCAGTTCAGAGGCCTTCAGTAATCCAAGGATTACTGGCCAGTTACGATGCTAAACCCATAGGGGCAGGTTTGGGTCGTGACACGTAGGTCATGAATGGTAGTAACGATGATTTTTTTACGGCTTGTAATGTTTGCCGTAAATAATAAAACTTTCTATGACATGCATATGACATACCGTTAATACATCAACTATACACGACACACATACGCCAGCCGTGAAATGTATTGCACTTTTTACAGCACACACAACGCTCGTCATTAAAAGTATTACACTTTTGACGCTGCACACATTGTCTGCCATTAAAAGTATTGCCTTTTTACGATGCACAATGCATGTCGTGAAAGGTATGACTAAAAAAAATAGCGCAAAAATGAAATTTTCTGGCGCCAATTCACCAAAAAAAAAAGAATAATAAGATAATAATTAAAAGCCCCAGCTCTGCCCTAACACACAAAACCAACTTTCAGCCCTAATACACAAAATCAACCCTGAGTTGGTCTCAAAACTATTGTTTGCTTTAACTTTCAACCCAACCTTCAAAACCCACCACAAATCTCCACTTTCTTCATCATCATCCTCGTCGTCGAGACTAGTTACCAAGCCTTATCTCTCCCGAATTGGCTTATTCCTCTCCACTTACGATTCCTGGCTTCACGTCCTCGAACAGATCGCCAAGGGCGATCTCAAATGCCCTCTCAAATTTGATTTCATCAAACTCGTCTTCACCTTCGACAAACTCCAAACCTCCGATTTTTACTTCTCCAAAATCAGCCCCACCAATCCCAATCTATTAACTCTCTTCTTCGGCAATTGCGTCCCCGATCTCGAAATCTTCGTGAATGTTCGATCTGAAATGCACAACATCGACCCCAAATCCAATCGTCGCGACCACTTGTCCGCTGGTACAACTAATCTCCCTTTGATTTACTTCTACTTCTTCTTCTTCTTCTAGATTTACACTTCTATGGCTGGAATTTGGACTTACATTCTCTACGCTAAGTGATTGTCTACTGATCGTATCCATTTTTTCATGCTCTCTGTCTTGATTTTGAAAGCTTTGAATCTCTTGTGTGAAACTGAGGAATTTGACAAATCTGTAATCTCCAAAACCCTAGTTTAACTTCATTTTTTTTTTGTTAAGATTATTAGTTGTTTGAATGTAAATTTTGATCTCATTAACAGGTTGAGAACTTGAAAGCTCTGCTTGAGGTCGAGGTAAGATTGATTACTCGCTCTATATATGCATATGTGTGTGTGTGTGTGTGTGTGTGTGTGAGGATTGAGATTTGTGGTGTTTGGTTTGTGAGTAGACTCAAGTGTCAATTCAGCAACAACAGTTGTTTTATAATGGGAAGGAGATGAGGAATGCTGAGAAATCGAGTGGTCTTGGTGTGAATGATGGAGATTTAGTGATGATAGTTTCACATGCTTTTTCTTCTAGGTAATTCTATTACGTTCTTTTATAGGTTTGTATTTTGTGCAAGTTATGAGACAAGCTTTGAATTGTAAAAGAGCATAGCTTTATGGGTTTAACGGGTTCTATAGATGTGTCCATGATTTGATGAGAAATGACAAGAAATGAAGAGAAAGAGAACTATCTTATTTTGTAATGTAGTTTCTAACTTAAAATGGTAAAATTTGACAAGAAACAAAATAAGTGGTTATGTATTTTTATAATACCTACCGGGAATTTTCACAAAGGAAGAAAAGAAGTTATGCTTATATTTCTCTTTTACATGCTTTATGCTTATTTAACTATCTGTGTACTTTCTGTCACTATCCTCTTTAGTTTGTTATGATTTTGTACAGGAGAGGGGTTTTTAGCTTATGCTTTCTTGATTATTAGCTTTTAACTTGCAAGAAGCTGTACCAAACAAGCTTTTAACTCAATTGAAATCAATTTCAATCAATTGGGATTTGAGAACAATGCCATCAGTAAAATGTTGATTACTAGATGTTGGTCTTTAGCTTGTTGTCAACCTTAATTTTATCTTGATATCATTTTAATTTAAGAATTTCAGTTAATTTTAATATGAGCTGATGTTCAAATCTGTATAATTAAAGCAATGTGACTTTGTGGGAGCCGAATATATGGGTAAATCGGAAGGGAAATGTGGGCTGACGTTAACCGGCCGCATCCTGCAGACTTTAACCGGCTGCACCCTGCAAGACTAGGATGAGCCGAATATAATACGTAAGCCGATTGAGAAAGGATCTTTAAGGCCGAATAGAAGAACGGGTAAAGATTAAAAAGTAGGCCCAGGCCCCGAGGCCTCAGGAGGAACAGATATAAATAGAGAAACAGCGCTCTTGGAAAGGTATGTAAGAATAACACCACTTAACTTAGAAAACAAGCTTTCTTGAGTATTGGAGCTGACTTGCCCGTCGGAGTGCTAACCCCGGCACCCCCGATCGGAGTGTTTGTGTCTTTGCAGGTGACTAACTGAGGATCAAGAACGTCTCCCAGGATCTGAAGAGTATTTCCAAAACCACTTCTCCACAATTGGCGCCGTCTGTGGGAATACTCAAGTACATCCATGGAAGGCGTGACGCAAGATCCTCCGATAGCCACCGACGAGACTACACAGAGAGACGACATCACTCCGGCAAATATGCTCGGGAAGGAAACCATCGCTGCAAGACGCGCATTGAATTTTGACTCGCCAACGACTTCAGCGCAGGAGACGATGCAAGCCATCATGGAACAAGCTAAACAGAATGAGCAAAGGCTGGAAAACATGCTCGCAAAAAATGAATGCCTGCGACAAGACTTAGCCCTGGAAGTAGCAAAATCCAAAGAAGCCGCGCGCCAAGACCCCGAACGACCCCTGAGGGCAGGTAAACAACGACCCCGAGCCCGACCAAGGGAAACCGACAGCGACTCCAACTCATTATCCACGGAGCACAACAGGGGACGCTCAGACACTTCCAGCTCCTCTGAAAAAAGCCCACACACAAAGAACAAGCGCAGAAGAAGCAGTTCAGACGAAGAGGACCGGCACGATCCTTTTATCCGACGAATTGCGAGGGCGGCCCTGCCCAAGAAGTTCAAAGCTCCATCATTTACTCTCTACGACAGAAAATCAGACCCCACTGATCATATACGTCACTACAAGCAGGCCATGACGTTGCATGCAGACAATGAAGCCCTCATGTGCCGGATATTCCCCAGCAGCTTGGGGCCATTAGCTGTCAGATGGTATTACAAGCTAGAGCCGGCTTCGATCAGAAGTTTCCATCAATTACAAAAATCCTTCAAGGCCAGGTTCATCACCAACGAGGTACAGCCAAAACAGGCCGACTCTCTCTGGGCTATGCAAATCCAACCAGGAGAAACGCTGAGAGCATATTTGGCGCGATATTGGGAGTGCTTCAATCTCGTTGACGACGCTTGCAATGACTCCATGGCCGTCACTGCCTTCAAAATGGGACTACAGCCTGACAGTGCCCTTCGCAACTCCCTAACCAGAAGACCCCCCAAAACAGTTTGGGCACTGATGAAGAAAGTCGAAGAATACTGCAAAGTGGAAGATGATGCTTTAAGGATTAAAGCCAGACAAGTGTCCACCAAACCGGCACCTCCTGAAATTGCTCAGCCGATAAGTTCCGTGCCACCTCTGAGCCCCGAGCCGCGACAACGTGCTAAACGAGACAAAAGGCGGGACTCTCGCCGATCGAGCGATCAATGCTCCCATCCAACAAATGAGCAATTGCAAGTCGACAGTAGGCGCTCGAGGCGCGCCGACAAAAAGTACACGGAACTGTCAGAGCCAATCACCGCGGTAATGACCAAAATTCAACATCTTCCATTCTTCAAATGGCCGTCAAAGATGGTGGGGCCACCCGATACACGACGAAGGGACCGGAGGTGCAAATATCACAAAGATCACGGGCACGAAACAGAGAGTTGCTATGCATTAAAAGATCACCTGGAAGAACTGGTGCAAGACGGTCGACTGCAGCAGTATGTGAAACAGGGAAAGCCAATCAAGGCATTAGCATTGAGGCAGGACTCTCCCCCACTTGGCGTGATCCACGTAATTTACAGCCTGCCTACACTCCCAGCCGTGCACACAATTCGATCGCGCCCAACTCTATAGGAGCGCCGTATTTCGACTGATCGGTCCGAAGATGCTCCGACAATTGCCTTCAACGACTCCGACCTCAATGACGCAACGGCTTCCCACATCGATCTGTTGGTCATTGGATTACGCATAAACCGGTTCATCATTGAACGAATCCTCATAGATCCAGGGAGTAGCTCAGAGGTCATGTACTATCAAACTTTCATCAAGCTCGGCCTTAACGAGTCGGATCTGTCTCCGGCGCCTCACCCACTGTTCGGCTTTAATACGAACCCCGAATATCCATTGGGCAAGGTCATATTACCTGTTCGAGCAGGTTCCAGAACGGTCGAAGCAGAATTCCTGGTCGTGAAGCTCCCCTCGCCGTATAATGCCATTATGGGAAGAACCTGGCTACATGCCATGAAGGCCGTTCCAAGCACCTACCATCAGATTCTGCGTTTTCCAACAACCCACGGCATTGAAGAAATACATGGTTCCCCCCAATCGGCACAAGCAGAATTCTGAAAAACCCAATCACTGACCTGATCTGTGGGCTCTGATCCCTGTAAATATATTTCGCCTCTACAATACGAACTATTTTTCCTGTCGATCAGTCATATGTTAATTCCCAGTGGGGCACCCGCCAGAATTGGCCAAATTAAGTCTCCAGATTCGGAGCGCCCTTCGTGGATGTCACGATTGGCCAAATCAAGTCTCCGGATTCGGAGCCCCCACTGGCGCATGACGCCTTAGGGCCGATTAAGTCTCCGGATTCAGAGTGCCCTTCGTGGATGTCACGATTGGCCAAATCAAGTCTCCGGATTCGGAGCCCCATTTGGTGCATGACGCCTTAGGGTCGATTAAGTCTCCGGATTCGGAGCGCCCTTCGTGGAGGTCACGATTGGCCAAATCAAGTCTTCGGATTCGGAGCCCCATTTGGTACATGACGCCTTAGGGCCGATTAAGTCTCCGGATTCGGAGCGCCCTTCGTGGATGTCACGATTGGCCAAATTAAGTCTCCGGATTCGGAGCCCCCTTTGGCGCATGACGCCTTAGGGCCAATTAAGTCTCCGGATTCGGAGCCCCCTCTGGCGCATGACATCTTAGGGCCGATTAAGTCTCCGGATTCCGAGCGCCCTTCGTGGATGTCACGATTGGCCAAATTAAGTCTCCGGATTCGGAGCCCCCTTTGGCGCATGACGCCTTAGGGCCGATTAAGTCTCCGGATTCGGAGTGTCCTTCGTGGATGTCACGATTGGCCAAATCAAGTCTCCAGATTCGGAGCCCCATTTGGCGCATGACGCCTTAGGGCCGATTAAGTCTCCGGATTCGGAGCGCTCTTCGTGGATGTCACGATTGGCCAAATTAAGTCTCCGGATTCGGAGCCCCCTTTGGCGCATGACGCCTTAGGGCCGATTAAGTCTCCGGATTCGGAGCCCCCTCTGGCGCATGACGCCTTAGGGCCGATTAAGTCTCCGGATTCGGAGCGCCCTTCGTGGATGTCACGATTGGCCAAATTAAGTCTCCGGATTCGGAGCCCCCTTTGGCGCGTGACGCCTTAGGGCCGATCTGTCTATCAATAAATCAGTAGCCCCCCTTTGGCGCAAGACGCCTTAAAGCCGGTTAAGTCTCCGGATTCGAGCCGATTCATCTCCTTGAGGCCAAATGAGCCCTGGGATCTAGCCTCTAGATACGGAGCCCGCTTTACTGCTTCAGAGGATTATTGCATTAATCCGTTCGGCCATATTAATCGGTCTATAGAGCTAAGTGTTAATCACGTCTCTGAACCCGGCGCAAACGTTGGCACGAACCAAAGATATTGGTAATTGCTCCTATCTAACACACTAGAACAGATCATACATTCGAAGTAATGTGCTTTAGTACACAAGCCAAATTCACAATAACGAGCATTACAATATCGAAAGCATAAATAAAACCATTTATTCGATCAAACAGTTGTTACATAAACACAACCCGCATTCGAGTATTACAGTATCAAAAGCAAAAAAGAAACAAGACGCGCCGATAAAGCAGCACCGCCGCCTTGAATCCCTCGACGGCGCGCGAAACCTTGAACCAGTTATGCTCAAGCCCACGACTTGCATAGCGCCAAACTTCCCCTGATACCATTGACAATGTCAAGGCAAAGATCCAGGACAAGGAAGAATGAACTAAACAGTTGTTGTCTTTCCTTTCGGGGTGATTTGCTTCGACGACTTGGAGACTCGTAGATCTCAGGCTCTTCGGACGACTTAACTCCCACACCTAGATTTTCTGCTGAAAACCATCTCAACACCAAATTTGACCAAAGTCTGAGCCTCTGAAACTAAAATCACCATCCCACGCAAGGAATGATGAGTCGAGTGGGATTATAGGTGCGAAGCGCCTGCTCCTTTTATTCTTAGCGACGATCGCGATTTCGAGGTCCCAATCCCAAGAGAATTTTATTAGCGCCAAAAAACGCATTGGCTGGATAAAATAAACGTCGATTGACATTCGCCACGACCAGCAGCACAGTAATCCAAATGGCCAAGCGACAATGCGCCGACCCCAAATCAAAGTTAAATGGCCGACGAAACCACAACGGCCGCCGCGAATGTTTCGATCCGGCCCATGCAGACCCTGCCGATGAGCCCGCGTATCGCCGGACACTCGACAGCCACCTGGGTCGGACAATGTTTAGACAAGCAACACGAAATACAAATAAGCCGAACACGAATAACAATGAAACCGTAATAATGAAACGTTCTTTATTCAATAAAACAATAAGTTACATAGTTTCACACGCACCCTGCGTTCCAATTTTACAACTACTAAACTCATACGACGTCGCCCTCATCCTCACTCTTCTCAACGTCAAAAGCAGAAAACGGAAAATCTTTATTCCTGTAACGTGGTGATGCCAAATTAATTCCCGACGCCCGAAGAGTTTCTGCGGCTTGAGATGCCCTGATCCAACCATGCCGAAACCCACGATTTTCACATCGGCACACTTCTTCGGCCAATTTCTCCCTGGTTTTCTCGATCCCCACTTTTCGGCCCTCATGAAAGCCTTTCTCATAGGCCTTCCCTTTCGCGCTCTCTATCGCGAACATACTTGCCGTCTCTCGATCGGCGAGTGCGGAGCTGATAAGCCGACTAGTAACCCTCTCCTCCACAATTGGGTTCGCGTAAGCGGTGGGTTGTGCCTGAGCCGCCTTGGTCTTCCTTAGTTCCCGCTCGGCCGCCTCCATGCGGGCCTCCAAACTTCGAATACGTTCTTTCTTCTTCTCCATCTCTTGACGGGCAGTGCGCAGTCGCATGCCGACTTCGTAAGCAGTATAAAGCCCCTTCACCGCACCGTGAATGCCCTCGCGAAACACCTCGTAGTCCTGACGACCCAGCATTGACTGCTGAACCTCATGAGGGAATATTTGTCGGGCAAAGTCGACCGCTACGTCTGGGTCTCGAATGATCGAATCCGCCTCCGTCATGGGTCTATTCTTTACGAATACCGCAAAGCTTAATGGGCATGGATTCGCGTCAGACCTCCTCTCAACTCGGGGTTGTGGGGATTTACCCTGCGACTGCTTGTCTCGCCTGGGCGATCTACTGCGACGTCGGGGAGACTGGCGCCTCTCCCGACCCCTGGCACTCCTACTTCCTATGCGCGAGGGTTCACCACCTCGGTTCATATCTCCGCCCAGCTCAGCTAGGGTCTTCGCTTCCCCTTTACTGTTAAAGAAGAGTCGGTTCGACATTTACGCAACCAGTTTTCCTCCAGGAGCTCGAGTCAGTTGTATACCAAGCTCCTAAAGGACGCACCCTTGTTCATTTATCCTTCACAGAGGCAGCGCGATCGAGGCAATCTCATTAATTGAAGATCCTGAATCGCCCGACGCCGGCTGAGTTGACGGCAAGGGCACGGTTTTACCATCTCTTCGAATACCCGCGCCTGGGGCAAAGGCAGAGTCATCAATATATTGGGCTCAAGTACCCCAGCCGGCTCCCGAATCGATCATAATTCGGCGTAGCCTGATTCTAAATAAACCGTACATACAATATCGTTTGCCCGTGTTAGCAAAGAAGGAAAGGAACCGCCTGGGGCAAGGGCAGATTCATCAATATATTCGGCTCAAGTACCCCAGCCGGCTCCCGAATCAATCATAATTCGGCGTAGCCTGATTCTAAATAAACCGTACATACAATATCGTTTGCCCGTGTTAGCAAAGAAGAAAAGGAACCGCCTGAGGCAAGGGCAGATTCATCAATATATTCGGCTCAAGTACCCCAGCCGGCTCCCGAATCGATCATAATTCGGCGTAGCCTGATTCTAAATAAACCGTACATACAATATCGTTTGTCCGTGTTAGCAAAGGAAGAAAGAAAGGGTTTTTAATCAAAACACGGCATCCGAAGAAAGACAATACACGAGTAATGAGAAGAACAACAAGAGAATGGAGTATAAATGTCAACATCTGCAGATTCACCAATATATTTGGCTCAAGTATCCCAGCCGGCTCCCCAATCAATTCTGTTAACCTTTGCAGGAACCAAACCGCCTGGGGCAAGGGCAGATTCATCAAGCTATCTGGCTCAAGCACTCCAGCCGGCTCACAATTTGACAATTCATAATTCGAATCCAGTCGGCATGAGAAAGACGAATGAATATTGACACAGGACATTCAATCTCTAAAAGCTGAAACTCAGCAACAATTTTAAGCAAAGTTGCGAAAGGCTTTGAGCCAAACTCAGCAAAGTGTTTCATTAACATAATCACACAAATTGTGCACAAGTGGCAGCGACATTACAAGGAAATGTTCATTAATAAATTGCGTACAAAATAGTAACCAATTTATACATGAAAACTACCCTGAACCAACAAAACCCTATCAAACAAAAACTTACACAAAACTTAATAAATTAGGAAACGCCTCCCAAATCACTCCTCGGTGTCGGATTCGAGTGGCTCAACATCCACTTGCTCGTAAGGAATTGGCAAAGCCAATGTAACCCCAACGGCAGCAAGGGCTTTGAGCCACCCATGTTTGAACCCCCGATTCTCAAATTTGGAAACTTCGTCAACATATTCCGTGTAAGCGACGCTTTTTCCCACCTCAAAAGCCTCATATTCGGCTCTCTCCTTATCCGCCTTCAACTCCTCTAGCCGAGTCTCCGCCTTGGCAAGTTCGTCTTTTGAGAGCCTCAGCGATTCCTCACTCGCATTCGCTCTAGCCTCAGCATCAGAACGGAGCTGTTCAGCAGTGCGAGCCCTCTCCTTCTCCGCTTCGGCTCGCGCGCTCTCCATTACGGCCCTCATTTTTTCAAACTCCGCTCTACTCTTCTGACCTTCCACTTCGACTTGCAAACGGTCAATTCTGCCAAGAGCATCATGCAGGCGGCGGCCCAAGTCAGCAATCCTGCCGACGGTCTGCAAGAATAAAGGATCATTAGATACCTTTATAAAAATAAATTTAGAAATAGATTTAAGATCCCTACCAGAAGTGCCGACTGCGCAGATAGGGCTACAGCCATAATATATGGCATGGCGCAAAAGGCTGCATTGTCAGCCGGCAAGGAAATCGAAGCCGCCAAGCTCAACGCAACGGCCGGATCCTCAATGGCAGAAGCATCGCAAGAAATCGGCGTATCTCTGATCTTTGGCTGAATAACAAAAGGAGCAACCACGTCCGATTCTTCGAGGCGAGGCCGTTTGTCAGGAGGACTAATTTCTGAACTGGCTTCCCCCTCGGCGCTGTGTTTTTGACCGCGTTCTTCCAGAATTTGCCGTTCACCGGCCTGCAGTTCACCCTCTTTTTCCGTTTCAACCGACATAACCTGAACCATCCCTTCAACAATGGGTACGGAGGCCTTAGTCAAACTGGGATTAGATTCGCCGGCCTCGGCCTTTTGTCGAGCAGCCATTCACTCGGCGTTTCTCCTACGCGCCATTTGCGTAAGGCTTTCCTTCGCCATACCTTCGAAGAAATCGCCGGGTAGGTCGCCCAAATTCGCGAAAATATCTCCGGGAGAGACTTCTGCCCGACCCGAAGCGGATGGTGAGGAAGGCTGATTAAGTCCGGCAGCCTCAAACGCCGAGCGCATGGCCTCGTCAACTTCTTCGGCCTCCCTGGTGACCTCTCCGGCCGGATCGGCAACTACTATTACCGGCTCTACGTCTTGCCCCGAATCAGAATCTTCAAGACCAGTCTGCCTAAGGTTCTTGTAGCTGGGGAAGATAAGAGCCGAAAGGTTTTGATCGCCGAGTGGAATTGGGATGTTTTTCGCAGCCGAGAATGTGGTATAAGTGGGTTCGTAGCGAAGTAGAATGTGGGCGGCTCTCCCTTGTTTTTGCACGTTTGGGCGACCGAAGTAGTCGAGTGCAATCTTAATGTCCCTTAAGACCGCGTCGTCAACCGACGTCAGAACCTTCTTCAATTTGTTATCTGCAAAAGATACGGAAAGTTTCAGGAAATAAAGCCGATTAAAAGAGAGATCAACAAACATAAGATACTACGTGGTAACCTGGATCACCCTTATGTCTGGGAGTGGGGTCTAGGCGATCTTCGCCTTCGGCGAACTCCCAGTTACCTCGGACATTGACCATTACATCGTCAACCCTCTTACCAGAACTGGCAAGCATAGTCACCAAATGATGGTCAGTATCCTTGGCTCTGAGGAAGTACCGCCCCAGCCGACTAGAAGATTTGGCTAAAGCATAACAGTGCCGAATGGCCGGAATTCCGAGATTGATCCTAAGGCGTCGATTCAATTCTATAACCCCCATAATGATTTGAAAGAAATTTACATTGGGCTGAGAGGGAATCAGACTCCAATAGCGAAGAACGGCCCTAAGCAACGGATGTAAGGGGAAACGAACTCCGCCCTCTGCAATGGACAGAAGGGGAAATATGATCGTATTCTAATCCTCTCTCTCCATATCTAGAGTGCTGTCCGTTACGAGAGACAGATGGACGTCATCGGGGATGGAAAAATGTCGCCGGAACCCGGAAATGCGACCCTCAGAAAGTAGGTCTTTCAAGTGTTTAGCCATTCCAATGGGAACCCAAGGATTCGCCGAAAGTAAAAACGATAAACACAATAGGATCACAAAGAAAAGGGAAGAAGACTTACGAGCGGATGAAGCAAAGGCGGACGGGCGAAAGTTGCAGAAAATGTGAGTAAGAGCGATGCGCACGTCGGTCCAAACGTATCAGATGATCGACGAAATGTGCATCCAAAAGGACTGAAGTTTCAAATCGCAATAAATGCGAGACACATGAATGGCGCGGGAAAGTGTAATGATAAACGAAAAGGTGTGCGCCTTCTGACATCCCCTGACGCCTTGGGGAACGCGAAGCCGCCTGATCTATACTAAGCTTTTCGAATTCTAAACCAAACACGCCGATTAACTATCGTCAATAGGGAGTTCGGGGGGCAATTGTGGGAGCCGAATATATGGGTAAATCGGAAGGGAAATGTGGGCTGACGTTAACCGGCCGCATCCTGCAGACTTTAACCGGCTGCATCCTGCAAGACTAGGATGAGCCGAATATAATACGTAAGCCGATTGAGAAAGGATCTTTAAGGCCGAATAGAAGAACGGGTAAAGATTAAAAAGTAGGCCCAGGCCCCGAGGCCTTAGGAGGAACAGATAAAAATAGAGAAACAGCGCTCTTGGAAAGGTATGTAAGAATAACACCACTTAACTTAGAAAACAAGCTTTCTTGAGTATTGGAGCTGACTTGCCCGTCGGAGTGCTAACCTCGGCACCCCCGACCGGAGTGTTTGTGTCTTTGCAGGTGACTAGCTAAGGATCAAGAACGTCTCCCAGGATCTGAAGAGTATTTCCAAAACCACTTCTCCACAGACTTTTATCAGAGTTTGGCAAGATGTTCCTGTTTTAGTCATTGTCAGCATGCTAGCTTATTTCTGTTTTCTAGAGCAATTTTTGGCAAGTTTAGTGACTTCTAGGTACAACACTTTCAAGCCTACCAATGTTCCTAATATGTGCTTTCTGTCTGCAAGTTGCAAAAAAAGGATCAGGTGCAATTGCCATATCCCTGCCATTTTCCTGCATGTTGGGTCTCCTTGCATGCATGACATCAACAACTATGGGTAGCTAAAGTTTTTAAGTTTTATGTTTTGGTTGACCCTTTTGCCAACATGAGTTTTGCATCTTTGATACTCTACTGATATATCTCTGCAATCTATGCTTAGTGAGGAGAAAATTTGCCTATAGCTATATGCAACTATTCAGTTTGCGCTTGTCATTCTCTTTGGTCACCTTTTCTATTCACTAGTAAGAGTCACTTAAGTGAAGATAGAAATAAATGATTTATTCGAACAATCGAACTGACCTAGTTGAAGTTGGTGTCAAAATGTTTTTATATTGTAAGAGCTTTATATTGATCTTCCTGAACTTTTCTGTGATCCTTATTGACTTATTTAAATCCATCTCATGAATGGGGCAAACAATATTTGAACATAGTTGGCTAATATTGTAAGAGGCAAACAAAGTGGTTCCCTCTAATGTTGAGGTTGTGTTTGGATTTATGGGTTTGAAATGAATTGATTTGGGTGCTTATAATTCAAAGACAATAGGCAAATTTAGTCATGATGATTCAGATCTAGATTTCAAGATTGAATTGAAAGCTTTACCATGATAGATTATGATGGATTTGAAATAAAAATGTAAAAAGTAGTTATGTTGAAATCCTGTGCTAAAAGATTACAGTTGTACAAAGATCATAATAATATACTTCTCATCTTACTCTACTATTTAGTTTGGTTAATCTATCTATAATAATCAATCCGTTCATTTGAAATTCATTTATCCAAGTGGAACCTAAATGTTTCTATATGTTTGTGTGGGAGCTACAGCTTAATGTGCAGGCTGTGCTTTTAGTTCTTCTTGCAACACTTGCTAGATTTGGAGGTGCAACGAGTGGGACCGTTATTCTTCTCAAGACCTTAAAATTGAGAAAACGGTGGCAAGCTTGGTTAAATCAACAACCAAATTCTGAAGAGGTCACATAGCCATATCAGTTGCCTGAAACTGCATATATACCACAAACAAATCCTCCCTCTGTTATAAGATAGTTAACCAATTGGTTAAAAGTAACAGTAATGGCAGGGGTGAAGGGAAAATTATTTGATGGTCTTGTGACAAATTTATGTGATGTTCCGTCATAGATAATTATTGTTAGATTTTTTAGAGACAACTTAACAATGGTTAAGTGATATAACCAACAAATAATTTCTGGAGAAAATATTGAGTGAAATACTTGGTCAATTAAAAAGGTTGCAAACGAGGTTAGATGAATAAGTCTCGTCTCTCAATAATTTTGTGTTTGTTGTCTCTATGGTAAAATAAAATTACTTATTGAATAATGATAATAGTGTTATATCCAATATTTACTCGGAAGAGAGAAGGCAGCTAGGGGTGCCATGGCCACCCTTGATTTCTTAAAACAATATATAAAGTATAGCGCAAATGACCTACTCTTCGTAAGTTATAACTATATCATATTTCTCTTGTTTCTATGATGGGAGGACTGCTTCCCTTTGGCAGCATATTCATTACGATGTATTTTGTCTTCACATCCTTCTGGAATTACAAGGTAAATGTGACAACAGTATACCAATGCTTTTAATGGCTTTAGTGCATTCACTTGGGCCTTATTAGCAAGGATATACAAATAAATAAAGAAAACTGAAACCCATTCCCTTTCTTTCCCCCGTCTTTTTTTAATCAAGTGTTCATGATAGTCATATGAATAGTCAAGAGCTTAATTATGTCTTTTTGCTCTTTGAACTTGATAGGTGTACTATGTCTACGGCTTTTTTGTTTCTTGAACGGGGTGTCGGTCAGGCTGCTTATTATAAAGGAATAACTGGAGTTTTTGCATGATCAATAATATTCTTCTAATGATGCTAGAGACATCTGTCACGACCCAAACCCGCCTCTATAGGTTTAGCATCGCAACCGGCCAGTAATCCGAGATTACCGAAGGCCTGCTTAACAGTAATGATAGTAATATAGAGTAAGGGGCTGGCGGAAGCCAAACAGTAAATAAAAGATGTCCAATGAGCTGTGAAAACCTGAATGCAAAAAGACTTTATGCACAAGTCACATTGATAAAACAACATATATACATACGTTATATACACAACATCCAGGTTAGGGACCAAGTCCCTTCAACAAAACTGTACAGTCGGAAAGTCTTATTCAACTATTACAAAACAGAGACAAAGAGGGGTGAATCTGAGACACCCCAGGGACAGCCTTAGCTTGTACAGACTTGGAACCTCGAAGTGAGGCACGATGGTTGGCTTGACAAAACAAGAGCTTAGCTTGATGCTCCTAGCTTCGGTCCGGTGCCTGGACACCTACATATAAATATAAACAGTAAGCTAAAGCCCAGTGAATAACATATGCGTAAAGGGGTTAAGAATGAATGTCCTTTCAGTAATTAAAATAGTCAATTGTATCAGTAAATCAGTTATTCAATCAGTGGCTCATATTTCATGCCATAACAGTTATTCAGAAACCATAATAGTCATATGTGGTACATCCAATAGCAAAACAGTGCAGTAGGTCTTGATAGACCGAACAGTCAGTTGATGGCCATCAAACAGTAAACAGTAGTGGTCCCAACATTGGAACCGACAGAGATCTCTGTAACAGTAGCAGTAACAGTAACAATAAGTTGCTAAGGATGCCACGAATACAATTTACAAATAGGACAAACATTCATTCAGTAAACGATGACATTTCAGGAAGCAGTACAGTTGATCATTCAGAAAATAATCATAATAGAACATATATTTACAACATTGTTATTCACAGAGCACTGGGCTATAGGCAAGCTAATGAGCGTCCTTGGATGCCAACCCTACACAGTTGCAGAATGAACACACACTAAGTTACACACTTGGGATTAATAGCTTAGCCCCTAAACTTGACTTGGTGTCATTCTACATCAATATCCTCCTTAAGATGCCTTAAACATGGCCTAGGAATGCCTAGGATGGAAAGCGGATGCAAAGATGCATTTTAAAACACTTTACAAAATTTGCTGAAAACAGGGGTCTCGCTCGAGCGTGGCTTTCTTCACTCGAGCAAGCTTGCCAAAATAGAGGGGTCGCTCGAGCGTAAACTCCTTCGCTCGAGCAGTCTGTAAAAATACAAAAGTACTGGTTGTTGAAAATCTCCACTCGATGCTCGCTTGATGCTCGCTCGAGCGTGAGACACAGAGCTTCGCTCGAGCGTAGGTCTCGTCGCTCGAGCGTGCGTCTGCGTCCACAAAAACCTGAGAGCTTACAATCTACACTCGAGCCAGCATTCCGTCGCTCTGCTCAGAAAACAAAGTTTCTCGCTCGAGCGTGGAATCATTCGCTTGAGCGAGGAAGCCAAATTCTGAGTTTTCCAGATTTGCCTCCAAAGCTCAAACCAAGCATTCAACACATCAAAACTCAATCTTTTGGGCCAATTTTCTGGAAAACACTTGGAAACTCATAATACAACATCTTTTGAAGATCCTTGATAAAATCAAAGCCCAAAAGTAAGCCAATTGAACACAATTTCAATTAAAACTTCAAGAACATGATGTAAAAATATCATGCATGTGTTCATTTGAATTCAAAGCTTCTAACACATGATCAAATGAGTCAATCCCTCTAACAACATGATGAATTCATGGACCACAACTAGAATATGGACATGCATGTGGAAATTTTCATGAAATTGATCTCAAAACTTAAAGATATGGATATGCATCACATATAGCTACTTAATTCAACTCTTTAAGCCATACTTGACTCTAAACTCCAATATTCCCATGAACCATGCAAGAAATAACTCAAATTCACAATCAAGAGGATGAATTCCCTACCTTAGGTCTTGAATTTTAAGTATGGAAGCCCAAATATGCAAATTCCCTTCAATTCTTCTAAGTCTTCAAGCCAATTTTTCTTGTTAAACACAAATTCTCCCAACTCACTCTCTCTCACGGTTTTTTTGGTGTAGAAGATGAGCAAAATGATGCGTCAAATATGTATGAGGTGTAATAAAGGTTGGTCAATGAGTCAAGCCACTTAATGGCAAAAAGGTAATTACCAAGGTTCAATTAATCTAGCATTATTTAATCTAATTTAATCATTCCAAATTAAATTTTAATTAAATCTACCATAAAATCAAGTAAATCCTAATTAGCATAAAGTACTAATCAATTTCTAATTCGGTCGCCGATAAGGCTTTCAATTCACAGTTTCAATATTAAAACATGAACAGATCATTCTGTAGCAAACAGATAGAAATGCAATTCAAACAACATGTTTATACAATCAGTTCAGAATTTCAGCTTAATCAATTACTTATCATGCTTAATCACAATTTAACACTAATTAGAGGTGAGGGTTGTCACAACATCTCAGTTGTTGATCTTCTTTTCTTAGCAATATGTACAATAATGAAGCTCCAAATTCCATCATTGTTATTATTTTTTTCATCTATCATAATTTTATATTCCAACTTCCAAGGGTCTCAATTTGGATTCAAAGTCTCTTAACCAGCATAGATGATATCCAACTCTTCATGTATTTGCATGTATACTTGATGCCTATTTTTAATTCATTCTTTGTTTGTTTTGTTATGTGAACAAATTGTGTACTTAGGTTCAGTGGTCTCTGAATTTCATGAAACCTAGAAATCTTTGCTTGTAGATATCCTAGGGTTTTCTACATTATGCTTGTGTAAAGAAAATCAGTTATGCTGTATTTCTCCTTTAAAGATGATGATAAACTTTGCCAATTTGCTATCAGTTTTTTGTTGTCATCTGAAGAAATTTCACTAGTGATAAATGTAATTCTATTATTATATAGCATTAAATGAAAATCTAACAATCTGATAACTTTTTGTTTTTTGTTCAGATTGCAATGAGCGGGTTTACAGAGGTTTTAACATGGGTACTTTGCTCTTACAAAGAAATTTCTCCATGCTGAACCGTAAGGATGACAAATCAACTGCAGTGATCATTGGAAATCCCTGTTCCTCTGATTTTGAGGTTTGTTTGCTGCTTCATTGTTATGTGGAATGAAGTCAAGTTATTCTGTAATTGTTATGTCTTCCACTTTTTCAGTAAATATATAAACCTCTGACTTTTATTAATTGAAGAAGAAAAAAAATAGTTATTTGGGAATTTCATGCTTGATTCAATTGCTTTGCCCTTCTTTTTATACCCTTCTTGTTTCTTTTCCCTTTATTATCCTCTCACTTCTTACTTTGTTGGTACCTTGACATGAAAGTCCACTACTAAGATGTAACAATTTCTTCCATCTGTTATTTTATCAATTTCTTCATGATGATAACCCAGCGAATAATTATTTTATATTTGGTGATGACTTTTGAATGCTTAATATGTCTTGTGCATATATTAGGAAGACCCAACCCAACTAGGGGACACTGTATCTACAAAACAATATTTTTTATTTTTTATTTTTTATTTTTTGTTATAGTGGAAGGGGGTTCAGGGGTGGGATTGTGGAAGAGTTTACTTTTTGTGTTGTTTGAAGGTTTGCGATGTGTAAAAACATTCCGTACACATGCATATGTAATTTGGTTCAAAGACTAAATACCAAGCCAACACTAGCATTTTTAAGCAGGCTGCTTTGCTGTGCACACCCAACTACACATGAAATTCAGACTATTTCACCAATCTAATTGTTTGGATGTATGAAGGTATGAATACCAAGGTAATGAATTTTGTGAATGAATAATATATTGCATTGTGATGAAGGTATGAATAGAATTTGATGTATGGAACGTATCCAAAGAAAGATTCCTTGATGACAAGTTTCTTTGAAGAACAAATTGTTTTTACTCTGTTCTACAAATTTGTTGACGGGAAGGTGGGCCTGCATTTTTTTTTTTCTCCAGAAAACTTTATATATTTTTTATTTTTAGTTGGAATCCCACTATTCTTTTTTTGTGTTATATAGTAGACTATCTATTACTGTAATTAATGAGGAAAGTTGGAAAGTCTTGTGGAAAGGACCTTCTTATATGTAATTAAATGAGCCAAGTAATTACTGAAATACATGACACCTGACAACATAAAATTGATCCTTAGCTGCGTTTTGAACTTGACAAAAAATTACGGGTTGGAGCTTGAGGATTTGTTTGAATATTTGCATCCCCGATAGCCAATATGAACAACAATGCCTTTCATCTTGGCTAAATGTGTTCTTAAGTATCTTGAAATACATGTCTACTAAGTGAAGTTATCTCTCAACAGCAAAAATAATAATAACAATAATCTAAGAGAGGTATCTTGTTGCCTTCTCTCTCTCTTTTGGACTTTCTACTCACTCACCTGCGTTTTAGTGTTGTTATTGTTTCTGGTTATCAGTTATATATCCAGTCTCTTTTGTGTGATGGTCTTGAAATGATGTGTGTTGCAAATTTCTTATGTAGTAGTCTCTTGGTAAATTAAACTGTACAAACTTGTTATTTCCTTTACATTTGCAGATTCAAATAACTGAATAGCTGAAACTTTTCTGTTTGATCAGCTATTTTCGAAAGTTATAGTTGATCTATTCTTATGCTTGATAGTTGTTTTGTGTGCATTTTTTCATATATTTTGTGTAATAGTTTCTTCCTAGAGAATATATTTTGTCATATGTTATTGTTTTCTCCTCAAGCTTACTCTTGTTTTCATTTTGTAATGAAGAAAGTTTAATAGCCCAAGATTCCATCTCATTAAGAGTGGAAGAAATTGAAGTTTGAGTCTTGTTGCTTGGTACTATTTATAATGACATAGTTTCATATTGAAGTCTCTTAGTCGTTGGTTTTTGCACTTATGTGAAGTTTCCTTTATCATGCAGTCACAGAGGTCTGCCAGTTTAGCCGCTCTTTTGGTTGGAGACCCTACCGCTATGCGTGATCGTGAGATGTTTGTGCTTGAGGATACTGTTGGAAGCACTGTTGCTTGACAATCCATTTCATCAGCTTTGACTTTGGGTAGAAATTCTAACATCTATGGATAGTTTTTGATATAACATTGATGAATGGATTTCTTTAATCTTTGGATAGTTTTGGATTTTGTTTGGAATATAGTTTTTGGATAGTTTAGAACTTTTTGGACAATTTAGAGCTTTAGGATTTTTACATGGTTTTGAACGTAAGGATAGTTTTTAGATGTTTGAAATGTATAGACAATTGTTGAATGTTAATAACTTATGAATATAGTTTCTTTTTGATACTTGAAATAATATTTTGGTGGTTGATTGATATTTTGCGAAGCTTGTTTGTAATTCTTGCTAGATTGTACAAAATAGGTAAAATAGAACCTGTAGAATTAAAAAAAAAAAAAAACTATATATTCTACGGCGGGCATAATAAGTTGTTGTATTACATATTTTACGACACACAATCAGTGTCGTTATTTGTCTCACCAATTAACGGCATGCAAAAGTAGTCGTAGAAAAAGTAACAACGACGCACAAAATATTCCGTTAAATAGTTTTTAACGGCGTACGAAGCATGTCGTTGAAAGTGAATGACTTTCCATGACTTGTCATAATATGACGCGCGTTGCATGTCGTAGAAGGGTTTTTACGGCGTGCATTGCGCGCCGTAAAAATCCTTTTTTGTTGTAGTGAATCAAATAAAGTTAATTATTTGTGCATTATTTCATATTTTAATTGCAGCTACGAAATTTGTGTTTACAATTTCCATTACTTGTTTTGTTAATGGGATTCTGATCTCTTTGTCAAATCAGACTCCACCGGGGGTTGATGGTTCCTTGAATTCAACGGCTTCATTGGTTTGCAACAATATTGCTAGGGCTAGTAGAGAAGCCAGTGTTAGTGGGAGTGGGGTGCAAACCACTGTTGGTGATTCACAATGAGAGATTTAAAAACGAATCAAACTGAAATTAAATTGACTCACAACAATTCTGAAACAAATACAAAGCATGAACACACTCTTCTCTCTTTTATTTTCTTTCTCCCACTCTCTCTAAATTCTCAAAACATATAACTATATATAGATAAAACTAACAATGTAAATACAGCAAATGCAACTACGGCTGAGGCGTGAATCGCAGCTATTTTTGACAAACTTGTTCTGCAGCCTCCATTTTCTGACAAACTTAATTGTAGACTTCACATGCCTACTCTTAGGCCGGTGGAAAAAACAATCTATAGGTGAAACAAGATTACTTCACAACATCCCCCCTTAATCTTGATTCTCCATGCTGCTTCATTCCAAGCATTAACTTCATTCTGTTGAACAGATCATTTTTCAATGGCTTCGTGAAAATATCTGCAAGTTGATCTTGAGACTTGCAAGGAAATAATTCCACCTCTTTATTTTTCACATGCTCTCGGATGAAATGATAGCGGGTGTCAATATGCTTACTTCTTTCATGATAAACTGGGTTCTTTGCTAATGCAATTGCTGAGCGATTATCAACATAGATCTCAGTGGGTTTTTCTTGTGGAAATCCCAAATGCTTCAGCATGTCCCGTAACCATATTGCATGGCACACAGCTGAGTTAGCTGCAACATATTCAGCTTCGCAAGTTGATAATGTCACAATAGCGTGCTTCTTGGATGACCATGTGAAGGCTGTATCTCCCATAAAGAAGGTAAAACCCGTAGTACTTTTCCGTTCATCCAAGTCACGTCCCCAGTCGCTATCTGAGTAGCCAACAAGACTGAAATTATCAATTGGTTTATTGAATAAACCATCATCGACTGTACCTTTGATGTAGCGAAGAATGCTCTTTGCTGCATAAAGGTGTGACTGATCCGGTGTTTCCATATATTTGCTGATCAGTCTTACTCCATAGAGTATGTCTGGCCTGGTACAAGTAAGATAGTGAAGACTTCCAACTAGGCTCTTGAAATAAGTTGGATCCACATCACCTGCCTTCGTACCTTTTCTGAGCTCCACTCCATTGTCTACAGGAGTGTTCACTGGATTGCAATTTTCCATTCCATATCTCTTGAGAATTTCCTTAGCATAACCACTTTGGGAAATAAAAATTCCATCTTTTCTTTATGCTACTTCAATGCCGAGAAAATGAGCCATCAATCCAATATCTATCATTTCAAATTCTTGGACCATGCTTCTTTTAAAGTCTTTGAACATGGCTGGATTGTTTCCGGTGAAGATTAGATCATCAACATAAAGACAAGCAAGCAACATGCTTCCATCAGCTTCCTTCTTCAAATATAGTGCGTGCTCATATGGACATTTTTCAAAACCATTATCATGAAAATACTGATCAATTCTAGTATTCCATGCACGCGGAGCTTGCTTCAGTGCTGTCTTCAATTTGTACACATTGTCTTCATCCCTATTCTGAACATACCCTGAAGGTTGTTCAATATAGATTTCTTCTTCAAGGAAACCATTAAGAAATGCAGATTTCACATCAAATTGATAAATCTGCCACTTGTGCTGGGCAGCCAAAGAAATCATTAGCCTGATAGTCTCCAATCGGGCAACTAGAGCAACACCTCTCCATAGTCAATTCCAGCTCTCTGCTTGTAACCTTTTGCTACTGACCTCGCCTTATAGCGTTGCACTTCGCCTTGTGCATTCCTCTTTGTCTTGTATACCCATTTTACTCCAATGGGTTTGTGCCCCTCTGGTAGACTGGTAAGCTTCCATGTGTCATTTTTCTCAATGGCGTGAATTTCTTCATCCATTGCTTTCTCCCATTTATCTTCTTGGATGGCTTCTGAGAAGGTAAGTGGATCACTATCTGCGAGTAGGCAGAACAAATTTAGATTTGTTTCTTCTGTAGCTTCATATATTTTCCTGCAAATTTCTCATTGGTCCTTGGTTGTTTGAAAAAACTATCATCTGATGATGCTGATGATGATGATGATGCAGCACTTCTGTGAGAAGCTGGCGATCCAGGTGCAGGAATTCTATGTGGAGGAGTTTGTGGCTCATCTTGAACTTCTCTTGTGATTTCAACAGGAGCTTTTGATGTTTCATCTTCAAGAATGAGTTCTGCATCTTTGACAACTTCATCTTGATTCTAGTTCCAAGCTTCTTCTTCTTCAAATATCACATCTCGACTCATGATCACCTTTTTGGTAATGGGATTATACAACTTGTATCCCATTGTTCTATCTCCATATCCGACAAGAATACATTTTTCTCCCTTATCATCGAGCTTGGTTCTTCTTGCTTATGGAATCTTGGTGTACGCAACACACCCAAATATTCTGAGATGGTTGACACTTGGCTTATGTGAACTCCAAGCATCTTCTGGAGTCATAGAATGAAGACTCCTGGTTGGGCATCTATTTAGTAGATACACAGCACATGATACGGCTTTAGTCCAAAATTGCTTAGGCAGTCCCTTTCCTTTCAACATGCTCATTGCCATATCTAAGATTGTGCGATTCTTCCTTTCAGCGACACCATTTAGCTGTGACGTATAGGATGGTGTTGTTTGATGCTTGATTCCCTGCTCTTTGCAATACTTCTCAAAAGCATCTGATGTATATTCTCCACTTTGATCTGATCGCAATGTCTTGATGTAGTAGCCGCTTTGCTTTTCTACAAAAGCTTTGAATTCTTTGAAGATGCTGAACAGCTCCGACTTTCTTTTAAGAAAGTACACCCATGTCTTCTGGCTATAATCATCAATGAAGGTGAGAAAATATCTATTCTGTCCATTTGACATCGGCTTCAATGGACCACACACATCAGTGTGCACTAGCTCCAGCGGCTTTGCTGCTCTCCACTTCACTTCTTTGGCAAAGCTAGTTCTGTGATGCTTGCTAAGAATGCAGCTTTCACAGACTTCATTAGTATGAGCAATATGAGGTAACCCTTTCATCATATTCTTGCTTGACAACAGCTTCAAGCTTCCAAAGTTAAGATGTCCAAACCTCAAATGCCATAGCTAGCCTTTGTCTTTGATGATGGCATTTAAACACTTCGCAGCATCATGTTGGATGTTCAATGCAAAGGTTATCTGGTGGGGGTCGAAGGAAGAGAAAGATCCATAAATTATAAAGGTTAAAAATGTAATTTACCTCAAAAAATTTATTGATGAAAATCAAAGATATAACTTGTTTATACTAATAAACACATAAATAAATAATGGGAGAATATACATATGAATCAATATGATTTTATAAAATTTATTAATAAGGTCATTTTTTAAAAGAAAATCTGCCTATTCATATACATTTTGATTTTGTAATTAAATTTTGTGTTATATATGCTTTTACAGAATTTATTAGTGAGGTCACTTCTTTTTCTTCTTTTAAATCTACAATTCATATTCATATTCATATTCATTTTGATTTTGTAATTAGTTTTTGTGTCATACAGTGATTCTTAATAATTAAGGTGTACAACTAGTTATGCATTAAATGACTTAATAATGAAAATCCAACATTATTGATCGAGTTATGCTAGGAACCCCAAATAAATTATCAAACCTCTCACATAGGTATGGGATCCACATACATGTGGTTTGTGTGGGTCCCACACTCATGTAAAAAGTTTGATAATTTATTTGATAATTTACTTGGGATTCTTAGCATTTTCCTTATTGATCATCCACTTTTTGGGGTAGAGAAATTTTATACACACTAATAAGTTTTAAACATTTTTCTTTATTAATCATGTAATAATTAAATTTTAAAAATTCAAAACAAGACACGTTTGAGTAATATATGATAAATGTCACAATTGTAAATAAATAAATTTTTAAGATTCAGTTGTTTATATAACATTACTCAAAAATGAAATGAGTATTTTGACTAAGAATAGAAGAATGCTTGTTTATTTTGATTAATGGTTTCTTTTTCTTTTTCTTTTTCTCCGGCTATATGAGAAAAATAAGTTTGAAGTTCTTAATTACATATACAAGGAAATGGAATTTATTTAGAGTGATGTTAGAAATTCCAAATAATTTACAAAATATTTTATCAAACCTCTTATATGGGTGTGGGGACCAACACACACGTGGATTTGTGTATAGTATTACCAATGTGAGAGGTTTGGTAAAACATTGATAAATTATTTAAGATTCCTAACATTACTCTTTATGGGGTTAATCACTGTTGAATATATGAAGGCATTTAATGAATGTCTCATTTTCTTGTATATACAATTAACTCTTAATTAAGAACTTCCAACTTAGGATTAGTGTGTAATCCTCAACAAATTCTATTAGTTGGGGGAGACTTGTGTGTAGGTTCTAATTGATGGACTTATTAGTTTTAAAAAATTGTCTAAAAAAAGCCACTAATTTTAAGTTTTAGCGACATTTTAAAGAAATCGTCACAAAAAAAGTCATTAATTTTCAACTTTCAACAACAGTTTGAAAATTTCGTTACAGAAAAATGTCACTAATTGTAAGTTTTAACGATAATTTATGAAAATCATGATAAAAAAAAAGTCACTAATTGTCAATTTTTAGTGATATACGCAATAATCGTCACAAAAAATTATTTTTAACGACAATTTTATTAAGACTTATTTTTAATAGAATTTCAAACTATTAGAACCCATTGCTAATTTATCTATTGATTGTGCCTACTTGTTGGGACATGGGATACTTTTGCGTTGCAAAACTTTCTTCTGATCTAAAACTACGTAGGTTTGAGACAGTAAGTTTGGCTCTTTCAAATACAATCTACATTCACCATAAAGGCCAAAAAAAACACACAAAAAATTCAACTGTAAAAATACTGTTTGTGTCAGGAAAACAATACTACTTGCTCAAAATTTGTTTTTAAAATAATTTGGTATCTAGTTCCATGGACTGTCTAATTTAAAGAACTAATTCCACCGTCTACCAACAGAGGATCCAATTAGGATAAAAGTTCCGTATGGACTAGTTTCAAAAATTATTTACACTTAGGAGATTTTGAGGGTAAGACCATGGAAAGAACGCTACACCAAGCCAGTCCTTTGGGGTTAAACTTGCTATGTTCACTTACATTAAGGCCAAAAATAATTACAATGAATAACAAAAATAAATAAATAAATTTCATTCAAATGTATTTCCTTGTATATGTTTTTTTGTTAAGAATTAGGACTTGAATTTGCTCTAGCGGGCCCACTTTTTTGCTTTATTTTTTAGAATTCAATTGAAATTGGATTGAATGTGTATTCAATTGTAATTATTTTTGGCGTTGAAGTATGTGAATAGAGCAAATATTCTTAACGTATGTAACCTTTGAAACCTTGATCAAAATTAAGGCCAAGGCGAGTTTAAAAATAATAAATAAATAAACAGTTAAGGCCATGGCCTCAGAGGTCAAAATATGCTTTATTAAAATGATAAAGCCAAGACCCTAGAAGTCACAACAATCAAAATTGATTAAGGCTTCTTTGGTAATCATGGTTGGGACTAAAAAAAGTACAAAAGACAAAATAAATTAAATAAATTAATAAAATAAAATATCACATTCAAACCATAATTACTTTCCTTTTTTTCTTACAAAAGTTAAAAAAGTCAATCTAAACGAACTTTTTAATCCCAAATTAAAAAAACCCCAACTCAAAAATGCTAACTATAAAAGTCATAGTCAAATGACAACTAAAGATGTATGAATAATGAGGTGTAATCTTCTTTGTCATTCTCTGAGGTTACATGCATGTTTTTTGAAATGTAATTTTTGTTTCAAAAAATATTCTTGATTCTGAAGATAAATAATGACAGAGTTATACATAAGAACCACTCCAATACAAATCTAATACTTTGTAGATGAAATTGAAACAACCAAGATATGAGGACAAGAATAACACATACATATGTTAAACCCAAAATTGTAAATAAAATTATACGAAATTGAAGCAAGAAATATGAGAAATCTCAAATTAATCTATCAGAATTTTTATTTTTTGAAGACTAGTTATTGAAGAGATTGAAGCAGTTGGAGTTTGACATTTCCCAGAATTTCAATTAAAATGACACTACTTAATCACTCCACAATAATTTTAAGGTCAGACCAGATTTTGTCAAGAATTATGATATGTGGCTGAGATTAGTGTTGTGAGATTCATGCATAGATAAATCTAAACCACACATTCTGGGTAAAAATTATGAATTTGTAGTATTACTGATAGAAAACTCATAATAAATAGCATTAAAATGAAACATGCTAATTTTGCCACATCTTTTTGCATATAGCATTATCAATTGAATCAAAATTTAATATGAAAAACAATTTTTAAAAACAAGATATAAGAAAGGGAAAAGCAAGCTAGTGTAAAAAAGGTGAAACAAGGCTTGGAGTATAACTAACTGCCATGAACTGATCAAGGGGATGCAAGCCCCTTTTGGTGAAAATATTCAACCATTCTATTTCTTCTGGATCAAAACAATACAAAGCTCCTTTCTTGTACGAGATCACAATCTTCCCACTGCTCAACAAGCATAGAGGATGAATCCATTGAGGACTTCTCAAACTTACTCTAGGCAAATTCTCTATGATGACAATCTCTTTAGTCCAAGACCCTTTCACACCATGTTCCTGCATCACCCATATATCAATCTGCCTTGCATAGTAGTCAGTTATGGCAAGACAGCCTCCCAACACCAACAACTCACAACCCTGACCCATTTCGCAGTCTGGCGGGTTTGGGATCACCCGAAACTTCTCATCTGACAAGTCAAATGACACGACAATACATGATTCTTTGAACTGGCCCCGTCCTGAGCATAACCAATGAATACCACCATTGACCACCGCGCCAGATGATTCCACCGGACAAGCAAAAGGCATGTCGATATTAGACCTCCAAACCCCAGTTCTGCTGAGAGTAAACACATCGACTTTTTGTTTGAAATTTTTTGAATCAAAATCCCAATTAAAAGGCTTCTTCTTCTTCAAAGTGACCATGTGTGTGACATTGTGAATTCCAGCAATTCTCACCACTTTGTATTCATTAGTACTTGGATTGAATCCGAACCCAAAATGCTGGTAAAGATAGGCTTCATTGTCGATATACTTACAGTTACGAAGTCGTGTGACTGTTTGTGACACAGATGGCATATCAGGCAAATACTTGTATTCTTCAGTCAAGGGGTTGAATATACAGACTCGATAGGAAAAATTGTTTTTCAAGCATATTAAGCAGAGCAAACCATTGCATGACAGAGTGGTATTGACATTGAGTATGTTATGATTCATTGGCTGTTTGATTGATTTTGATATTACTCCGTAGCTGTCTTGATTGTCGATTTCATACAAAACATTGATCTCAGCTATGCAATGGTTTTGATCATGTGGAGGAGTGGATAATACGAGGAGACAAGGATTGTTTTTGTTGTTGTTGTGATTGTGAGGTTCATGATGAAGAGAAGTTGCGAAATTGTACCAGGATTTGCATACTAACTTGACTGGAATGAGAGAGGAGACTGGTAATCGTGAAAGGATATTGAGAGAGAGATCATGTGGGAGATCTTCCATTGAAGACTCGTGTTGTTGATTGTCTTCTTTTTGTTTAGGATCTTCATTGTTCTTTCTAGCTTTGATTTTTCTTCTGCGCAAACCCATTGATCTTTGTATGGTGAAGAAACAGTAGGTGTATTTAACGAATAGATTGTAACGGAAAGAAGGACAGATAACAAGATTGAACCACAATAAATCCGAATTAGAGATATTCTCTCTACAAACGAAATCAAAATATAAACTGAAATTGAATAAAACTTGCAACCTTATTTTTATAATAAACTACCTTCTTGGACAACAAGAAACTAACAAAATAAAAAAATTAAAATTAAAACTAATAGAGTAGGAAAATTGTATCAAATCAAATTAAGAAATTAAATAAATTTATACCATTCTATGCTAAAAACGAAATCAAAATATAAACTAAAACTGAATAATCCTAAAACTTACAACCTTATTTAAACTTACTTCTTGGACAACAAGAAACTAATAAAATAAAAAATTAAAATTAAAACTAATGGAAAATGACTGGTAGCTCGAGAGGGTGGCTCGATTTTTGGTTCGACAGCCCAAAACGACGTCGTTTTGGGCTGTCGATTTTTTTTTTTTTTTCTTTCTTTTTCTTCCTTTTCTTTCTTTCTTTTCTTCTTCTTCTTCTTCGTTTTTGTTCAACACAGGCGAGAGAAACAGAGGGGAAGAGGAAGAGAGAGGGAGAAAGAGAGAGGAGAGGAGAGAGAAGGAAGAAGAGGGAGAGAGGTTCGTCGATGCTCGCCACCGCCGTCGCCTCGTTGCCGCCGATCGTCGCAGCACCAGCGATCGCCGGCTCTGCCTCGCCTCCGCCCCCCCGCCCCTCGCTTCCAGCCCCAAATGTTGGGCCCCCCTCCTGTCCAGTCCCTCCTCCTCCTCCCCTCCCCTCCCCTCCTCCTCCTCCTCCTCCCTCCTCCTCCTCTCCTCCCCCTCCCCTGCTTCTGGTTCTGCTTCACCTTCGAATTCGAGCCATTTCGAGCCGCTCGAATTCGAGCTACCTATCACTGCCGAAAACTAATAGAGTAGGAAAATTGTATAAAATCAAATTAAGAAATTAAATAAAATTTATACCATTCTATGCTAAATTAAATATTCCTAACTAAATATTAATTCTAAAATATATAATATTTAAATCTCATATGCATCAAGATGGTTCAAAAAAAATACCACAATAGCTATGTATTTATCAATTTAGAAAACAAAGAGTCTCTGGAATCCAACTCCGAAAAGGAAAATAGGAAGTTATGAAATATGATTTATCTCTGCAATACATGGATATACTATTCACACTGAATTGTCCCTAAAATTCTAATCCTTGATGTATTAAGATAGTCCATCTATTCTATGCAAAGCCATATCTGCCTATCAAAAACAATAAATTTGAGTTATAACCAAATTTGTATACTACAAGTTAAAATAACTTAACAAATTAGGGACAGCTCCCTTTAAGTTAACGGGTTTAAACTATTTTGGCCGGTCCAACACACCCACTCTCGTATGATATATTAAAATTTGGAAAATTTGTTTTACTTATAAAATTGGATTGTGCTGAAATTTTGTCTGTTAATATTTGAGTTAGGCTTGAGAGATAAAGTATTGATCACAAAAAAAATATTAATTAATGCCCAACCTAACCAGTCCATTTGTAAAATAAAATAGAGAAAAAGAAATTACTACTAACTTATATTATTAAGCCTTTGTTTGGCATGCCAAGCTTTTTGACTATTTTGTCATAAAAAGACAAAATATGCATTTTAATTTAATAAGGCAAAATATCACATTCAATTTATAATCATTTTATTTTTTCTCTCACAAAAGTCAAAAAAACTAAGGCCAAGTTTGGCATGTCTTAAAAAAGACAAAAAGCTAAAAGTTACTCAAAAAGTTAAAAAGTTATCACTATTCACTCAAAAAAATATTAAAAAATTAATTTTACATACAAAATTACAACTCATCAATCTGACCGGCTCAGATCTGTGCTACGTTTTTTAAGAAAAATTGCACAGTTGGGGTGCAATTTTAACACATTGTTGTTTGGCCCGTGGGGGCCCATCACGGGTCCCGTTTTGATAATCTAAACCATTTAATGTGTAGAACTTGTCGAATATTTTATGCCTATAAAAAATCACATTGATCGCATATCGATAACTATATGATCAAATTAGTTTTGTATAAAAAAAAGAATGGTGTTACAATTAACGGTTGAAAAAAAACAAATCTGATCAGATAACTATCGATATCCGATTAACGTAATTTTTTACAAGCATTAGTGCTCGACGAGTTTTGCACATTGAACGGTTCATATTATCAAAACGGAACCCGTGATAGCCCCCACGAACCGAACAACACCGTCCAGTACAATGTCCAAAAAGTAGACAATTACTTCTTAGCATCTATTCAACCTGCGTAGATAGGACAGCTATACAATTCACACTCCTAATCTTCTCCAACACACTAATTTATATAATTTTTTAATACATATTTTTTCATAAAAAGTTAAAAAATTAACTCAAATAACCATATTTTCTTCCTCAATTTTTTAGTCCAAAAAATTAAAAAGTGCATTTATTTAGGACATCCTAAACAACCCCTAAAAAAACTTATCCCAAACGAAATTTTTTAACCCTAAAAATCAAAAACCTAACCCACATCCCAAACGAACCTAATTAAGTGAGGTGCTGTTTGGTAACACTTACGTTTTCAGTTTTCTGTTTATATTTACAAAAATTTTAAAAACTCAAATAAAAACTTGTTTGGTAAAATTTTTGATTTATAAATCAGTGTTCTCAGTTTATAAATTTGGTCAAAAAATGAAAACACAAAAAATGTGTTTCCATTTTGAGTTTTCAGTTTTTTTTTTTTTACCACCCAACACTAGCCACCATCCACCACCATTTTTCACCACCGTCTTTTGCCACCACCACCCACCCCCCACCACCACCTGCCACCACCCGTCACCACCACCTACCTACCTACCACCCACTCGCCACCACCACCCACCCCTCGTTGCCACCACCACCACCACCACCCACCACCCAACCTGCCATCCACTCGCCACCACCCACCCACACCGCTACTACCATCCACCACCCGCTACCACCACCCGCCACCTACTTGCCACCAACCACTCACCACCTACCTGCCACCACCTCTGCTACCACCAGCCACCCACCACCACCAGCCACCTGCCACCGCCACCACACCACCACCAGCCACCTGTCACCCACCCGCCACCACCACCCACCACCATCACCCACTACCCACTTGCCGCCACCAACCCACCACCCACCGCCACCCACTCGCTACCAACCTACCACCCACTACTGTCACCCACCCACCCACCACCACCACCACCCGTCACCTACCCACCACCCACTTGCCACCACCACCCACCACCTGCCACCACCACCACTGCCACCCGCCATCGTCACCCACCCATCCACCCACCATCACCACCCACCACCACCACCACCCGTCACCTACCCACCATCCACCTGCCACCACCACCACTACCACCCACCACCTGCCACCGTCACCCACCATCACCACCGACCACCCACCCACCCGCCACCACCCACCACCACCCGCCATCCGCCACCCACCTGCCACCACCGCCCACCATCCGCCACCACCACCCACTCGCTACCACCCACCACCCGCCACCGTCACCCACCCACCCGCCACCCACCACCGTCACCCACCCACCCACCACCACCACCCACCAGCTACCACCCACCACCCGCTACCGTCACCCACCCACCCACCCATCACCACCACTCACCTGCCACCACCCACCACCACCAGCTACCCACCACCCACCGTCACCAACTTTCCACCACCGTCTTTCGCCGCCACTTGCCATTTCTCACTCTTTTTTATATTTTTAAAATTTTTTAAATATTTTTGTCAGTTACCAAACGCGTTTGTAGTTTTGTTTTTTTAAAATAAACAAAAAATAAACAAAAACCAGTTTATAAAATTTTTGTAAATATAAACTGAAAACGTAAACGTTACCAAACACACCCTGAGTGTTTGGGAAGTAGATTTTTATGTTAGTTTTTTTACTTGTAGGCAATTATTTGAGAAAATTTTTTTTATATTTGGGAAGATAGTTATGTTTTTTTGTGATTGGATGTGATGTTTGTAAGAGAAAAAATGAAATAATTATGATGTTTGATATGATATTTTGCATGGATTATTTTTTTTGATTTTGCAAAAATTGTCTTTTAATAAAAAAAATTAAAAAAAAAAAAACCTCAAAGAAATTGTTGCCAAACACCGCCTAAGTAAAACAAATTAAGATTTGAAATATTTTTTAGAGTAAGGCTTAGAGGGGAATTTTTTTAGTAGCTTCTTCTTTTGATTAGAGGAGGAGATCCTATGAATCGAAAAATAAAATAAAAAAAAGACTAATGTTTCATACCTCCGCTGGGGGTGACTCCACCAGGACCCTCAGTGGGGTCTGATTGGTGCAGAATTTATTTATTTATTTTTTATTTTTTATTAGTTTTTCTTTTTTCAATAATCAACTACCACGTATGTATGGGGTGGTGGGGTGAGAAAAACTGGAGTCTCCATCAGTTCTCAAAAAAGAGACAGAAGAAATGCGACCGCCACCACCGAACGAAGACAACCAGGGCCGGAGCTCTGTCACCTCTTCCTCCCACCTTCCAGGTTCGTTTTTCAGGTTTTAATTTTTGATTTGGGGCTTTTCAATTTCTAAATTAGGGCACACCACAGAGTTGTATTTTTTTGTTATCTATCAGTGACATATATCTCTGTACATAAACTGTTATGATCATGAAGATAAAAGAAATCTCATTATCTGTTTTTCCATCTTCTATGATTTATTTTATTTTATTTTTTTATCTTCTGTTTGATCACGATTGGATAATTTTTTTATGTTGAATGGAGAAGAAAACAGCTGTTAATTTTGTATATAATAAATTATAAATTATGGAGTGAACGTGGTGCTCCAAGAGGTGTTGTGATTGATGAAAAATGTAAAATTTACGATTTTTATATTGGGTGATTGAAAAATATGAGGGAATATATTATATGATGATTAGTAAGTATGAACACGTGATGTGCACCTAATAATTTTTCCCGGAGGGAGTGGATCTCATCCCCTTTTTTGCTGGTTTCCAGCTATTATGATTCAACACTTATTTTACACAGAGATGACCATAATGAACATTGATCCCTCCCAAATCATCAATCTGGCATCAACTATCATTAATCATTTTTACTAAAGAGCTCATTATCCCAACAAAACACAGCCAACTTTCTCATATCATCACAATACAATCACCCAAAAAACAAAAACAAAAACAAAACAGTTCTTTGAATTTCTTCAATTCATCAATCACTTTACTAGACATGTAAAAAAATATGATTCTAGTTATTTAGATTAATTCATTGGGGAAAAAAAAAAAAAAAAAAAAAAAAGGTTGTCATGATTGCGAAATTATTAAAGAAGTATGATTTTATGCTTGCTTAGCATTTTTTTCTCATCAAAACCAGTAGAAAACAAGCTATTAAAAAGGTGAAACAAGGCTTGGAGTATAACTAACTGCCTTGAACTGAAGGGGAAGCAAGCCTTCTTTAGTGCAAATCTCCAACCGATCAGAAGAATAAAGAGCTTCATTCTTGTATGTGATCAAAATCATCCCATTGCTCAACAAGCATAGAGGATGAATCAATTCAGGACTTGTCAAACTTACTAAAGGCAAATTCCCTCTGATGACAAACTCTTTAGTCCAAGACCACTCCACACCATATTTCCTTCATCACCCATATATCATCTTGCCTTCCATGGTGGTCAGTTATGGCAAGACAGCCTCCCATCACCAACAACCTGCAACCCGACCCATACTGCAGTCAGGCAGGTTTGAAATCTTCTGAAACTTCTCCTCTGACTCTGACAAGTCGAATGAAACAATGAAACAGGTTTCGCTTGTATGTCCACATTCTGAGCATAACCAATGAATAGTGCCGTTGACAACCATGTCAGACGATTCCAGAGGACAAGCAATAGGCTTGTCAATTTCAGACCTCCAAACCCCAGTTCTGCTGAGAGTATACACGTCAGCTTTTTGTCTCAAATCATTTTTACAAGAAGAAAGCCCATTCAAAACACCAGGCATATGCATTAAATTGTAGCTATTGTGAATTCCAGCAAAACTCACCACCTTGCATCTGTTACACCACAAAAGACTAAGGCCTCGTTTGAGAACAGGCTAATTTAATAACTTTTTAGCTATTTGGCTAAAATATGAGCTAAAAAAAATTAATATGTTTGCGATGACTTTTTGGCTTTTTGCGAAAAGATGTGCAAAAAGTAAAGAGAAAAGAGAATCTTTGACTTTTTGATATTGGTGGTTAGCTTTTTGGCTTTTTTAGTAACTTTTTGACTTTTTAACTAAACTGGCTAATCCCAAACGAGGCCTAACATTATGCTCCAAATTGTGAATTCCAGCAATTCTCACCACCGTGTATTCATTAGTTCTTGGATTGAAGCCAAACCCAAAACGCTTAGAAGCTTGAATCTTGATATGCTTATTGACTTTTTTGCTGGCTCAGACTCTTGGTAACCCACATGGCATATCAGGCAAATAATTATCCTCTCCAGTCAATGGATTGTATATACTAACTTCATAGTATCTATCTGTGCACTTGTTTCCAAAGCATATTAAGCACAGCAAACCATTGCATGACAGAATGGTATCAACTTTCAATCGCTTTAGTTCAATTGACCGTGTTATTGATCTTGTTGTAACTTCTTGTTCCTCGTAGTTGAACACATTTAACTCAGCAAGAGAACGTTTGTTGTGAGCATAAGATGTAGAATCTGTAGATAGTAGAACTAGAGAAATTGTTGTTGTGATGTTGATGATGAAGAGAAGTGAGACGTGGATGAGTTGCTAAAGTGTACCAGAACTCGCATACTAACTTGATGGGAAAGAGAGAGGACATGGGTAGTAAAGAAATGATATGGAGGGAGAGAAATATTTTTAAAAATATTTTACTTTTTAGATACATTTAAGTAAGGCGTATCTAAAAAAATAAAAAAAAAATACTTAAAATTTTAAAAATATTTACTAAAAACAAAAAAAAAAATATACGAAAAATAAAAAAATTCAATTTTTAAAAAATTGAAACCCAACACAGTGAATTTAGACTGAATTGTTTCTAAAACCCTAGGAGCCTATCAGAAACAAGAATTTTGAGTCATAATCATAATTATTTTTATTTATTTATTTATTTTATTTATTTTTTGTTATCAGCCATAATCAAATTTTAATACTTCAAAATTGTGCCTCTAAAAAGTAATAAATTTGAGTTATAACTATTCATTACCACAATTTTTTAATTTATTTATTTTTTGAATCTATGAGAGTAAATTATGAGAAATTTATATAATCATCCATGACCAGCCACAGGCACAAATAAAACTGTAGAAGACGTTAATCCTCTTTTCCATTGATCAAATGTTTGATTCTAAAAAATTAAATTCACTTTTTTAAAAATTAAATTTTTTATTTTTAATACTTTACACAAATTTTTGTATTTTTTAAATACTCTTAATCTAAATTCATATTTTTGTCGTATTTTTTGTATTTAATGAATTTTTAAAAAAAAATCAAAAATATTATACTTTTCAAGTAAACTAACGAATCTAAAAAAAAAAAAAATTTAAAAAAATTTTAAAAATTGATTAAAATATTTTAAAAATACAAAAATACCAATTAAAAATTCAAAAATTATTTTTCAAAACTCAAAATCAAAAAGTTTGTGTCTGATAACAAAAAAGCTACCGCATGAAAAAAAACGACTATGCTTATCAATTATTTTTCGGTATTTGATAACAAAAAAATTATGCTTATCAATTTTTTTACCATTTTCATTTACCATATTATGTAGCACAATTCATGACCCTTGATATTACAGATACTAGAGGGATGGCACTCACTCCGTGAGTGCAAGTGATGTGTTCATTCTGTAAAGACGAACTTCACCAACAAATGAAAACGGTAAAAATAAATGATAAGCATAGCAATGATAATTTGATGATGCCTCAAAAAGACCCAAAAAAGCAGAACAAAAAAAAAGGTACAGAGGTGTCAGGAATATGCTAAATTGCTAAGCCATTTCAACCCCTCAAAAACTACCACATACATACATCATCACTTCCTTCTAAAACCAAAAACCATTCAACCACTGCTTTTTTCACATTCTTGAACAACACAACCCACACCCCCCCCCCCCCCCCCCCCCCCCACACCCAAAAAAGGGAGCGAAAACAGAAACACTTTTTCTACTTTTTCTTTCTTAGTTTGTCTTCTCCTAACCATGTATTCAGAACACTAGCTTTTCACCTCCACCTCCTAAGTTAATACCAATTCTTTTTACTAGGTAGAAACAATGTACAAGACAAGAGAGAGCTTGAAATTTCTCAGTGCTTTGGTGAAACATTGTTCCCCATTGCCGGTGACCAGAAATCAGCGCCATTGTTGTTTGCAATGTGTTCGGTACACTCTACCGGGACAAGACAGAGACCCCTGCTCCTCAGATCCTTTCTTGAATTGCCTTCTCCATTCTCTCCTCCTTCCTATCAAACCACAGAGGTAAAGGAATTATGAGAAAGCAGCATTGGACCGTGGTTAGATAATATAAAATCACAAATGGTTGAGCTAAAGGTGAAGAATTTCATTGCTACACCATGGTTGAATTGGCACAATCACAAGGTTATTAGCACATCATCTCTAATTCAAAAAATGGATATGCAAATAGGCTTCTCATCTATGAGCTACTACCACATCATCTACTTACATAAGCCATACGCAGAACAAGAAATTGAAAAATAATAAATACACTATACTTTATGTGGTTTAGTTATGAGCCTACGTCCACAGGCAAAAAAGGGCAAAAAAGAATCATTAAGAATGCGGAGAATATAACAAGCCAGCTCCCTACACAACTTGCTATTACAAATCTCTCAATACTATAAAAGCATAAACCGTCTTATATCCCCTACTATCCTATATATTGAAACGGGTAATGTGGCCAAGTCGGAACAGGGTAAAAACAGAGAAGATTGAAAATGTAACGCCCTCAAAATAATACATAATCCCAACATTCTTGACATGCTTAGGTATAAGAGAAATAAACATCTTTCCACTCATCAGAGTAATTAAGTACAAAAGTATTACATGTTGACATCAAAAGTAAATACCCTATAGGCTTACAATCCTCCAAGTCAACACTTGGGTACAATAAAAGAAGAGTACTAACTCTTATACAAGTAAGCCCTTGGCTTGATTTACATGTAATACATAAAAGATAACACAAAAGGTCTTTCAGCCTCTAGCCTCCCAAGCAACGTCCTTGGAGGTGGCATACCATCTATACCTGAAAATAATGTCCCATATAGGGTGAGGCACAGCCTAGTAGAGATATACTAAACCAAATATGAATAATGGCTAAAATAATGGCATTCGACAGATGGTTAACATTTATAAACCAATTCACAATATCATCCAATTTCATGACATTAAGTCCATGTTTCATTTCATTATTCTTTACTTGCCCAAATCATTTCATAAACATGGCTCAGAATCTGGCCAAACAGTTAAGTGAGACTACATCTCACATAAAGAAAACATTTCCCTGATTCACATTTCAAATGAGTTTACAACTTACAATTTAATCACTTCCATACTTCATATAATACACATACTCGCTGTATTAACACTTCCATTTAATACACATATTTGCTGTATTAACACCTCAATATGATACACATATTTGCTGTATCATTGGAGTCTATCCCCTATCTCCTCCCAAATATTATCCGGTTTAGGAGTATATCCCCTATCTCCTCCTAAACCGTAGAGTACATCCCCTATCTCCTCCCACACAATACAATGTATATAGACGTTATCATATACATGTTCAATCAATACACGAATTTGATGTATTATTCCAATCGTCATATACAACGTGATTAGTTTCAGTTTTCCCTAATCAACATGCAGTATCTACAACAATCAAGACTATCCTCCACCGATAGCCCAAAACAGTTATTTCTAAACAGAAAATAAATGCATCAAACAGATATAATATCTTAATTTCCATAGGTGAGTGATAAATTAATCCAACTACACCATTCAATCCCATAATTTTCCAATTTCATGGATTTCAACTCAATTTCATATTTTTCCCAAATTAATTATACCAATTAATTTATCACAATAATTAGGGCATTTTCCCCCTTTATCAAAATCAACCCTAAGGTTCGATTTCCTTAATTTGATACTAATAATGCCATTTTCCAAGTCTTACATACCCATGGAGTTTAATATATGAAAAACCCCTCTTTTATAAATTACACAACAAACCCTAACTTTTTTCAAAATTACCTAACATCACCAACTAATCAAAATGACCAAAATTAAAGACAAAACTCATAGGATGGAGTAGGGTATCCCTACCTCGAAGTGAAGAGCTCAAATGGAGAAGATGACCGAAACCCAAAGTGCTCCAAACTCACAAATTATCAGATTAAAACGTAGCCCAAGTCACCCTCTATCTTTCTTACAAAGAGACTAGGCTAGGAACTCACTAAAAATAAATGAAACCCTAGAGAGAAAGTGTATAGAGAGAGGGAGGACGGACCTAGGGTTTTGAGAAGAAAAGAGATGCAAAAATGAGGTGTTTTCCCCGCTGCTGTCTACTGATATAACACAGGCTCGCTCAAGCGAAGGATTGGTCGCTCGAGCGACCAGACACAAGAAACACTCGCTCGAGCGTAGAAAGTCTCACTCGAGTCAACAAATCGAAGCTTTAGGTCTACAACCCAGAAGCACGCTCGAGCGAAAAAAAGCTCGCTCAAGCGAAGAATCCCAAAACATAGACCTCGCTCGCTCGAGCCAAGAAATGCAACTCTCAGGTCCAGAACCAGACGCAGACACACGCTCGAGCGCAAGACTTCACGCTCAAGCGCAAGACTTCTCGCTCGAGCCATCAGACACAAAACTCAACTCTCGCTCGAGCGAAGGATTTAAAATAAAGAGCTCGCTCGAGCGAAGAACCAAAATTCTGGGCAGCAACTATTTGCTCCCAATCACACCCAACCTGTAACAAACCTGCCCAAAACATCCTATAACTCAAATATATGGAATTAACGGATGACAACATGGTATATACAACAATCAACATCACGGAACCTAAGTCCGGAATACAGTAATCAAAAGGAGAAATACCGGGATCGCTATAGAAAATAAGGTTTAAAAAAAATGAAACATAAGAGAGCAGTAAAACAGAGAATATACTGCATTGCCAAATTGTTACAGTGGAACTGTGGAAGTTCTTCATGATAACACTTAGTCATAAAAACTCGAAAATAACTTCAATCCATACAAATTTTAAAAGCTATACTCATAATAGCTTCTTGTAATTAAAATTTGTCGCCCAATGAAATTTCTATATAAAATTTTTGAATAACTATCTAGAAAATGGATTAATTAAAAAAGAACTGCCACCATTCAATAACAAATTACGATGTAGGAATGGTAACATGATTATTTTAGTAAGTACATGAATAATCCAAGCAAGTAGCATTGGAAGGCAGTAAAGTGGATCCTTAGATACTTGAGTGGTACTACAGACATGGCACTTTGTTTCAGACGAATCGACATTGGGTTACATGGTTATGTTGATGCAAGCTTGGCTGGTAATATGGATAACAGAAAAAGTACTACTGATTATGTTTACACATTGGGTGGCACAACAGTGAGTTGGATTTCACAATTGAAGGAGATTGTGGCCCTTTCTATAACAAAGGCTGAGTATGTTGCTATTACTAAAGCTGGAAAGGAGATGACTTAGTTACAGAATTTCCTAACAGAGTTGGGTAAGACGCAAGAGATGAGTATTTTGCATAGTGACAGTAAAAGTGCTATTCATCTTGCAAAGAATCTAGTTTTTCATTCTAGGATGAAACACATTTAGTTGCGATACCATTTCATTCGTTCACTTCTAGATGCTGGAGTCTTGTCTCTTGAAAAGATCCAATGTAGTAAGAATCTAGTAGATATGTTGACCAAGACAGTCACCATTGACAAACTGAAGTTGTGTGCAACTTCAATTGGCCTTCAAGATTGATGAAGGAAGATCGAGTTGTTGCGGCATTCCTCTATGTGGTGAAGATGATGGAGAGCTTGTGTTGTCAGGTTCCAAGTAGGAGATTGTTGGGTCAGTGGACCCTGATAAGTACTGTTCACTCAACCCTACTGTTCACTCAAAAAAAACTGAGTCCAATGGGGGGTTTGGATACTTTTGTAATTCCCATGTGTTTCCGTGTGACCCTAATTCTATATTTATAAATAGATGAGAGGGCGCCTCTTTTAGGTTAAGAGAGAGTTGTATTTTTCTGATCATAGTGAAAACCGCAACAGCCGTGGACGTAACCCTATTCTGGGGTGAACCACATAAATCCTTGTGTTCTTGTGTGTGTGATTTGTTTGATTCGTTAATTTCTTTCTTGTTTGTTATTTCTTGTCTCACCGATCTTAGTTAGGAATGGTCAATTTCCTAATAGGAATGCACATAACCAGTTGGAAGTTAATTTGCAATTTCAAGAATGGTTTTTTATAGTGTTTTCGGGAAGGTATAGGTTGTATTTGGATCATGGAAATCGGTACCCAAATCCATAATTCAAATATAATTCTCACTATCTAAATGGCTACTTCAATTCATAATTCAAATACAGCCAAAGTTCTTATGGTTCACTGTTGGGTAGATGGATGGAAGTCGAAGAATTAATTCTAGAATTGTCTTCAATCATGCATAAATTGAGAACTTGATGTATTAAAGCAGTGAAGTCCCAAGGAGGCCTGCAATTGTGAAAACAATTCCAGTAAATATACAAAAGCAAGAGCAGGACTCTGGTTTTTTTTGGGGGGCAGCAAATAAACTCCCCTGTTTATTCCCTTAATCAGCAACTTTCTTTTTCTAAGTAATTGTTCATATTACATGCTCTATAATGAAGCCACCTTAACCTTCACTTGCTCTGCCATGTCGTCACATGAGAAACCAGCACCATTGAATACCACATCATTATTTATAGTGATCCAAAGTGTTGGTGCAATAACAAAATAATAATTATTATTATTATTATTATTATTATAAACTAAAAATAAATAGTAGGTCAAATTTCATATGATTCGACAAATTTTGCCCACATTCACGAATCATTCTCTTGTCCACTATATTAAATAATGTATTTGCACATTATTTATTATCACTAAAATAATAGTGACTATGCAACATTTTAAATTAATTAACATACAGAAGATTGGACTGAAGTGTGGTAATTTTACTGTTTTTAAAAAAATTCAAACTCTTCATATTGTAGGAGGTACTAATGAAGAATGAAATAACTCAAATGGAGATATATTTATTCAATTTAATTTATATTATACGTCATTCATACAATGTATTTGTTATATGATGGTCAGAGCACTCAAAACATCTCAATCTATTCATTCTTTTCAAGGACTAAGTTGACAACCTGTCCCTGCTTTAACCCCGTCATACCTATCCTTGTATTCTCTCCACAATCCTAAATTTGTTTCTTCAGTGAAATTTCTCACTGCCCCTGCATACTTAGCCTTATATTCAGTCCAAAGCTGATCAATTGGTTCCCCCACCAAATCAACAAAATAATTTGACCTCAATGTGTTTTTCATCTTCTTGTTCAACGCGGCTACAAACCCAGGTTTCAAACCATCACAATATTCCAGAAATCGAGCCGTGGTACCAAACCCTTCATCCCACTGGTTACCTGATCCTGGCTGCGCAAAATCTGGAGGGGTGTAATTGGCTTTTAAGATGGTGTAATCTGCTATGCCTTCATTGAGTCCAGACGGGTTCGGTAGGGTTCCATTGCCATACGTGTGTCATTTCATGGTAGACTGAGGAAGTGAACTCCCATGTCAGATTGCCCTGGTAGCAACCAACCCAAAAAAATTCGTTCAATTATTCCATTAGCGAAACCAAAAAATTTCGTTATACATAAACTTTCACATAGGATGCTATATTTTAATAAATTCATAAACTTGTTGAATTACATGTACATATACTAATATACTATTGCTTCATAGAGGGAAACTATGTAATTTTCAATGGATCGAACAAAGAGAATGAAAGAATTGATAAAATGAGTCTTCAAATGGAAAAACAAAAAAGTACTAGGAATCCCGTGATAAGAAATAAGGTTGGGCTCTAAAAAAAATTCTATATATATATATATTTTGGTTACCAAATTAATTTTATTTTTAAAAACAAAATCAAATTAAAAAAAAAAATTAAAAACTCAACCGAACAAAGTGCATTTTTTTAACAATTTCAATAGTGTTATAATAAAATTACATAGTTGAGTGGATTGAATTAAGCGCTACTTAGCTCCATCCATACCTGGTAATTTTGTAAGAAATCAATATTGACGTTAATGGTGCATGCTCCGGCCATGTCAATGGGCTCGTGTCCGGTGAAGTTGTTGACGACCAGGTGCACAACTTGCACGTCCGTCCTCCGGTCAGCTGGACTGTTTTCCTCAAACATGTTCCAAATGAAATTTGCTGATGTTTCTGTAGATATTTAAATTTTCACGTGTCTTGATCACTGTCTGTTTAATCAAGACAAATAAAATTTTTTTGATTAGTCAAAATTAAGATGGTCAAATTGTTTCAAATGGATGTGAGCCCTACTAAAATCATGAATCTCAATCCATTTTAAATTATGAGTTACACCAAAAAAAAAAGTGAACCTATTTTGACAATTTGGTCAACCCAAATGTGTGAGGCCCATGAAAATATTTTATCAAAATTTAGTAGAATAATTCAAATTTAAATTTAAATTTAAATGCAAATCATGTCCATAAAATAAGAAATAAATTGCTTATTTCTTGGAAATTAAAGTCAATTTTAGAGCTTTCAAAATTAATCCTCCCCTCCTAAGCCTATAAATAGAGGCTCTCATTAGGGGCAAAGAGGAGACACATTCTTTGGCTAATGGTCTTGCAAGCTCCTAAGCAATCTTGAAACTCTGCCAAATTCTCTTCTTAAAATTCTCTCTAAAGTTCCTCAAACTTAGAAGAAATGATTATCAAGCACTCCAAACTTGTGCCAATCATTTCAAATTACAAATATAAATTTGGTCGCTCTTTTTAAAGAGAACATTTCAAGACTAGTTCGAGATCAAGCCGTTCAAGCCCGAGATCAAGTCTTTCTTCTCCAAGTTTCTCCATTTGAAGACTTGAAGAAATTCATCAACTCGTCTAGTTCAACAACAAGCTTTTACAGTTGTTGAATTACGCCAATTTCGAAAATCGAATCAGAGGATTTGTTCTTTTGTAATAGAGCAAACTACAGATAATTGTACCCTTTTATTATAATCACTGCAACAAAACTGGGTTTTCACAGCACCACATCAACGACATAAAATAAATGCACGCCGTGATTTCTCACTTTTACGACCTGTTTTTTTTTGCACGTCGTAAATAATTTTCCAACCACGGCGTGTCTATTGCATAGGCCGTGAATGGTAATAACGATGATTTTTTTACGGCTTGCAATGTTTGCCGTAAATAATAAAACTTTTTATGACATGCATATGACATACCGTTAATACATCAACTATACACGACACACATACGCCAGCCGTGAAATGTATTGCACTTTTTACAACACACACAACGCTCGTCGTTAAAAGTATTACACTTTTGACAACGCACACATTGCCTACCGTTAAAAATATTGCCTTTTTACGACGCACAATGCATGTCGTGAAAGGTATGACTAAAAAAAATAGCGCCAAAATAAAATTTTCTAGCGCCAATTCAAAAAAAAAAAAAAAAAAAAAAAAACTGGGAAGAAGAAGATAATAATTAAAAGCCGCAGCTCTGCCCTAACACACAAAACCAACTCTCAGCCCTAATACACAAAATCAACCCTGAGTTGGTCTCAGAGCTATTGTTCGCTTTAACCTTCAACCCAACCTTCAAAACCCACCACAAATCTCCACTTTCTTCATCATCATCCTCGTCGTTGAGATTGGTTCCCAAGCCCTATCTCTCCCAAATCGGCTTATTCCTCTCCACTCGCGATTCCTGGCTTCACGTCCTCGAACAGATCGCCAAGGGCGATCTCAAATGCCCTCTCAAATTCGATTTCATCAAACTCGTCTTCACCTTCGACAAACTCCAAACCTCCGATTTTTACTTCTCCAAAATCAGCCTCACCAATCCCAATCTATTAACTCTCTTCTTCGGCAATTGTATCCCCGATCTCGAAATCTCCATGAATGTTCGATCTGAAATGCACAACATCGACTCCAAATCCAATCGCCGCGACCACTTGTCCGCTGGTACAACTAATCTCCCTTTGATTTACTTATTCTTCTTCTTCTGGATTTACACTTCTATGGCTGGAATTTGGACTTACATTCTCTACACTAAGCGATTGTCTGCTGATCGTATCCATTTTTTCATGCTCTCTGTCTTGATTTTGAAAGCTTTGAATCTCTTGTGTGAAACTGAGGAATTTGACAAATCTGTAATCTCCAAAACCCTAGTTCAACTTCATTTTTTTTTTTTTGAGATTATTAGTTGTTTGAATGTGAATTTTGATCTCATTGACAGGTTGAGAACTTGAAAGCTCTGCTTGAGGTCAAGGTAAGATCGATTGCTCGCTCTATATATGCATGTGTGTGTGTGTGTGTGTGTGTGTGTGTGTGTGTGTGTGTGTGTGTGTGAGGATTGAGATTTGTGGTGTTTGGTTTGTGAGCAGACTCAAGTGTCAATTCAGCAACAACAGTTGTTTTATAATGGAAAGAAGATGAGGAATGCTAAGAAATCGAGTGGTCTTGGTGTGAATGATGGAGATTTAATGATGATAGTTTCACATGCTTTTTCTTCTAGGTAATTCTATTACATTCTTTTATGGGTTTGTATTTTGTGCAAGTTATGAGACAAGCTTTGAATTGCAAAAGAGCATAGCTTTATGGGTTTAACGGGTTCTATGGATGTGTCCATGATTTGATGAGAAATGATAAGAAATGAAGAGAAAGAGAACTATCTTGTTTTGCAATGTAGTTTCTAACTTAAAATGGTAAAATTTGATGAGAAACAAAATGAGTGGTTATGTATTTTTATAATACCTACCGGGAATTTTCACAAAGGAAGAAAAAGAAATTATGCTTATATTTCTCTTTTACATGCGTTATGCCTATTTAACTGTCTGTGTACTTTCTGTCACTATCCTCTTTAGTTTGTTATGATTTTGTGTAGGAGAGGGGTTTTTAGCTTATGCTTTCTTGATTATTAGCTTTTAACTTGCAAGAAGCTGTACCAAACAAGCTTTTAACTCAATTGAAATCAATTTCAATCAATTGGGAATTGAGAACAATGCCATCAGTAAAATGTTGATTACTAGATGTTGGTCTTTAGCTTGTTGTCAACCTTAATTTTATCTTGATATCATTTTAATTTAAGAATTTCTGTTAATTTTAATATGAGCTAATGTTCAAATCTGTATAATTAAAGCAATGTGACTTTTATCAGAGTTTGGAAGGATGTTCCTGTTCTAGTCATTGTCAGCAAGCTAGCTTATTTCTGATTTCTAGAGCAGCTTTTGGTAAGTTTAGTGACTTCTAGGTACAACACTTTCAAGCCTACCAATGTTCCTAATATGCGCTTTCTGTCTGCAGGTTGCAAAAATAGGATCAGGTGCAATTGCCATATCCCTGCCATTTTCCTGCATGTTGGGTCTCCTTGCATGCATGACATCAACAACTATGGGTAGCTAAAGTTTTTAAGTTTTATGTTTTGGTTGACCCTTTTGCCAACATGAGTTTTGCATCTTTGATACTCTACTGATATATCTTTGCAATCTATGCTTAGTGAGGAGAAAATTTGCCTGGCTATATGCAACTATTCAGTTTGCGCTTGTCGTTCTCTCTGGTCACCTTTTCTATTCACTGGTAAGAGTCACTTAAGTGAAGATAGAAATAAATGATTTATTCGAACAATCGAACTGACCTAGTTGGAGTTGGTGTCAAAATGTTTTTATATTGTAAGAGCTTTATATTGATCTTCCTGAACTTTTCTGTGATCCTAATTGACTTATTTAAATCCATCTCATGAATGGGGTAAACAATATTTGAACATAGTTGGCTAATATTGTAAGAGGCAAACAAAGTGGTTCCCTCTAATGTTAAGGTTGTATTTGGATTTATGGGTTTGAAATGAATTGATTTGGGTGCTTATAATTCAAAGACAATAGGCAAATTTAGTTATGATGATTCAGATCTGGATTTCAAGATTGAATTGAAAGCTTTACCATGATAGATTATGATGGATTTGAAATAAAAATGTAAAAAGTAGTTATGTTGAAATCCTGTGCTAAAAGATTATAGTTGTACAAAGATCATAATAATATACTTCTCATCTTACTCTACTATTTAGTTTCTTAATCTATCTATAATAATCAATCCGTTCATTTGAAATTCATTTGTCCAATTGGAACCTAAATGTTTCTATATGTTTGTGTGGGAGCTACAGCTTCATGTGCAGGCTGCGCTTTCAGTTCTTCTTGCGACGCTTGCTGGATTTGGAGGCGCAATGAGTGGGACCGCTATTCTTCTCGAGACCTTAAAATTGAGAAAACGGTGGCAAGCTTGGTTAAATCAACAACCAAGTTCTGAAGACGTAACATAGCCATATCAGTTGCCTGAAACTGCATATATACCACAAACAAATCCTCCCTCTGTTATAAGATAATTAACCAATTAGTTAAATGTAACAGTAATGGCAGGGGTGAAGGGAAAATTATTTGATGGTCTTGTGACAAATTTATGTGATGTTCCATCTTAGATAATTATTGTTAGATTTTTGAGAGACAACTTAACAATGGTTAAGTGATATAACCAACAAATAATTTCTGGAGAAAATATTAAGTGAAATACTCGGTCAATTAAAAAGGTTGCAAACGAGGTTAGATGAATAAGTCTCATCTCTCAATAATTTTGTGTTTGTTGTCTCTATGGTAAAATAAAATTACTTATTGAATAATGATAATAGTGTTATATCCAATATTTACTCGGAAGAGAGAAGGCAGCTAGGGGTGCCATGGCCACCCTTGATTTTTTAAAACAATATATAAAGTATAGCACAAATGACCTACTCTTCGTAAGTTATAACTATATCATGTATCTCTTGTTTCTATGATGGGAGGGCTACTTCCCTTTGGCAGCATATTCATTAAGATGTATTTTGTCTTCACATCCTTCTGGAATTACAAGGTAAATGTTACAACATTGTACCAATGCTTTTAATGGCTTTAGTGCATTCACTTGGGCCTTATTAGCAAGGATATACAAATAAATAAAGAAAACTGAAACCCATTCCCTTTCTTTCCCCCGTCTTTTTTTAATCAAGTGTTCATGATAGTCATATGAATAGTCAAGAGCTTAATTATGTCTTTTTGCTCTTTGAACTTGACAGGTGTACTATGTCTACGGCTTTTTTGTTTCTTGAACAGGTGGCGGTTAGGCTGCTTATTATAAAGGAATAACAGGAGTTTTTGAATGATCAATAATATTCTTCTAATGATGCTAGAGACATCTTTGTTGTTGATCTTCTTTTATTCGCAATATGTACAATAATGAAGCTCCAAATTCCATCATTGTTATTATTCTTTTCATCTATCATAATTTTATGTTCCGACTTCCAAGGGTCTCAATTTGGATTCAAAGTCTCTTAACCAGCATAGATGATATCCAACTCTTCATAGATGTGCATGTATACTTGATGCTTATTTTTAATTCATTCTTTGTTTGTTTTATTATGTGAACCAATTGTGTACTTAGGTTCAGTGGTCTCTAAATTTCATGAAACCTAGAAATCTTTGCTTGTAGATATCCTAGGGTTTTCTACATTATGCTTGTGTAAAGAAAATCAGTTATGTTGTATTTCCCCTTTAAAGATGATGATAAGCTTTGCCAATTTGCTATCAGTTTTTTGTTGTTATCTGAAGAAATTTCACTAGTGATAAATGTAATTCTATTGTTATATGGCATTAAATGAAAATCTAACAATTTGATAACTTTTTGTTTTTTGTTCAGATTGCAATGAGCGGGTTTACAAAGGTTTTAATATGGGTACTCTGCTCTTACAAAGAAATTTCTCCATGCTGAACCGTAAGGATGACAAATCAACTGCAGTGATCATTGGAAATCCCTGTACCTCTGATTTTGAGGTTTGTTTGCTGCTTCATTGTTATGTGGAATGAAGTCAAGTTATTTTGTAATTGTTATGTCTTCCACTTTTTTCAGTAAATATATAAACCTCTGACTTTTATTAATTGAAGAAGAAAAAAAATTGTTATTTGGGAATTTCATACTTGATTCAATTGCTTTGCCCTTCCTTTTATACCCTTCTTGTTTCTTTTCCCTTTATTATCCTCTCACTTCTTACTTTGTTGGTACCTTGACATGAGAGTCCATTACTAAGATGTAACAATTTCTTCCATCTGTTATTTTATCAATTTCTTCATGAAGATGACCCAGCGAATAATTATTTTATATTTGGTGATGACTTTTGAATGCTTAATATGTCTTGTGCATATATTAGGAAGACCCAACCCAACTAGGGGACACTGTATCTGCAAAACAATATTTTTTATTTTTGTATTTTTTGTTATAGTAGAAGGGGGTTCAGGGGTGGGATTGTGGAAGAGTTTACTTTTTGTGTTGTTTGAAGGTTTGCGATGTGTAAAAACATTCCGTACACATGCATATGTAATTTGGTTCAAAGACTGAATACCAAGCCAACACTAGCATTTTTAAACAGGCTGCTTTGCTGTGCACACCCAACTACACATGAAATTCAGACCATTTCACCAATCTAATTGTTTGGATGTATGAAGGTATGAATACCAAGGTAATGAATTTTGTGAATGAATAATATATTGCATTGCGATGAAGGTATGAATAGAATTTGATGTATGGAACGTATCCAAAGAAAGATTCCTTGATGACAAATTTCTTTGAAGAACAAATTGTTTTTACTCTGTTCTACAAATTTGTTGACGGGAAGGTGGGCTTGCATATTTTTTTTTGGGGTACTTACCAATCAGTCCTATTAACTAGACTTATTTACCTACAGGTCCTAACTAATAAATTTAACACTATAAAAATAAGAGATTGATAAATTTATCACTATAAATTTATTCATAAAAATAAAGAGACTGATAAATTTATCACTATAAATTTATTCATAAAAATAAAAGACTGATAAATTTATCTTTATCACTTAATAAATTTATCAAGAGGACTTAATGGGTAATAAGTCTCAAAAGTAGGACCTATTGGTAGTTTACCCTTTTTTTTTCTCCAGAAAACTTTATATATTTTTTATTTTTAGTTGGAATCCCACTATTCTTTTTTTGTGTTATATAGTAGACTATCTATTACTGTAATTAATGAGGAAAGTTGGAAAGTCTTGTGGAAAGGACCTTCTTATATGTAATTAAATGAGCCAAGTAATTACTGAAATACATGACACCTGACAACATAAAATTGATCCTTAGCTGCGTTTTGAACTTGACAAAAAATTACGGGTTGGAGCTCGAGGATTTGTTTGAATATTTGCATCCCCAATAGCCAATATGAACAGCGATGCCTTTCATCTTGGCTAAATGTGTTCTTAAGTATCTTGAAATACATGTCTACTAAGTGAAGTTATCTCTCAACAGCAAAAAAAAAAAAAATAATAATAATCTAAGAGAGGTATCTTGTTGCCTTTTCTCTCTCTCTCTCTCTCTCTCTCTCTCTCTCTCTTGTGGACTTTCTACTCGCTCACCAGGGTTTTAGTGTTGTTATTGTTTCTGGCTATCAGTTATATGTCCAGTCTCTTGTGTGATGGTCTTGAAATGATGTGTGTTGCAAATTCCTTATGTAGTAGTCTCTTGGTAAATTAAACTATACAAACTTGTTATTTCCTTTACATTTGCAGATTCAGATAACTGAATAGCTGAAACTTTTTTGTTTGATCAGCTATTTTCGAAAGTTATAGTTGATTTATTCTTATGCTTGATAGTTGTTTTGTGCTCATTCTTGTCATATTTTGTGCAGTAGTTTCTTCCAAGAGTATATATTTTGTCATATGTTCTTGTTTTCTCCTCAAGTTTACTCTTGTTTTCATTCTGTGATGAAGAAAGTTTAATAGTCCAAGATTCCATCTCATTAAGAGTGGAAGAAATTGAAGTTTGAGTCTTGTTGCTTGGTACTGTTTGTAATGACATAGTTTCCTATTGAAGTGTCTTAGTCGTTGGTTTTTGCGCTTATGTGAAGTTTCCTTTATCATGCAGACAAGAAATGCAATATCTGGAACTTATTTAGAATCACAAAGGTCTGCCAGTTCAGCCGCTCTTTTGGTTGGAGACCCTACCGCTATGCGTGATTGTGAGATGTTTGTGCTTGAAGATACTGTTGGAAGCATTGTTGCTTGACAATCCATTTCATCAGCTTTGACTTTGAGTAGAAATTCTAACATCTATGGATAGTTTTTGATATGACATTGATGAATGGATTTTTTTAATCTTTGGATAGTTTTGGATTTTGTTTAGAATATAGTCAAAATTAAGATGGTCAAATTGTTTCAAATGGATGTGAGCCCTACTAAAATTATGAATCTCAATCCATTTTAAATTATGAGTTACACCAAAAAAAAAAGTGAACCTATTTTGACAATTAGGTCAACCCAATACAAAAGACAAAATAAAAGACAATCTAAACAAAAAAGTACAAAAGACAAAATAAATTAAATAAGTCAATAAAATAAAATATTATATTCAACCATAATCATTTCATTTTTTTTCTTATAAAAGTTAAAAAAGTCAATCTAAACATACATTTTAATCCCAAATTAAAAAAGTCCCAACTCAAAAATGTTAACTATAAAAGTCATAGCCAAACGACAACTAAGGTATATGAATAATGAGGGGTAATCTTCTTTGTCATTCTCTGACATTACATGCAGGTTTTTTGAGATGTAATTTTTATTTCAAAAAATATTCTTGATTCTGAGATAAATAATGACAAAGTTATACATAAGAACCACTCCAATACAAATCTAATACTTTATAGATGAAATTGAAACAACCAAGATATGAGGACAAGAATAACACATATATGTTAAGCCCAAAATTGTAAATAAAATTATACGAAATTGATGCAAAAAATATGAGAAATCTCAAATCTATCAGAATTTTTATTTTTGGAAGACTAGTTATTGAAGAGATTGAAACCGTTAGAGTTTGACAGTCTCCAGAATTTCAATTAAAATGACACTACTCAATCGCTCCACAATAATTTTAAGGTCAAAATAGATTTTTGTCAAGAATTATGATATGTGGCTGAGATTAGTGTTGTGAGATCCATGCATAGATAAGTCTGAACCACACATTCTGGGTAAAAATTATGAATTTGTAGTATTACTGATAGAAAACTCATAATAAATAGCATTAAAATGAAACATGCTAATTTTGCCACATCTTTTTGTATATAGCATTATCAATTGAATAAAAATTTAATATGAAAAACAATTTTTAAAAACAAGATATAAGAAAGGGAAAAACAAGCTAGTGTAAAAAAGGTGAAACAAGGCTTGGATTATAGCTAACTGCCATGAACTGATCAAGGGGATGCAAGCCCCTTTTGGTGAAAATATTCAACCATTCTGTTTCTTCTGGATCAAAACAATACAAAGCTCCTCTCTTGTATGAGATCACAATCTTCCCACTGCTCAACAAGCATAGAGGATGAATCCATTGAGGACTTGTGAAACTTAATCTAGGCAAATTCTCTATGCTGACAATCTCTTTAGTCCAAGACCCTTCCACACCATGTTCCTGCATCACCCATATATCAATCTGCCTTGCATAGTAGTCAGTTATGGCAAGACAGCCTCCCAACACCAACAACTCACAATCCTGACCCATTTCGCAGTCTGGCGGGTTTGGGATCACCCGAAACTTCTCATCTGACAAGTCAAATGACACGACAATACATGATTCTTTGAACTGGCCCCGTCCTGAGCATAACCAATGAATAGCACCATTGACCACCGCGCCAGATGATTCCACCGGACAAGCAAAAGGCATGTCGATATTAGACCTCCAAACCCCAGTTCTGCTGAGAGTAAACACATCGACTTTTTGTCTGAAATTTTTTGGATCAAAATCCCAATTGAAAGGCGTCTTCTTCTTCAAAGTGACCATGTGTGTGATATTGTAAATTCCAGCAATTCTCACCACTTTGAATTCATTAGTACTTGGATTGAATCCGAACCCAAAACGCTGGTAAAGATAGGCTTCATTGTCGATATACTTACAGTTACGAAGTCGTGTGACTGTTTGTGACACAGATGGCATATCAGGCAAATACTTGTATTCTTCAGTCAAGGGGTTGAATATACAGACTCGATAGGAAAAATTGTTTTTCAAGCATATTAAGCAGAGCAAACCATTGCATGACAGAGTGGTATTGACATTGAGTATGTTATGATTCATTGGCTGTTTGATTGATTTTGATATTACTCTGTATCTATCTTGATTGTCGATTTCATACAAAACATTGATCTCAGCTATGCAATGGTTTTGATCGTGTGGAGGAGTGGACAATACGAGGAGACAAGGATTTTTTTTGTTGTTGTTGTGATTGTGAGGTTCATGATGAAGAGAAGTTGCGAAATTGTACCAGGATTTGCATACTAACTTGACTGGAACGAGAGAGGAGACTGGTAATCGTGAAAGGATATTGAGAGAGAGATCATGTGGGAGATCTTCCATTGAAGACTCGTGTTGTTGATTGTCTTCTTTTTGTTTAGGATCTTCATTGTTCTTTCTAGCTTTGATTTTTCTTCTGCGCAAACCCATTGATCTTTGTATGGTGAAGAAACAGTAGGTGTATTTAACGAGTAGGTGTAATGCAGTGAAATGTAACGGAAAGGAGGACAGATAACAAGATTGAACCACAATAAATCCGAATTAGAGATATTCTCTCTACAAAAGGAATCCAAATATAAACTGAAACTGAATAACTTACAACCTTATTTAGGATTGGTTTAGGATGTTCTAAAAAAGTGCACTTTTTGACTTATTGGCTTATATGGGTTGGGTTTGGATTGGGTTTGATGTGATGTGTTAGAGAGGTGATGTGATTTAAATAAGATGATGTGACTTAAATAGGATAGTGACTTTTTGACTTTTTGGCTTTTTTAGGTTATGCCACACCAACCCTTAGTATAATAAACTTACTTCTTGGACAACAAGAAACTAATAAAATAAAAAATTAAAATTAAAACTATTAGAGTAGGAAAATCATATCAAATCAAATTAAGAAATTAAATAAATTTATACCATTCTATGCTAAAAACGAAATCAAAGAATAATCCTAAAGCTTACAACCTTATTTATTATAATAAACTTACTTCTTGGACAACAAGAAACTAACAAAATAAAAAAATTAAAATTAATAGAGTAGGAAAATTGTATCAAATCAAATTAAGAAATTAAATAAATTTATACCATTCTATGCTAAAAACGAAATCAAAATATAAACTGAAACTGAATAATCGTAAAGCTTACAACCTTATTTATTATAATAAACTTACTTCTTGGACAACAAGAAACTAATAAAATAAAAAATTTAAATTAAAACTAATAGAGTAGGAAAATTGTATAAAATCAAATTAAGAAATTAAATAAATTTATACCATTCTATGCTAAATTAAATATTCCTAACTAAATATTACTTCTAAAACATATAATATTTATATCATATGCATCAAGATGGTTCAAAAAAAATACCATAATATCTATGTATTTATCAATTTAGAAAACAAAGAGTCTCTGGAATCCAACTCTGAAATGGAAAATATGGAAGTTTATGAAATATGATTTATCTCTGCAATACATGGATATACTATTGACACTGAATTGTCCCTAAAATTCTAATCCTTGATATATTAAGATAGTCCATCTATTCTATGTGAAGCCATATGTGCCTATCAAAAACAATAAATTTGAGTTATAACCAAATTTGTATACTACAAACTAAAGTAGCTTAACAAATTAGGGAGAGCTCCCTTTCATAGTTAACAGATTTAAACTATTTTGGTCGGTCCAACACACCCACTCTTAAAATTTGGAAAATTTGTTTTACTTATAAAATTGGATTGTGCTGAAATGTTGTCTGTTAATATTTGAGTTAGGCTTGAGATATAAGGTATTGATCACAAAAAAATTATTAATTAATGCCCAACCTAACCTGTCCATTTGTAAAATAAAATAGAGAAAAAGAAATTACTACCAACTTATATTATGGAGCCTTCGTTTGGCATGCTAAACTTTTTAACTATTTTAGTTATAAATATACATTTTAACCCAATAAGACAAAATCTCACATTCAATCCATAATTATTTCATTTAATTTCTCTTATAATAATTTGTCGAAAAGCATAACCTTTTTCTTCACTCAGCTCTCACATTGTCTAGGCATAACTTATTTCATGCAATTAAACTAAATTCAAGATTTTTAATGAATAAATTGGATGATGAAATTTTTTAGGGTTTCTTGGATCTTAAGATGAAAAAATGGGTGAACACGAATGGCCAGGTGCATCGCCATCACGCCTAGTCTCATTGTCTCAATTGGAAGATCCTTGGGAAGTGGTCAGCTCATCTTCTTCATCATCACATCAGTTTGATTTTTGATTAACAGTTTTTAAAATTTATATATTTTCTTCACTCGATTAAAATTATGAAATTAATTTTAGTTTTAACTACGTTTGCAGATGATACTATCATTGAGCTTACATCTGCTCTCAATCCCACTCTTTAAATTCAGTAGCAGTACACCAGCAAAATGGGAACCATACAAGAACTCAATATATGTTAGTTGTTTTATTTGTGTTTTTGTTTTTTACTTAAAAGTTGTTCTAAGTCTCCTAATAATGTTTAAATAATTTTTTTGTAGAGGGGTTCGTGCATGAAATAGAGAAGGAAATGAAAAAATTAATGAATAGTAAAAACTAAACAAATTCTAAGACCCAAACATAGCATAAATCAATCTATGACTAATTCACTTGTGTTTTGATCTCTTCATTTTGCAGGATGGACGTCTATACTGCTTGATAGAGAGCAATTTTGCATTGATTATAACATTTTTAATCAATGTTTCAACCACCTCTTTATCAGGAACTTGTTTGTTCGATTAATAACCTCTCACAAGATCTCTCAAACTGTGCTTCTTTCCTTCTCAAAATCTCTAAACCACACATCCTGCACAAAGGATGGTTTTATAACCCTACTTAGATACTGAAAGCCCCTATGCAGATCTCCCCACATAAAGGTTGGATTGAGATCATAATTAGTTATATAACTACGATGATTCTTAACTAAACACTTAACTATAACACCGCAAAAACTCCTGATTTTTCAGACATCACTGTTGAACCTATATTCATTGTTCAGTGTCCTAGTTCAACCATGTATTCAACATTTAGTTTACTAGTTCAAACCGGCATGACAGTTGGTTGGGCGAGCAAACCATGTATACTTTGATCCAAAAAGCAGTACATTGCTAGCAACAATTAGTATACTAATCAAGTTCTTCCTCATCTTTACTATTGATTGTGAAAATACAAATAAAAATTAAGAGCATGCCACATGAACCAACCAAATAATTGAGCCTCTGAAAAATTGGTACGTACCTTGGCCTCATCTGTATTGCCCTGGGTCACTCGTTCCAGATGGGAAACATACTTTAAGAATGCGATGCAGATAATAAGTTCACGGCTCATCCACATTAATCCTTTTTTCTTCCCATTCTTCAAGGTAGGAAAAGGAGAGGATTCTTAATTTAATTAAACCACAGAACTCCAATACTGAATTTCTTTCCCTAATTTTCAACCTAAACCAGAACTAGTCCCCGATACAGGCCTCAACATTGGATTACTGCATGTGCTTATCGACCCGTTAGCGAGATGAAAGAATGGATCCCTGCTTCTTCACCAAGTGAGTCCTAAAAGTCATTTTTTCCCTAAATGACTTCACTTTGTGCCTTTTGTGACTTTTGACTATGTCATAAGATGAGGAGTTGATGTTCAGCTACTTTGGTATGTTGCCTGCGGTCATGTATGATTCGGCTTTAAAGGACATTACTGGGAAAGCGGTCAATTTCAAATTGAATGATATAAGGGTGAAGGGAAGATCATCTAGTTCTACATCTCTGCTCTATATTCACTGTCGACAACTCACATCGCTCTTTATAGGATGCTGATTGGGTGTGAATATAATGCGGGACCTAGGCGAGTCAAACATGCTCTTTAAGGGATTAGAGATGTCTTTGGACTGATGTAGCTAGATGGGTCTGGGTACATGAGACACTATTTCTGTTTTTTTTTTGGGTTGATGTCTCTATGCTGACTCATATTGAGTTTCTAGTATAGAACTCCCACATGCAGGTGTTCTCAGCGGTCGCACGGTGCATTGGCTAGTATGAGATTGTTCATTTTTTGGGGGAGATTGAGATAGAGATGTGACAGTATCATGCCAACTCATGTGCGAGTGGGAGATGTCAGAAATGGGTGCCCATGTGGCATGACCATTTCAATGCTTTGAATTTATAACTGTAACTCCTACATTAATGGGGTTTGTAATTTCTGCCTTTATTGCAGAGGTTAATGGTGCATTAATGACCAGCCATAAAGGCTGGAGGCTTTTCCTCTCTCTCCTATACATGTATAAATTGAGACTCTCCTGTCAAGTCTAAGAGACAGAAAATTCCCATATTCTGACTCTCTCCCAAAAACAACGATCAAAGCCGTTTGCACTGTGATTTGTATGGGTGATATTCACTGTTGTAATATCACCCCACTGCTAGGTTGACTGATCAGATCCAGGAAGCACGTGATTTATCCACGAGATCCTTTCTATTCAGACTCTGCAGGAAAGGTATGACCATAATTTTTTTTATTCCGCTGCGTTATACTGCTGATTTACAAAGACATATAAAAAAATTTTGATTAGTCAAAATTAAGATGGTCAAATTGTTTCAAATGGATATGAGTCTTACTAAAATTATGAATCTCAATCCATTTTAAATTATGGTCATGGTCATGCCTTGTGGTCATGCCTTGATTAGCCTTATGGTCATGCCTTGACAAGACAAGCCTCTGGCAAACCTTTCAGGAATAGCAGATGGCAAACACGGTGTCTTAGGCGCACCAATGCAAATGCAATGCAAAGAAACACATAAGTGTAGTCAAAACAAGATATCATGAGTTCGAGTCAAGTTCTCTAAATTCCCCAGCAGAGTCGCCAGAAACTGTAACAAGCCCGCGGGGGACCTCGCTACAGTTCGGACTCGATTTGTGTCACGGTTCTTAATCTGAACCAAAGAGTCCAAATCCGGCAAATTGTTTTGAGAAAACAGATTTTTTGAAAAAAGTGCCAAACATGGACTGCTTTGCCAGATACAGAGTCGCCACCTAAATATTTTTATTTTGGAAAATTTAGGAAACCCTGACTCGTTGCCTAAGGCCACGTGTCCGTCATCACCAAAGTTGCCTCGGCTCAGGAACTTGGGTACGATTGGGGAAGGTCAGCTATGAGCACCCCCTCTCGCCCGATCAAAGACCGGCCTCTACTAACCATGATACCAAGTTTTGAAAACATTATGTGTTCTTATTCCGGTTATTAGCCTAGATTTACTACGTGATGCTCGCAACATACAAGTATAGACTGGGTCGCCTGAATTGGAACAAAACATTTCATGTTTGTTTATTTGAAAATGGTTTGATGGTGCTACTCGCAAGTAGGCTAAGACGTGGATTTGCCACCCTCGGGTGGGCTTAGAAAACATGATTTCGCCACTATCTAGTGGGCTTAAAACTTACATTTGATGAATTGTTCCAATTCAGATAACTCAACCTTCACCCATAGGCACTCAGGCAGTTATATCAAATAAGCACATAGCCTCATGGTAAAGCATGCTATCATGGCAATCACTCACACGCATGCAAGGATGCTAAAGCATAAAAAGCTTACCGAGTACTCCAAGCCAAAAAAGAGAAGTTAGTTAGAAAGATGCATGACCCCTAACTATACAACATGCTTAATGCAACACATGCAAAATGCTGCTAAGTAGGCTCGGCTACTAATGACATGACATGGCACTTACTTCGAAACATGCTTTCAAACACGTATTTCAAGAAAGTGTATTGAAAATTGCGATGCAGTTTGAATGATGAACCGAGCCTTCGGTGCATGCAAGACAAATGAATGATGCACTCATGCAAACATACTGTATGCTAAACAAAACATGTCCCTAAATTAACCAACATAAGCAGGTAAATAAAAGGGAGAAAGAAAGGGGGTTAGAAGACATGCACACACACACGCACCCTTATTACAGTTGTGCCCTCGCGCAGAGGGTCCGAATAAATAATATACAGTCCCAAATAAATAGTTACAGTCCGAATAAATACAAAAATCCTAATTAATTAACAAATTAATCTAGGAAAGTAATAAACTAGCATGCAAGCTAGGGATTGCCTCGACTCTACTCTGGATGATGAATGATGCATGCTTGAGTTGCCTTGCGCAGAAATCCACTGCGATGCCCCAATTAGCCTCTGTTTGCAAATTTTCTTGGAAGGCGTGCCGAGCTCCGGAAGGCTGCTGATTCTTGATTCGTTGCAACAGAGAGCAACAAAGGGGCATAACAGAGTATTTTCACATATGTATGCATGACTACCCTTCAGGGAGTGTAGTCCTCGATCCTCGTACCACCAATCACGCATCTCGATGCATGATGGCCGAGGAGTCGAATTGCATAACTCAATATGGAATGAATGCACATGAAAATACAACAAGGCCTAGACTCCATCATGGATAATTCGAAGTATCGGCGACTAGGAATTGAGACACGTTCCGTCACTCGGAGTACGAAACGCCCCTCGTTTCCCGTGCCTGGACTAACTCCTATCCCAAACACAATGCAATATGCATGATATGCATGAATGCGACTAAGATACAACCTAGCATACACAATGCTATGAAATGGCATACACGATGCACGAAGTAACATGGCATACACAACGCTCTAATCATACAACCTAGCATACGCAATGTTATGAATCGAAATGGCATACACAATGCATAATGGACTTACACCAACATGAGTGGACCGTAGCCACACTCACATCAGTAGCCATTAGGTGAAAATGAGACACTCGAAATGCGTGCACACATGCACGCAAACCGAGGACCGAACCTAAGGCATCAAATGCCACTCTACCAAAGCATGGTAAGGCATGGAACATGATATGCAAATAAGCGAATTTCAGCACTGAAATATGATACAAAACAGCTCCGAAACATGGAAACATGGTACCCGATGCATGAGATGAACCCCGAAATGCAAAACTAGGCACATAGAATGACTTACAGCTATACAAAGCATGCATTATTGGACTATGAAGTCTAAAGACAGAACCAAGACAGTCCCAAAGCATGGACTTTTCCAGTTTAAAGCAAGGCCAAAAAGTGCTAACAAGATGGACTAAATTAGCATGCGAATTTGACTAGCAAACATGGTTTACATGGCAAATATATGATGCAAGTGAGAACTCATCAAACCAGCAAAAATCAGTGAATAAACCATGTGAAACTAGGCCCAAATAACCATGGAAATGCAGCCAATGCATACCAAAATGAGGGGCTCCTTTAGAAGGCCATGCAAGGAGTTATTAGGCACATACAAGATAGACAAGTGGCATGACATATACAACTCTGAAAATCAAATATGGTAGTCCTAAAACTCACAAAATTGGCCCCAAAATCAGTCAACAAAGCATGAAAGATGGGGGTCCTTTAGAAGACCAAAATGGCCATCAAGCAAGTCGAGGTGAGAAGGGGTCACCCCCCTCTGATTTGGAGGCTCAAAATAGGGTCTTAGCCACTGAAAATCCACTGGATTTCAATGGCTATAAGGCCAAACAAGGCATGCAACAATAGCTTAGGCTTAAGGCTCAAAATAAGAGGCAACTAAGCATACTAGATAGCATATGACCTCAGATAAGAAAATGCCCTTAATAAAATATGGAGAGGGCCTCAAAAAAAAAACTTTTTACAGTTTACAACATGCTTCAAAAATTAACACAAATAGGGCTAATCTATCATGCAAAAATGGCCATAAAAGTGAGAATAGAGACAAGGGGCAGTAGCCGACCCCAAAAAACAAGGAGCCCTTCAACAAAGTTGAAAAGGGGCTCAAAATAAGACACTTCACAGTTTACATCAAACCACGAAAGTAAACACAAGTAGGCCTAAACTAGCATGCAAGAAAAGGGCCTAAAAGAGGGGTAAAGAGGCAAGTGGTAGTAAATGACCTCAAACAGAGGAGAGCCCTTCAACAAAGTTGAAGAAGGGCTCAAAACAAGCCACTTTATAGTTTACATCAAAGCTCAAAACAGTTCAAAAATAAACCTAAAATACTATGCAAAAATAGGCCTAAAAGAAAGTTAAAGAGGCAAGTGATGGAAGGAGGTCTCAAACAGAGAAAGACCCTTGATCAAACATGAAAAGGGACTCAAAATATGATTATTTTTAGTTAGGGTCGGAGCCCAAAAATGCTTGAAAGCAAGGCTTATAAATGAAACAAAAAAAGCTAGTTTAGGGGAAAAGTGTACTTACCCTTGAAGAACAAGTCTTTAGCAGCCTTTTGGTCCAAAAATCTGAGCTTCTAGCCTCTGAAGATCAGCCTCAAGGTGTTTGAATGGAGGATGGAGGTCTTGTGCTATGAGGTGTAGTGCAAAAAATGTAAAGAAATCCAACTTCCAAGCTCTAACCACAAGCAATATAGAGAGAGAGATGGATTTTTGCCCTCCAAAATCTCAGAACCTGGTGTAAGGAAGAAGCCTTTTGCTTATATAGAGGAATGCAAGGCTAAGGCTTCTTGAACAAGCTTCCAAAGGCTTTGATCCCTCCATACACGTGTATGGAGGGCAGATATGAGGAATCCAGTTGGTACAAAATATCTGCCCGGAAACTAGCTGGGAAAAGGGGGGTGCCGGCCATCAGAAATGGCCGGTAGTGCCACACTGATGGCCGGCAGGTGCTCACCAGTGGCCGCCAGGGGCAAAGCCATGGCCGGCAGTGCCATGCCTATGGCCGGCAGTGCACTAGGAGGGCCATTCTGACAGGACCTAGTCAGGGTCCAAAAATGAGGCAGAAAGGATACAGGGTCCGGAAACTCGGACCGATGACGTTCTGCCGCGACAGTCGAATGCTGGGCGAGCAATCGAACCAGTTGTTGGGTGTACCTACAAGCACAACCAAGTCTCGAGGACGGTCAAAAATGGGGTGTCTACAGTTGCCCCTCTTTGACAGAACTCGGAAGTCAAGAAGTGACGGGAGTGAATGTCAAAGCCTAGAGACGACCCATTTTTGACAAGGCCGAAGACTTAGACAAACAGGTGAGATAAACAGAGATGTGCCCGCATGCGCGCCCGCAGGCAGGGGGAGGGCAAAATGCAACTGGCAATGCAAGACGCCGAAGGTGACTCAATGATCATGCAAATGCAGCAAGCTGTAATGAAGCACATATTCACAATAGATGCAACAGTTTTAAGCAAGAATGCAAAGCAACAACTACATTTCATGCAGTTAAGAATGCGGAGAATTATTCAATTCTCGCCACCTCTCACACGGAGAAGATACAATACCTGCGCGATTCGTTTGGTCGCACCAGCCTCAAATGAACCGTATATACAATATCGTGCCTCATGGTGCTGGGGATCTCTCGCTTCTTCTTGGTTGAACCACAGGTGCTACTTTTCTCCCTGACTATGGTCGCAGCTTTCCCTATTCTCCAATAGGGTGACAGACTAGGTTGGATCAGTATCCAGAATTGTGGTGCATACAGATGCTATCTCAATCTATGGGGCTGCCATACAGATTTCAAGCCGAGGATATACCCCTGGGTATTTAAACCAGACTTTAGTCTCGGAAATCCCGAACCTTTGTGTTCTAGGCATGAGCCATTCGAACTCTAGTTTCCACCGTCTCAGTTAGTCTCCTAGGAACTCACCGCAAACACAGGTAGGTGGTTATACCAGACCACCGGAAGTCGTTCGGGCATGACAAACACCAAAGGAATTGCACCTTTAGAGGATTTAAGGTCTCCTAGACCAGAAAGTGCACAAGACGGTGTGAATAAAATGCAAGTAAAATGCAAGTACGATGCGCAAAACAGCGCGAATGATGGTGCAGGATTTAAGGTCTCCTTAGACCAGAGGATTTAAGGTCTCCCAGACCAGACAATAAAACATATACGATGCAATGGATGTAATAGATGTGATGCAATAGATAATAGATGCGATGCAACAGAGAGTACAATAGATGCAAAATGGTGACACACGCCAACCATGTTGGACTCGTGAGTGGAGGAAGAACAAAGAAAAACAATCAGGAGCGCGTTCCACGCAACCTAGGATAAATTCCAAACACGCTGAAATCGTGTGAGGAAGGGGACACTCAAACCACGCTGAAATCGTGAGAGGAGGTCTAAAAACAACCCGCCCAAGTGTACGCGCAACGCAACCTGAGAAAGGATCCAAACACGCTGAAATCGTGTGAGGAAAAGGAACAAAGAGAGAAACATAGGGACTTATCCCAGTGTTTCGGAATAGTATAAGCATTGGAACATATTCTGAACGCTTTTAACCGAAGGAGGAGAAACATAGAGACGTATCCCGGTGTTTCGGAATGGTGTGAGCATTGGAACGTATTCCGAACGCTTTTAACCGAAGAGGGAGAAACCTAGGGACGTATCCCGGTGTTTCGGAATGGTGTGAGCATTGGAACGTATTCCGAACGCTTTTAACCGAAGAGGGAGAAACATAGGGACGTATCCCGGTGTTTCGGAATGGTGTGAGCATTGGAACGTATTCCGAACGCTTTTAACCGAAGAGGGAGAAACATAGGGACGTATCCCGGTGTTTCGGAATGGTGTGAGCATTGGAACGTATTCCGAACGCTTTTAACCGAAGATGGAGAAACATAAGAACGTATTCCGGTGTTTCGGAATGGTGGAGAAACATAGGGACGTATCCCATTGTTTCAGAATAAAAGATGCGGGCATTGGAACGTGTTCCAAATGCTCTAAACCAAAGGAGGTCTAACCCGTCGCACGCGCGAGGAGAAAGAATGATAATTGCAAGTGAAATGGTGCATAACAATGCAAGTAATGAGCATAACAATGCGAGATAGATGTGCATAATCAATGCAATGAATGGGAATAACAATGCTAGCGAAGTGGGTGCATAACCATGCAATTGGAACATGCATCACAATGCAAGTGAAGTGGGTGCATAATAATGCAATTGGAACGTGCACCACAATGCAAGTGAAACGTGCGTGACAACGCATATTTGAAACAAAACGCCGAATAAGGGAATACAAGCCTTAACAAGACCAAATTCAAACGCGACCTCCGATTTACCTTTCGGAGGGGTTTGCAACACACTCAGCTCAAAAACGGGCACACCCTGTTCATACCAGAGAGAGATAACATCTGCTGCTGCTTTAATTGCCATTCTGACTTGGAGTAGGCTGCTGGGGCCAAGATACACTCATACTTCAGAGTAGTGACAAGGCCTGAGGAGGTACATCCGGAGTACAATCACGGAATTTGCTGAAGGTGAAACACACTCAGATGCTTCGATTTTCCCTCTTTTCTTTTGCTTTGTAGTCTGGAACCCATATAGCTTCAGATAGGTCCTAGTTTTACTGTTCTCACATGACCTGGGTTGAACCGTGCGGTTTTATGAAAGAACGGATCTTGTTTTGCACAAACGTGAAGAATGGCACAGCACTTTGAGCACAAAACGATTTTATTTTTGAAATTGAGAGATGAGTTTTCGACCAGGTATAGAGCCTACGACTGAACACAGCAAGACAACTCAACACGGAAATAAAAGGCACACAACCTAAACACCACTCAACAAAGGAAAAACAAGGTAAAACAACCTAAACACATCGAGACACGCTCGGAACGACTTAAAGCAAGAATCGAGACAAACAAAACAAGAGACATGACACACAGACGTGTTTACAAAGACGAGAGACCTCTCAGTGCACGAGGAGCCAGTTTTCTCCGGGTATTATTCCCACCCTTTCTCATTTGTGATTCTCACATCACTCGGCCCTCAGGCTCTGTTTTTCTGAAAAAAAAGCCCTTTTCTCACTCTTTCTCTCAGCGCACATCTCTCTATTCTTCAATCTCTCATTTTTTTATCCCTCCCCTGGGTGGTGGATGGATAAATAGGAAGTTGCGGGCTCTTGCCCCTAGCATTCTGCTAGATTCTCTTCTTGTTCACAACAGTGGGTTTCTTCCACAGAGGGGTTGCGCTACAATTGGGTGTGTAGCAAATCTGCAGCTGATATCGGTTGACGATGCTCTGCTAGGGAGTTTGGACGTGGTTAGATCTGCCCAGACAAAGGAGTGGAATACCTTGATCCGTTCCCGTTCGTGCTTCGCACTTGGCTTGATACCTCGTTGCTTGGAGGATGAGAGAGCTTTCTGCATTTTACTGTTAGCTTCAGCTGTGCCCTTTCTGGCAAGTATGCTGGTGACGGGAGAAAGACAGGAAGCCTGACTCAACTGTGCCCCTTGTTCATCATTTTGACCATTTTTTTTTTTTTTGGCTTTCTACTAAAACAAATTTTGACCAAAATGAGAGTTAGATTAACATGCTTGTTCAATTTTCTGATTTAAAATCATGCAAGTCAGGTTATGAGCACTGAAAATTTTCCTTTTTGGGTCCAAGAAATGGTCCAGTTTTAGAAAAATGAAATAATTTTCGAGAGAATTAGTCAACCTCAGTAAAAATTCTCAAAAACTATTTTTGCAAATGGCCACTGCTCAACAAGCACGGAACCTTACTCTTGAGATGCACGACCTCGGACCCATAGCAATGGAAAATTGCCCCTTGTCTGAAGGAGAGCTGCATGGCAACGGAAAGTTGCCCCTTGTTTGAACGGCACCGTGGTGCACTGCAATCAATCCTCAGAGTGACGATCACAACCGAACTCTTGGATACAGAGAAGGCAAAGACGATCAAAACCATTACATGGACACAATCGATTTTAGAGGTGTTTGTGGCTGGACTTCAGAATGAAGTTGCCTACGTATCCCAAACATGGGAATCAAGCCTTACGTAGTTCGGGGTTAAGGTACACTCGGGTATTAACCTCTCCTTTTTAGGCTCTGACTTTTGCCAAGGCGCCCGTCGCGGGTTTTCGACCTTGCGAGCTTTGTTCTTCTTTCTTTCCCTTTTTTTTTTATATTCTTTTCATTCCTTCTTCTTCTTCTTTTTTTTCTCTTTTCTTCTTTTTTCTCTTTTCTTCTTTTTTCTTTTTTTGCTTTTTGTATATACCTTTTCTTGCTCTAACTTTTGCCTGGGTCGCCCTTCCGGGTTTTCGGCCCAGCGAGCCTCTCAAAGGGTAAAAGTGTAACAAGTCCATGCCAAATGGTTTTAGGATCTCGAAGCCATCCGTATCCAAGAGAGTGGCTATTGTATCGATTTGCAGAAGGATCCATCTTCGGCTCTTCGAGTACATCGGACATTTTCGCCCCTAGTTCGAGGGGTGCTTCTGTTCTAGCTTCGCAAGCTTCTTCTGATGAGGTCTAATCTTCTTGATCTGACTTTGGTGCCTCTTGTTCGAGGGCTGTTTCAAATCTGGCTACACAGGCCTCATATCGCGGTTGACCGTTGAATACTCTGAACCCAAGGTCAAGGCTTGAAAGCAAGGGCTCAAGTCTCGAGGCTGAGAGCGATCCTAAGCTGCACAATCTCAAGAGCGATTCCACACAGGTCTTCGCAGGACCACGCAAAACATTTTGTTTTTGAAAATTTTTTAAGAAAGCGACAAATCGCTCGCGCTGAAGACAGTGTAGAACCAATCTGGATCAAAGCTAGGGTCCTTCTCAGTACTCATACTAACAAGCATGTTTTCATTCATTAAGGGTTTAGCACGCCTCTCTTTCTCTTAGTTTGATCAAAGTTTCACAAATCCCGAGGAATTCTTTCCTCTTCGTTTTCATCACAGCGTTCAAATGGTTTTGAAAAACTTAGGTCAATGCAATGAGTTCGAGGCACAGAAAAGTAGGCGAAAAGCACTGCCATTTCATTTAGAACTTCTGGCACAACTGGCGCAAGGCAGAAGTGAGCACAAGAATGTGAAAATCAATGTTGTTCATTCAAATCTGTTGGCATTACTGGCTCCAAGGCAGAAACAGACTCAAAAGAAAACGAAAAAGACAAACACAAAACAAACAAGTGATGTTCGAGGTAACACCCCCGAAATCTCCCGACTCCAACAAAAATAGGACTGACTCGGTACAACAAGACAGACCCAAAGCAAAAGAGACTGACTCAAAACAAAAAGACAGACTCAAAAACAAAACAACAAGACTGACCCAATACCCAAGTCAGAAAGTACAAATTAACAACATTCGCAAATGTGCTCAAAACAGTGCATGCCATCCACCATATCTGGAGTTAATCGAGCATCACCCGCAGGTGCTTCATTCCCCGATCACATCACATTATCCCCCACAAGTTCACTGATCAAGTGCCGATAGACTTTGCAGGACCTGGTGCGGGGATGACCCCGTTGTCAATCAAATTTTGTATCTCATGGCGGAGACGGACGCAACTGTCGGTGTCATGACCGGTTTGTTGATGGAAAGCACAGTACTTAGTCGGGTCATGCTTTGGAGGGAGAGGATCGGGTAGAGGCCGTTGCTCTAACGGTTTCAGATGTCCTTTCCTGAGTAGGACCCCCAGGGCTTTAGACAAAGACATATAGAGTGGGGTGAAAACCCTCTTGCCTTGGGGTAGATAGTCTGAAGTTCGGGGGTTTGAAGTGGATGCACCAACAAAGGGGGTGGCTGCTCTTGGTGTGGTGGTGGCGACCATGCCCACTTCGGAAGATCTTGCAGCTGCGTCACCGCTGGTGTTCGCATTCGAACTGCGGGTAAACGCCCTCCTGGGCTGCTCCTTCTCCTGGTCAATGAGGCCCTGCTTCATAGCATCCTCGATCTGTCCTCCCATCTCATGCAAATCTGAAAAGGTAGGGAAGGGGAGCACGATCATTTTTTGCATTAGTTTGGGCTGGAGGTTGCGCACAACCATCCGTATTTAATCCTTATCCGTTGGCCTAATGGTCATCATTGAGGCCTTGGCCCTCCAGCGGGCCACGAATTCTAAGAAGCTCTCCTTAGGCTCCTGCCTCGTCGTCTCAAGATCACGGGTCGTAATCTCGATTTGGGTATTGTATGAATATTGTGCGATGAAGGCCTCGGCCATCTCCTTCCAGCTTCGTTTCACTGAATCCTCCAATTTGGCGTACCAGATGGCCGCAATACCCGACAGGGTCCTGCCAAAAAGGGAAAGCTTCTGTAATCTTGTCAAGCCCATCGGGCGCAGAACATCTGAAAATAAACTCAGGTGGACCATGGGATCTCCTGACCCGTCAAAACGGTCGATGTGAGGCATCTTGAACCTGTCCGGCAGTGTCACAGCTGCATTGGTGTACCCATCCTCAATGTCCGGGATGGACTTTACCCCCTGGGATTTCTTGAACAACTTTTCAAGCTTGCTCAACTTCAGTGCTGTATGGTCTACCTCGAACTCAAAGAGAGAGTCCGATGGGTTGATTGGTGCTTTAGACAGCTGGGGTAAGATTGGGGGTGGAGCCAGCCCTGTCGGAATGTCCGTACCTTCCTGGACATTTGGCGTCTCCCCGGGTATTGGATCTATTGGTGGGGGAGGAGCTTGATGTGAGGCTGATGCTCCAGCTTGCTGCTGTAGCCGGGTAATTAGCTCCGCCTGCTGGGCCATGACCGTAGCCTGCTGTTTGGCAAATTTCGCTTGGCAAACAGCATCTTGCTGCATGAGTTTCATACTTTCTTGCATCTGACGCATCATTGCCTCCATCCCTGACGTGTTCTGCTAGTCCATCTGACTGACTGGTATATCTATCCCTACAGTAGAAACGAGACCTCAGCTTGACTGTTCACTGGTAGGGTGGATAAAGGCCACTAATCTGGTAACCGCTGAACTGGTGATCTGTGCTTGACTGACCCTTTTACCCTGCCTCTGGCAAAGGAACACTGATTGCCCTTGAACTGAATCTCTGACCTGACAAAGTCTATCAGCACAAATCCGATGAACCTCAGGGGATATTGGAGCCTTCTGAAGCTATGGTTCCAAGACTACCTAGCAAAAGAGAAAACAGACAGCACCTCAGCTCAACTTCACCAAAACAGATACGAGTGTAGCAGAATGACTGTGCCCTCTACTGAATTCTGCCCCCAAAATTCAGCCTCAAATCTGATACCCTCAGGTAAACTGAATCCCAAAATACTGAACTGGTGCTCGCAGGCCTGATGCCCAAACTTGCAAACTAATACATACATTCCTGTAGAGACGCACTCTAAAAGCACATAACAAGCAAGTGAGAGCCAAAACACCCCTATGTTGGGGTCGGGTTTCCCTGTCCTATTCTGTCAGGAGCTAGGGTTTCACTACGCACGCAGTGGTTTCAAACAACTTATCGGGTAAGCAACCTGTCCTAGTTTGGAATGGTCACTATGGATCCGAATATGCACTAGGTCGAATGGTCAAAAAGGGTGCCCCGGTAAAACCGGGGTTTGTGTTCCCATACTGGCAGAGCCCACAATCGGTTAGCCTTATGGTCATGCCTTGACAAAACAAGCCTCCGGCAAACGGTTCAGGAATAGCAGATGGCAAACACGGTGTCCTAGGCGCACCAATGCAAATGCAATGCAAAGAAACACATAAGTGTAGTCAAAACAAGATATCATGAGTTCGAGTCAAGTTCTCTAAATTCCCCAGCAGAGTCGCCAGAAACTGTAACAAGCCCGCGGGGGACCTCGCTACAGTTCGGACTCGATTTGTGTCACGGTTCTTAATCTGAACCAAAGAGTCCAAATCCGGCAAGTCGTTTTGAGAAAACAGATTTTTTGAAAGAAGTGCCAAACATGGACTGCTTTGCCAGATACAGAGTCGCCACCTAAATATTTTTATTTTGGAAAATTTAGGAAACCCTGACTCGTTGCCTAAGGCCACGTGTCCGTCATCACCAAAGTTGCCTCGGCTCAGGAACTTGGGTACGATTGGGGAAGGTTAGCTATGAGCACCCCCTCTCGCCCGGTCAAAGACCGGCCTCTACTAACCATGATACCAAGTTTTGAAAACATTATGTGTTCTTATTCCGGTTATTAGCCTAGATTTACTACGTGATGCTCGCAACATACAAGTATAGACTGGGTCGCCTGAATTGGAACAAAACATTTCATGTTTGTTTATTTGAAAATGGTTTGATGGTGCTACTCGCAAGTAGGCTAAGACGTGGATTTGCCACCCTCGGGTGGGCTTAGAAAACATGATTTCGCCACTATCTAGTGGGCTTAAAACTTATATTTGATGAATTGTTCCAATTCAGATAACTCAACCTTCACCCACAGGCACTCAGGCAGTTATATCAAATAAGCACATAGCCTCATGGTAAAGCATGCTATCATGGCAATCACTCACACGCATGCAAGGATGCTAAAGCATAAAAAGCTTACCGAGTACTCCAAGGCAAAAAAGAGAAGTTAGTTAGAAAGATGCATGGCCCCTAACTATATAACATGCCTAATGCAACACATGCAAAATGCAGCTAAGTAGGCTCGGCTACTAATGACATGACATGGCACTTACTTCGAAACATGCTTTCAAACACGTATTTCAAGAAAGTGTATTGAAAATTGCGATGCAGTTTGAATGATGAACCGAGCCTTCGGTGCATGCAAAACAAATGAATGATGCACTTATGCAAACATACTGTATGCTAAACAAAACATGTCCCTAAATTAACCAACATAAGCAGGTAAATAAAAGGGAGAAAGAAAGGGGGTTGGAAGACATGCACACACACACGCACCTTTATTACAGTTGTGCCCTCGCGCAGAGGGTCCGAATAAATAATATACAGTCCCAAATAAATAGTTACAGTCTGAATAAATACAAAAATCCTAATTAATTAACAAATTAATCTAGGAAAGTAATAAACTAGCATGCAAGCTAGGGACTGCCTCGACTCTACTCTGGATGATGAATGATGCATGCTTGAGTTGCCTTGCGCGGAAATCCACTGCGATGCCCCAATTAGCCTCTGTTTGCAAATTTTCTTGGAAGGCGTGCCGAGCTCCGGAAGGCTGCTGATTCTTGATTCTCTGCAACAGAGAGCAACAAAGGGGCATAGCAAAGTATTTTCACATATGTATGCATGATTACCCTTCAGGGAGTGTAGTCCTCGATCCTCGTACCACCAATCACGCATCTCGATGCATGATGGCCGAGGAGTCGAATTGCATGACTCAATATGGAATGAATGCACATGAAAATACAACAAGGCCTAGACTCCATCATGGATAATCCGAAGTATCGGCGACTAGGAATTGAGACACGTTCCGTCACTCGGAGTACGAAACGCCCCTCGTTTCCCGTGCCTGGGCTAACTCCTATCCCAAACACAATGCAATATGCATGATATGCATGAATGCGACTAAGATACAACCTAGCATACACAATGCTATGAAATGGCATACACGATGCATGAGGTAACATGGCATACACAATGCTCTAATCATACAACCTAGCACACGCAATGCTATGAATCGAAATGGCATACACAATGCATAATGGACTTACACCAACATGAGTGGACCTCAGCCACACTCACATCAGTAGCCATTAGGTGAAAATGAGACACTCGAAATGCGTGCACACATGCACGCAAACCGAGGACCGAACCTAAGGCATCAAATGCCACTCTACCAAAGCATGGTAAGGCATGGAACATGATATGCAAATAAGTGAATTTCAGCACTAAAATATGATACAAAACAGCTCCGAAACATGGAAACATGGGTTGAACCCTGCGGTTTTATGAAATCTCATATCTATCAAAATTTTTATTTTTGAGAAATCTCAAATCTATCAGAATTTTTATTTTTGGAAGACTAGTTATTGAAGAGATTGAAACCGTTAGAGTTTGACAGTCTCCAGAATTTCAATTAAAATGACACTACTCAATCACTCCACAATAATTTTAAGGTCAGAATAGATTTTTGTCAAGAATTATGATATGTGGCTGAGATTAGTGTTGTGAGATCCATGCATAGATAAGTCTGAACCACACATTCTGGGTAAAAATTATGAATTTTTAGTATTACTATAGAAAACTCATAATAAATAGCATTAAAATGAAACATGCTAATTTTGCCACATCTTTTTGTATATAGCATTATCAATTGAATAAAAATTTAATATGAAAAACAATTTTTAAAAACAAGATATAAGAAAGGGAAAAACAAGCTAGTGTAAAAAAGGTGAAACAAGGCTTGGATTATAGCTAACTGCCATGAACTGATCAAGGGGATGCAAGCCCCTTTTGGTGAAAATATTCAACCATTCTGTTTCTTCTGGATCAAAACAATACAAAGCTCCTCTCTTGTATGAGATCACAATCTTCCCACTGCTCAACAAGCATAGAGGATGAATCCATTGAGGACTTGTGAAACTTACTCTAGGCAAATTCTCTATGATGACAATCTCTTTAGTCCAAGACCCTTCCACACCATGTTCCTGCATCACCCATATATCAATCTGCCTTGCATAGTAGTCAGTTATGGCAAGACAGCCTCCCAACACCAACAACTCACAATCCTGACCCATTTCGCAGTCTGGCGGGTTTGGGATCACCTAAAACTTCTCATCTGACAAGTCAAATGACACGACAATACATGATTCTTTGAACTGGCCCCGTCCTAAGCATAACCAATGAATAGCACCATTGACCACCGCGCCAGATGATTCCACCGGACAAGCAAAAGGCATGTCGATATTAGACCTCCAAACCCCAGTTCTGCTGAGAGTAAACACATCGACTTTTTGTCTGAAATTTTTTGGATCAAAATCCCAATTGAAAGGCTTCTTCATCTTCAAAGTGACCATGTGTGTGATATTGTGAATTCCAGCAATTCTCACCACTTTGAATTCATTAGTACTTGGATTGAATCCGAACCCAAAACGCTGGTAAAGATAGGCTTCATTGTCGATATACTTACAGTTACGAAGTCGTGTGACTGTTTGTGACACAGATGGCATATCAGGCAAATACTTGTATTCTTCAGTCAAGGGGTTGAATATACAGACTCGATAGGAAAAATTGTTTTTCAAGCATATTAAGTAGAGCAAACCATTGCATGACAGAGTGGTATTGACATTGAGTATGTTATGATTCATTGGCTGTTTGATTGATTTTGATATTACTCCGTATCTATCTTGATTGTCGATTTCATACAAAACATTGATCTCAACTATGCAATGGTTTTGATCGTGTGGAGGAGTGGATAATACGAGGAGACAAGGATTTTTTTTGTTGTTGTTATGATTGTGAGGTTCATGATGAAGAGAAGTTGCGAAATTGTACCAGGATTTGCATACTAATTTGACTGGAATGACTAGAATGACTGGAATGAGAGAGGACTCATTCCAGTCAAGTTAGTATGCAAATCCTGGTACAATTTCGCAACTTCTCGAGACTGGTAATCGTGAAAGGATATTGAGAGAGAGATCATGTGGGAGATCTTCCATTGAAGACTCGTGTTGTTGATTGTCTTCTTTTTGTTTAGGATCTTCATTGTTCTTTCTAGCTTTGATTTTTCTTCTGCGCAAACCCATTGATCTTTGTATGGTGAAGAAACAGTAGGTGTATTTAACGAGTAGGTGTAATGCAGTGAAACGTAACGGAAAAGGAGGACATATAACAAGATTGAACCACAATAAATCCGAATTAGAGATATTCTCTCTACAAAAGGAATCCAAATATAAACTGAAACTGAATAACTTACAACCTTATTTAGGATTGGTTTAGGATGTTCTAAAAAAGTGCACTTTTTGACTTATTGGCTTATATGGGTTGGGTTTGGATTGGGTTTGATGTGATGTGTTAGAGAGGTGATGTGATTTAAATAAGATGATGTGATTTAAATAGGATAGTGACTTTTTGACTTTTTGGCTTTTTTAGGTTATGCCAAACCAACCCTTAGTATAATAAACTTAGTTCTTGGACAACAAGAAACTAATAAAATAAAAAATTAAAATTAAAACTATTAGAGTAGGAAAATCGTATCAAATCAAATTAAGAAATTAAATAAATTTATACCATTCTATGCTAAAAACGAAATCAAAGAATAATCGTAAAGCTTACAACCTTATTTATTATAATAAACTTACTTCTTGGGCAACAAGAAACTAACAAAATAAAAAATTAAAATTAATAGAGTAGGAAAATTGTATCAAATCAAATTAAGAAATTAAATAAATTTATACCATTCTATGCTAAAAACGAAATCAAAATATAAACTGAAACTGAATAATCATAAAGCTTACAACCTTATTTATTATAATAAACTTACTTCTTGGACAACAAGAAACTAATAAAATAAAAAATTTAAATCAAAACTAATAGAGTAGGAAAATTGTATAAAATCAAATTAAGAAATTAAATAAATTTATACCATTCTATGCTAAATTAAATATTCCTAACTAAATATTAATTCTAAAACATATAATATTTATATCATATGCATCAAGATGGTTCAAAAAAAATACCATAATATCTATGTATTTATCAATTTAGAAAACAAAGAGTCTCTGGAATCCAACTCTGAAATGGAAAATATGGAAGTTTATGAAATATGATTTATCTCTGCAATACATGGATATACTATTAACACTGAATTGTCCCTAAAATTCTAATCCTTGATATATTAAGATAGTCCATCTATTCTATGTGAAGCCATACACTACAACAAAAAACACTTTCGGCGACCAAAATTTCGTTTTTCGTCGCTAAAAGTAGGGGAAATGGCGACTAAATTGGATTTCGTCGCCAAAAGTGCGCACTTTCGCCGACTAAACTCTTTTGGTCGCCAAATATAATGCTTTTAGCGACTAAAAGGAAATTTAGTCACCACATGTAGGGCTTTTAGCGACTAATGGTTGTTTAGTAGCCAAAAGTCACTGTTTTTGGCGACTAAAATGATTTAGTAGCCAAAAGTCACGGTTTTGGCGACTAAACTTCAGTTTCGTAGCCGATTATAGGTGTTTTGGCGACTAAAACCTGTTTCGTCGCTGAAAGTTGAGGTTTTGGCGACTAAAACTGAGTTTAGTCGGCAAACGTTGAGGTTTTGGCGACAAAAAATAAATTTAGTCGCCGAAAATCGGTTTTTTGGGCGGAAATTACAGTTTTTAGCGACAAAGCATCATTTAGTAGCCAAAAAATGTAAAATTGGCGACTAAAATTAAGGTTTAGTCGCCAAAAGTGGCCCAAATATTTTTGTACTAAATAATTTATTTTTTGACATAAATTATATTCAATTAAAAAAATTATATTTATAAATATTATTTTGTATTCATAGCGGTAAATTACTATATAAATAATATATAATGCATATATATTCATGAGATGATGTGTGGCATGGTGGAGGGAGTGTTGTGCGCAAGGTTTGAGCTGTGCTGGTTGTGCACAGGATCGAAACATGGCAGCAACAAGTTGGAAATTTTTTTGTTTTAAATATGCTTTTGGCGACTAAACTCTTTTGGTCGCCAAAAGATTTTTTTCAAATTTTTTTTTTTTAAAATACACTATTAGCGACTAAATATTTAGTCGCCAACTGTATAATTAAAAAAATGAAAATTGAGCTTTGGCGACGAAAACTTTAGTCGCTAAACATCTGCCTTTTGCCGACTAAAATCTTTTTAGTCGCCAAAACCTTCTGCGACCAGGTTTTAGCGACAAAACGGGCGACCAAAAAAATTGGTCGGGGAAGGTTAAAACGCGACTTTTGGCGACGAAAAATGGACCTTTGGCGACTAAAAATTTAGTCGCCAAAGGTGTTTTTTCTTTTAGTGATATCTGCCTATCAAAAACAATAAATTTGAGTTATAACCAAATTTGTATACTACAAACTAAAATAACTTAACAAATTAGGGAGAGAGCTCCCTTTCATAGTTAACAGGTTTAAACTATTTTGGCCGATCCAACACACCCACTCTCGTATGATATATTAAAATTTGGAAAATTTGTTTTACTTATAAAATTGGATTGTGCTGAAATTTTGTGTGTTAATATTTGAGTTAGGCTTGAGATATAAAGTATTGATCACAAAAAAAATATTAATTAATGCCCAACCTAAACTGTCCATTTGTAAAATAAAATAGAGAAAAAGAAATTAGTACTCACTTATATTATTGACCCTTCGTTTGGCATGCCAAGGTTTTTGACTATTTTACTCACAAAAAAATAAAATATGAATCGAAAAATAAGACAAAATATCACATTCAATCCATGATCATTTTATTTTTTTCTTTCATAAAAATTAAAAAAATCAAAAAATTTATCACAAACGAAATTTTTTAATTCCAAAAGTTAAAAACCTAATCTACATCCCAAACGAACCCTAATTAAGTAAAACAAATTAAGATTTGAAATGTTTTTTAGAGTGAGGCTTAGAGGGAAATTTTTTTAGTAGCTTCTTCTTTTGACTAAAGGAGAAGATCCTATTAATCGAAAAATAAAATAAAAAAAAACGCAGAGTGAGAGAAAGAAAGAGGCAGAAGAAATGCGACCGCCACCACCGAACGAAGACAGCCGGGGCCGGAGCTCTGTCACCTCTTCCTCCCACCTTCCTGGTTTGTTTTTCAGGTTTTAATTTTTGATTTGGGGCTTTTCAATTTCTAAATTAGGGCACACCACACAGAGTTGTATTTTTTTGTTATCTATCAGTGACATATATCTCTGTACATAAATTGTTATGATCATGAAGATAAAAGAAGTCTCATTATCTGTTTTTCCATCTTCTATGATTCTTTTTTTTCTTGTTCTTTTTATCTACTGTTCGATCACGATTGGGTAATTTTGTTTATGTTGAATGGAGAAGAATACAGATGTTAATTTTGTATATAATAAATTATAAATTATGGAGTGAACGTAGGGCTTCAAGAGGTGTTGTGATTGGTGAAAAATGTGAAATTTATTATTTTGTGTTGAGGGATTGAAAAATATGAGGGAATATATTGCATGATGATTGGTAAATATGAACACGTGTCGGACACCTAATAATTTTTCCTGGAGGGAGGGAATTTTATCCCCTTTTTTTCTGGTTTCCAGCTACTATGATTCAACACTTATTTTACACAGAGATGACCATAATGAACATTGATCCCTCCCAAATCATCAATCTGGTATCAACTATCATCAATCATTTTTACTAAAGAGCTCATTATCCCAACAAATCACAGCCATCTTTCTCATATCATCACAACACAATCACCCAAAAAACAAAACGGTTCTTTGAATTTCTCCAATTCATCAATCACTTTACTAGACATGTAAAAAAATATGATTCTAGTTATTTAGATAAATTCATTGGGGGAAAAAAAAAATGGTTGTCATGATTGTGAAATTATTAAAGAAGTATGATTTTATGCTTGCTTAGCATTTTTTTCCCATCAAAACCAGTAGAAAACAGGCTATTAAAAAGGTGAAACAAGGCTTGGAGTATAACTAACTGCCTTGAACTGATGGGGAAGCAAGCCTTCTTTAGTGCAAATCTCCAACCACTCCCTATCTTCTGGATCATAAGAATAAAGAGCTTCATTCTTGTATGTGATCAAAATCATCCCATTGCTCAACAAGCATAGAGGCTGAATCAATTCAGGACTTGTCAAACTTACTAAAGGCAAATTCCCTCTGATGACAAACTCTTTAGTCCAAGACCACTCCACACCATATTTCCTTCATCACCCATATATCATCTTGCCTTCCATGGTGGTCAGTTATGGCAAGACAGCCTCCCATCACCAACAACCTGCAACCCAACCCATACTGCAGTCAGGCAGGTTTGAAATCTTCTGAAACTTCTCCTCTGACTCTGACAAGTCGAATGAAACAATGAAACAGGTTTCGCTTGTATGTCCATATTCTGAGCATAACCAATGAATAGTGCCGTTGACAACCATGTCAGACGATTCCAGAGGACAAGCAATAGGCTTGTCAATTTCAGACCTCCAAACCCCAGTTCTGCTGAGAGTATACACGTCAGCTTTTTGTCTCCAATCATTTTTACAAGAAGAAAGCCCATTCAAAAACACCAGGCATATGCATTAAATTGTAGCTATTGTGAATTCCAGCAAAACTCACCACCTTGCATCTGTTACACCACAAAAGACTAAGGCCTCGTTTGAGAACAGGCTAATTTAGTAACTTTTTAGCTATTTGGCTAAAATATGAGCTAAAAAAAATTAATATGTTTGGGATGACTTTTTGGCTTTTTGCGAAAAGATGTGCAAAAAGTAAAGAGAAAAGAGAATCTTTGACTTTTTGATATTGGTTGTTGGCTTTTTGGCTTTTTTAGTAACTTTTTGACTTTTTAACTAAACGGGCTAATCCCCAAACGAGGCCTAACATTATGCTCCAAATTGTGAATTCCAGCAATTCTCACCACCGTGTATTCATTAGTTCTTGGATTGAAGCCAAACCCAAAACGCTTAGAAGCTTGAATCTTGATATGCTTATTGACTTTTTTGCTGGCTCAGACTCTTGGTAACCCACATGGCATATCAGGCAAATAATTATCCTCTCCAGTCAATGGATTGTATATACTAACTTTATAGTATCTATCTGTGCACTTGTTTCCAAAGCATATTAAGCACAGCAAACCATTGCATGACAGAATGGTATCAACTTTCAATCGCTTTAGTTCAATTGACCGTGTTATTGATCTTGTTGTAACTTCTTGTTCCTCGTAGTTGAACACATTTAACTCAGCAAGAGAACGTTTGTTGTGAGCATAAGATGTAGAATCTGTAGATAGTAGAACTAGAGAAATTGTTGTTGTGATGTTGATGATGAAGAGAAGTGAGACGTGGATGAGTTGCTAAAGTGTACCAGAACTCGCATACTAACTTGATGGGAAAGAGAGACGACATGGGTAGTAAAGAAATGATATGGAGGGAGAGAAATATTTTTAAAAATATTTTTTTTATAAATATTTTACTTTTTAGATACATTTAAGTAAGGCGTATCTAAAAAAATAAAAAAATATATTTAAAATTTTAAAAATATTTACTAAAAACAAAAAAAAAAATATACGAAAAATAAAAAAATTCAGTTTTTAAAAAATTGAAACCTAACACAGTGAATTTAGACTGAATTGTTTCTAAAACCCTAGGAGCCTATCAGAAACAAGAATTTTGAGTCATAATCATAATTATTTTTATTTATTTATTTATTTTATTTATTTTTTGTTATCAGCCATAATCAAATTTTAATACTTCAAAATTGTGCCTCTAAAAAGTAATAAATTTGAGTTATAACTATTCATTACCACAATTTTTTAATTTATTTATTTTTTGAATCTATGAGAGTAAATTATGAGAAATTTATATAATCATCCATGACCAGCCACAGGCACAAATAAAACTGTAGAAGACGTTAATCCTCTTTTCCATTGATCAAATGTTTGATTCTAAAAAATTAAATTCACTTTTTTAAAAATTAAATTTTTTATTTTTAATACTTTACACAAATTTTTGTATTTTTTAAATACACTTAATCTAAATTCATATTTTTGTCGTATTTTTTGTATTTAATGAATTTTTAAAAAAAAATCAAAAATATTATACTTTTCAAGTAAACTAACGAATCTAAAAAAAAAATTTTAAAAAAAATTAAAAAAATTGATTAAAATATTTTAAAAATACAAAAATACCAATTAAAAATTCAAAAATTATTTTTCAAAACTCAAAATCAAAAAGTTTGTGTCTGATAACAAAAAAGCTACCGCATGAAAAAAAACGACTATGCTTATCAATTATTTTTCGGTATTTGATAACAAAAAAATTATGCTTATCAATTTTTTTACCATTTTCATTTACCATATTATGTAGCACTATTCATGACCCTTGATATTACAGATACTAGAGGGATGGCACTCACTCCGTGAGTGCAAGTGATGTGTTCATTCTGTAAAGACGAACTTCACCAACAAATGAAAACGGTAAAAATAAATGATAAGCATAGCAATGATAATTTGATGATGCCTCAAAAAGACCCAAAAAAGCAGAACAAAAAAAAAGGTACAGAGGTGTCAGGTATATGCTAAATTGCTAAGCCATTTCAACCCCTCAAAAACTACCACATACATACATCATCACTTCCTTCTAAAACCAAAAACCATTCAACCACTGCTTTTTTCACATTCTTGAACCCCTCTCTACACTCAAAAAAACAGGGAGCGAAAACAGAAACACTTTTTCTACTTTTTCTTTCTTAGTTTGTCTTCTCCTAACCATGTATTCAGAACACTAGCTTTTCACCTCCACCTCCTAAGTTAATACCAATTCTTTTTACTAGGTAGAAACAATGTACAAGACAAGAGAGAGCTTGAAATTTCTCAGTGCTTTGGTGAAACATTGTTCCCCATTGCCGGTGACCAGAAATCAGCACCATTGTTGTTTGCAATGTGTTCGGTACACTCTACCGGGACAAGACAGAGACCCCTGCTCCTCAGATCCTTTCTTGAATTGCCTTCTCCATTCTCTCCTCCTTCCTATCAAACCACAGAGGTAAAGGAATTATGAGAAAGCAGCATTGGACCGTGGTTAGATAATATAAAATCACAAATGGTTGAGCTAAAGGTGAAGAATTTCATTGCTACACCAAGGTTGAATTGGCACAATCATAAGGTTATTACCACATCATCTCTAATTCAAAAAATGGATATGCAAATAGGCTTCTCATCTATGAGCTATTACCACATCATCTACTTACATAAGCCATACGCAGAACAAGAAATTGAAAAATAATAAATACACTATACTTTATGTGGTTTAGTTATGAGCCTACGTCCACAGGCAAAAAAGGGCAAAAAAGAATCATTAAGAATGCGGAGAATATAACAAGCCAGCTCCCTACACAACTTGCTATTACAAATCTCTCAATACTATAAAAGCATAAACCGTCTTATATCCCCTACTATCCCATATATTGAAACGGGTAATGTGGCCAAGTCGGAACAGGGTAGAAACAGAGAAGATTGAAAATGTAACGCCTTCAAAATAATACATAATCCCAACATTCTTGACATGCTTAGGTATAAGAGAAATAAACATCTTTCCACTCATCAGAGTAATTAAGTACAAAAGTATTACATGTTGACATCAAAAGTAAATACCCTATAGGCTTACAATCCTCCAAGTCAACACTTGGGTACAATAAAAGAAGAGTACTAACTCTTATACAAGTAAGCCCTTGGCTTGATTTACATGTAATACATAAAAGATAACACAAAAGGTCTTTCAGCCTCTAGCCTCCCAAGCTACGTCCTTGGAGGTGGCATACGATCTATACCTGAAAATAATATCCCATATAGGGTGAGGCACAGCCTAGTAGAGATATACTAAACCAAATATGAATAATGGCTAAAATAATGGCATTCGACAGATGGTTAACATTTATAAACCAATTTACAATATCATCCAATTTCATGACATTAAGTCCATGTTTCATTTCATTATTCTTTACTTGCCCAAATCATTTCATAAACATGGCTCAGAATCTGGCCAAACAATTAAATGAGACTACATCTCACATAAAGAAAACATTTCCCTGATTCACATTTCAAATGAGTTTACAACTTACAATTTAATCACTTCCATACTTCATATAATACACATACTCGCTGTATTAACACTTCTATTTAATACACATATTTGCTGTATTAACACCTCAATATGATACACATATTTGCTGTATCATTGGAGTCCATCCCCTATCTCCTCCCAAATATTATCCGGTTTAGGAGTATATCCCCTATCTCCTCCTAAACCGTAGAGTACATCCCCTATCTCCTCCCACACAATACAATGTATATAGACGTTATCATATACATGTTCAATCAATACACGAATTTGATGTATTATTCTAATCGTCATATACAATGTGATTAGTTTCAGTTTTCCCTAATCAACATGCAGTATCTACAACAATCAAGACTATCCTCCACCGATAGCCCAAAGCAGTTATTTCTAAACAGAAAATAAATGCATCAAACTGATATAATATCTTAATTTCCATAGGTGAGTGATAAATTAATCCAACTACACCATTCAATCCCATAATTTTCCAATTTCATGGATTTCAACTCAATTTCATATTTTTCCCAAATTAATTATACCAATTAATTTATCACAATAATTAGGGCATTTTCCCCCTTTATCAAAATCAACCCTAAGGTTCGATTTTCTTAATTTGATACTAATAATGCCATTTTCCAAGTCTTACATACCCATGGAGTTTAATATATGAAAAACCCCTCTTTTATAAATTACACAACAAACCCTAACTTTTTTCAAAATTACCTAACATCACCAACTAATCAAAATGACCAAAATTAAAGACAAAACTCATAGGATGGAGTAGGGTATCCCTACCTCGAAGTGAAGAGCTCAAATGGAGAAGATGACTGAAACCCAAAGTGCTCCAAACTCACAAATTATCAGATTAAAACGTAGCCCAAGTCACCCTCTATCTTTCTTACAAAGAGACTAGGCTAGGAACTCACTAAAAATAGATGAAACCCTATAGAGAAAGTGTATAGAGAGAGGGAGGACGGACCTAGGGTTTTGAGAAGAAAAGAGATGCAAAAATGAGGTGTTTTCCCCGCTGCTGTCTACTGATATAACACAGGCTCGCTTAAGCGAAGGATTGGTCGCTCGAGCGACCAGACACAAGAAACACTCGCTCGAGCGTAGAAAGTCTCGCTCGAGCCAACAAATCGAAGCTTTAGGTCTACAACCCAGAAGCACGCTCGAGCGAAGAAAAGCTCGCTCAAGCGAAGAATCCCAAAACATAGACCTCACTCGCTCGAGCGAAGGAAAGCTCGCTCGAGCCAAGAAATGCAACTCTCAGGTCCAGAACCAGACGCAGACGCACGCTCGAGCGCAAGACTTCACGCTCAAGCGCAAGACTTCTCGCTCGAGCCATCAGACACAAAACTCAACTCTCGCTCGAGTGAAGGATTTAAAACAAAGAGCTCGCTCGAGCGACAAAAGGCTCGCTCGAGCGAAGAACCAAAATTCTGGGCAGCAACTATTTGCTCCCAATCACACCCAACCTGTAACAAACCTGCCCAAAACATCCTATAACTCAAATATATGGAATTAACGGATGACAACATGGTATATACAACAATCAACATCACGTAACCCAAGTCCGGAATACAGTAATCAAAAGGAGAAATACCGGGATCGCTATAGAAAATAAGGTTTTAAAAAAATGAAACATAAGAGAGCAGTAAAACAGAGAATATACTGCATTGCCAAATTGTTACAGTGGAACTGTGGAAGTTCTTCATGATAACACTAGTCATAAAAACTCGAAAATAACTTCAATCCATACAAATTTTAAAAGCTATACTCATAATAGCTTCTTGTAATTAAAATTTGTCGCCCAATGAAATTTCTATATAAAATTTTTGAATAACTATCTAGAAAATGGATTAATTAAAAAAGAACTGCCACCATTCAATAACAAATTACGATGTAGGAATGGTAACATGATTATTTTAGTAAGTACATGAATAATCCAAGCAAGTAGCATTGGAAGGCAGTAAAGTGGATCCTTAGATACTTGAGTGGTACTACAGACATGGCACTTTGTTTCAGACGAATCGACATTGGGTTACATGGTTATGTTGATGCAGGCTTGGCTGGTGCTATGGATAACAGAAAAAGTACTACTGATTATGTTTACACATTGGGTGGCACAACAGTGAGTTGGATTTCACAATTGAAGGAGATTGTGGCCCTTTCTATAACAAAGGCTGAGTATGTTGCTATTACTGAAGCTGGAAAGGAGATGACTTGGTTACAGAATTTCCTAACAGAGTTGGGTAAGACGCAAGAGATGAGTATTTTGCATAGTGACAGTAAAAGTGCTTTTCATCTTGCAAAGAATCTAGTTTTTCATTCTAGGACGAAACACATTTAGTTGCGATACCATTTCATTCGTTCACTTCTAGATGATGGAGTCTTGTCTCTTAAAAAGATCCAATGTAGTAAGAATCTAGTAGATATGTTGACCAAGACAGTCACCATTGACAAACTGAAGTTGTGTGCAACTTCAATTGGCCTTCAAGATTGATGAAGGAAGATCGAGTTGTTGCGGCATTCCTCTATGTGGTGAAGATGATGGAGAGCTTGTGTTGTCAGGTTCCAAGTAGGAGATTGTTGGGTCAGTGGACCCTGATAAGTACTATTCACTCAACCCTACTGTTCACTCAAAAAAAACTGAGTCCAATGGAAGGTTTGGATACTTTCGTAATTCCCATGTGTTTCCGTGTGACCCTAATTCTATACTAATAAATAGATGAGGGGGCGCCTCTTTAGGTTAAGAGAGAGTTGTATTTTTCTGATCATAGTGAAAATCGTAGCGGCCGTGGACGTAACCCTATTCTGGGGTCAATCACGTAAATCCTTGTGTTCTTATGTGTGTGATTTGTTTGATTCGTTAATTTCTTTCTTGTTTGTTATGTCATATCTTACCGATCTTTGTTAGGAATGGTCAATTTCCTAACAGAAATGTACATAACCAGTTGGAAGTTAATTTGCAATTTCAAGAAAGGTTTTTTCATAGTGTTTTCGGGAATGTATAGGCTGTATTTGGATCATGGAAATCGGTACCCAAATCCATAATTCAAATATAATTCTCATTATCTAAATCGCTACTTCAATTCAGAATTCAAATACAGCCAAAGTTCTTATGGTTTACTGTTGGGTAGATGGATGGAAGTTGAAGAATTAATTCTAGAATTGTCTTCAATCATGCATAAATTGAGAACTTGATGTATTAAAGCAGTGAAGTCCCAAGGAGGCCTGCAATTGTGAAAACAATTCCAGTAAATATACAAAAGCAAGAGCAGGACTCTGGTTTTTTTTGGGGGGCAGCAAATAAACTCCCCTGTTTATTCCCTTAATCAGCAACTTTCTTTTTCTAAGTAATTGTTCATATTACATGCTCTATAATGAAGCCACCTTAACCTTCACTTGCTCTGCCATGTCGTCACATGAGAAACCAGCACCATTGAATACCACATCATTATTTATAGTGATCCAAAGTGTTGGTGCAATAACAAAATAATAATAATAATAATAATAATAATAATAATAATAATAATAATTATTATTATTATTATTATTATTATAAACTAAAAATAAATAGTAGGTCAAATTTCATATGATTCGACAAATTTTGCCCACATTCACGAATCATTCTCTTGTCCACTATATTAAATAATGTATTTACACATTATTTATTATCACTAAAATAATAGTGACTATGCAACATTTTAAATTAATTAACATACAGAAGATTGGACTGAAGTGTGGTAATTTTACTGTTTTTAAAAAAATTCAAACTCTTCATATTGTAGAAGGTACTAATGAAGAATGAAATAACTCAAATGGAGATATATTTATTCAATTTAATTTATATTATACGTCATTCATACAATGTATTTGTTATATGATGGTCAGAGCACTCAAAACATCTCAATCTATTCATTCTTTTCAAGGACTAAGTTGACAACCTGTCCCTGCTTTAACCCCGTCATACCTATCCTTGTATTCTCTCCACAATCCTAAATTTGTTTCTTCAGTGAAATTTCTCACTCCCCCTGCATACTTAGCCTTATATTCAGTCCAAAGCTGATCAATTGGTTCCCCCACCAAATCAACAAAATAATTTGAACTCCATGTGTTTTTCATCTTCTTGTTCAACGCGGCTACAAACCCAGGTTTCAAACCATCACAATATTCCAGAAATCGAGCCGTGGTACCAAACCCTTCATCCCACTGGTTACCTGATCCTGGCTGCGCAAAATCTGGAGGGGTGTAATTGGCTTTTAAGATGGTGTAATCTGCTATGCCTTCATTGAGTCCAGACGGGTTCGGTAGGGTTCCATTGCCATACGTGTGTCATTTCATGGTAGACTGAGGAAGTGAACTCCCATGTCAGATTGCCCTGGTAGCAACCAACCCAAAAAAAATCGTTCAATTATTCCATTAGCGAAACCAAAAAATTTCGTTATACATAAACTTTCACATAGGATGCTATATTTTAATAAATTCATAAACTTGTTGAATTACATGTACATATACTAATATACTATTGCTTCATAGAGGGAAACTATGTAATTTTCAATGGATCGAACAAAGAGAATGAAAGAATTGATAAAATGAGTCTTCAAATGGAAAAACAAAAAAGTACTAGGAATCCCGTGATAAGAAATAAGGTTGGGCTCTAAAAAAAATTCTATATATATATATATTTTGGTTACCAAATTAATTTTATTTTTAAAAACAAAATCAAATTAAAAAAAAAAAAATTAAAAACTCAACCGAACAAAGTGCATTTTTTAACAATTTCAATAGTGTTATAATAAAATTACATAGTTGAGTGGATTGAGTTAAGCGCTACTTAGCTCCATCCATACCTGGTAATTTTGTAAGAAATCAATATTGACGTTAATGGTGCATGCTCCGGCCATGTCAATGGGCTCGTGTCCGGTGAAGTTGTTGACGACCAGGTGCACAACTTGCACGTCCGTCCTCCGGTCAGCTGGACTGTTTTCCTCAAACATGTTCCAAATGAAATTTGCTGATGTTTCTGTAGATATTTAAATTTTCACGTGTCTTGATCACTGTCTGTTTAATCAAGACAAATAAAATTTTTTTGATTAGTCAAAATTAAGATGGTCAAATTGTTTCAAATGGATGTGAGCCCTACTAAAATCATGAATCTCAATCCATTTTAAATTATGAGTTACACCAAAAAAAAAAGTGAACCTATTTTGACAATTAGGTCAACCCAAATGTGTGAGGCCCATGAAAATATTTTATCAAAATTTAGTAGAATAATTCAAATTTAAATTTAAATTTAAATGCAAATCATGTCCATAAAATAAGAAATAAATTGCTTGTTTCTTGGAAATTAGAGTCAATTTTAGAGCTTTCAAAATTAATCCTCCCCTCCTAAGCCTATAAATAGAGGCTCTCATTAGGGGCAAAGAGGAGACACATTCTTTGGCTAATGGTCTTGCAAGCTCCTAAGCAATCTTGAAACTCTGCCAAATTCTCTTCTTAAAATTCTCTCTAAAGTTCCTCAAACTTAGAAAAAATGATTATCAAGCACTCCAAACTTGTGTCAATCATTTCAAATTACAAATATAAATTGGGTCGCTCTTTTTAAAGAGAACATTTCAAGACTAGTTCGAGATCAAGCCGTTCAAGCCCGAGATCAAGCCTTTCTTCTCCAAGTTTCTCCATTTGAAGACTTGAAGAAATTCATCAACTCGTCTAGTTCAACAACAAGCTTTTACAGTTGTTGAATTACGCCAATTTCGAAAATCGAATCAGAGGATTTGTTCTTTTGTAATAGAGCAAACTACAGATAATTGTACCCTTTTATTATAATCACTGCAACAAAACTGGGTTTTCACAGCACCACATCAACGACATAAAATAAATGCACGCCGTGATTTCTCACTTTTACGACTTATTTTTTTTTGCATGTCGTAAATAATTTTCCAACCATGGCGTGTCCATTGCATAGGCCGTGAATGGTAATAACGATGATTTTTTTACGGCTTACAATGTTTGCCGTAAATAATAAAACTTTTTATGACATGCATATGACATACCGTTAATACATCAACTATACACGACACACATACGCCAGCCGTGAAATGTATTGCACTTTTTACAACACACACAACGCTCGTCGTTAAAAGTATTACACTTTTGACAACGCATACATTGCCTGCCGTTAAAAATATTGCCTTTTTACGACGCACAATGCATGTCGTGAAATGTATGACTAAAAAAAATAGCGTCAAAATAAAATTTTCTAGCGCCAATTCACCCCAAAAAAAAAAAAAAAAAAAAAAAAAAAAAAAAAAAAAAAGGGGGGAAGAAGAAGATAATAATTAAAAGCCGCAGCTCTGCCCTAACACACAAAACCAACTCTCAGCCCTAATACACAAAATCAACCCTGAGTTGGTCTCAGAGCTATTGTTCGCTTTAACCTTCAACCCAACCTTCAAAACCCACCACAAATCTCCACTTTCTTCATCATCATCCTCGTCGTTGAGATTGGTTCCCAAGCCCTATCTCTCCCAAATCGGCTTATTCCTCTCCACTCGCGATTCCTGGCTTCACGTCCTCGAACAGATCGCCAAGGGCGATCTCAAATGCCCTCTCAAATTCGATTTCATCAAACTCGTCTTCACCTTCGACAAACTCCAAACCTCCGATTTTTACTTCTCCAAAATCAGCCTCACCAATCCCAATCTATTAACTCTCTTCTTCGGCAATTGTATCCCCGATCTCGAAATCTCCATGAATGTTCGATCTGAAATGCACAACATCGACTCCAAATCCAATCGCCGCGACCACTTGTCCGCTGGTACAACTAATCTCCCTTTGATTTACTTATTCTTCTTCTTCTGGATTTACACTTCTATGGCTGGAATTTGGACTTACATTCTCTACACTAAGCGATTGTCTGCTGATCGTATCCATTTTTTCATGCTCTCTGTCTTGATTTTGAAAGCTTTGAATCTCTTGTGTGAAACTGAGGAATTTGACAAATCTGTAATCTCCAAAACCCTAGTTCAACTTCATTTTTTTTTTTTTGAGATTATTAGTTGTTTGAATGTGAATTTTGATCTCATTGACAGGTTGAGAACTTGAAAGCTCTGCTTGAGGTCAAGGTAAGATCGATTGCTCGCTCTATATATGCATGTGTGTGTGTGTGTGTGTGTGTGTGTGAGGATTGAGATTTGTGGTGTTTGGTTTGTGAGCAGACTCAAGTGTCAATTCAGCAACAACAGTTGTTTTATAATGGAAAGAAGATGAGGAATGCTAAGAAATCGAGTGGTCTTGGTGTGAATGATGGAGATTTAATGATGATAGTTTCACATGCTTTTTCTTCTAGGTAATTCTATTACATTCTTTTATGGGTTTGTATTTTGTGCAAGTTATGAGACAAGCTTTGAATTGCAAAAGAGCATAGCTTTATGGGTTTAACGGGTTCTATGGATGTGTCCATGATTTGATGAGAAATGATAAGAAATGAAGAGAAAGAGAACTATCTTGTTTTGCAATGTAGTTTCTAACTTAAAATGGTAAAATTTGATGAGAAACAAAATGAGTGGTTATGTATTTTTATAATACCTACCGCGAATTTTCACAAAGGAAGAAAAAGAAATTATGCTTATATTTCTCTTTTACATGCTTTATGCTTATTTAACTGTCTGTGTACTTTCTGTCACTATCCTCTTTAGTTTGTTATGATTTTGTGTAGGAGAGGGGTTTTTAGCTTATGCTTTCTTGATTATTAGCTTTTAACTTGCAAGAAGCTGTACCAAACAAGCTTTTAACTCAATTGAAATCAATTTCAATCAATTGGGAATTGAGAACAATGCCATCAGGAAAATGTTGATTACTAGATGTTGGTCTTTAGCTTGTTGTCAACCTTAATTTTATCTTGATATCATTTTAATTTAAGAATTTCTGTTAATTTTAATATGAGCTAATGTTCAAATCTGTATAATTAAAGCAATGTGACTTTTATCAGAGTTTGGAAGGATGTTCCTGTTCTAGTCATTGTCAGCAAGCTAGCTTATTTCTGATTTCTAGAGCAGCTTTTGGTAAGTTTAGTGACTTCTAGGTACAACACTTTCAAGCCTACCAATGTTCCTAATATGCGCTTTCTGTCTGCAGGTTGCAAAAATAGGATCAGGTGCAATTGCCATATCCCTGCCATTTTCCTGCATGTTGGGTCTCCTTGCATGCATGACATCAACAACTATGGGTAGCTAAAGTTTTTAAATTTTATGTTTTGGTTGACCCTTTTGCCAACATGAGTTTTGCATCTTTGATACTCTACTGATATATCTTTGCAATCTATGCTTAGTGAGGAGAAAATTTGCCTGGCTATATGCAACTATTCAGTTTGCGCTTGTCGTTCTCTCTGGTCACCTTTTCTATTCACTGGTAAGAGTCACTTAAGTGAAGATAGAAATAAATGATTTATTCGAACAGGAGTTTTTGAATGATCAATAATATTCTTCTAATGATGCTAGAGACATCTTTGTTGTTGATCTTCTTTTATTCGCAATATGTACAATAATGAAGCTCCAAATTCCATCATTGTTATTATTCTTTTCATCTATCATAATTTTATGTTCCGACTTCCAACGGTCTCAATTTGGATTCAAAGTCTCTTAACCAGCATAGATGATATCCAACTCTTCATAGATGTGCATGTATACTTGATGCTTATTTTAATTCGTTCTTTGTTTGTTTTATTATGTGAACCAATTGTGTACTTAGGTTCAGTGGTCTCTAAATTTCATGAAACCTAGAAATCTTTGCTTGTAGATATCCTAGGGTTTTCTACATTATGCTTGTGTAAAGAAAATCAGTTATGTTGTATTTCCCCTTTAAAGATGATGATAAGCTTTGCCAATTTGCTATCAGTTTTTTGTTGTTATCTGAAGAAATTTCACTAGTGATAAATGTAATTCTATTGTTATATGGCATTAAATGAAAATCTAACAATTTGATAACTTTTTGTTTTTTGTTCAGATTGCAATGAGCGGGTTTACAAAGGTTTTAACATGGGTACTCTGCTCTTACAAAGAAATTTCTCCATGCTGAACCGTAAGGATGACAAATCAACTGCAGTGATCATTGGAAATCCCTGTACCTCTGATTTTGAGGTTTGTTTGCGGCTTCATTGTTATGTGGAATGAAGTCAAGTTATTCTGTAATTGTTATGTCTTCCACTTTTTCAATAAATATATAAACCTCTGACTTTTATTAATTGAAGAAGAAAAAAAATTGTTATTTGGGAATTTCATACTTGATTCAATTGCTTTGCCCTTCCTTTTATACCCTTCTTGTTTCTTTTCCCTTTATTATCCTCTCACTTCTTACTTTGTTGGTACCTTGACATGAGAGTCCATTACTAAGATGTAACAATTTCTTCCATCTGTTATTTTATCAATTTCTTCATGAAGATGACCCAGCGAATAATTATTTTATATTTGGTGATGACTTTTGAATGCTTAATATGTCTTGTGCATATATTAGGAAGACCCAACCCAACTAGGGGACACTGTATCTGCAAAACAATATTTTTGTATTTTTGTATTTTTTGTTATAGTAGAAGGGGGTTCAGGGGTGGGATTGTGGAAGAGTTTACTTTTTGTGTTGCTTGAAGGTTTGCGATGTGTAAAAACATTCCGTACACATGCATATGTAATTTGGTTCAAAGACTGAATACCAAGCCAACACTAGCATTTTTAAACAGGCTGCTTTGCTGTGCACACCCAACTACACATGAAATTCAGACCATTTCACCAATCTAATTGTTTGGATGTATGAAGGTATGAATACCAAGGTAATGAATTTTGTGAATGAATAATATATTGCATTGCGATGAAGGTATGAATATTGCATTGCGATGAAGGTATGAATAGAATTTGATGTATAGAACGTATCCAAAGAAAGATTCCTTGATGACAAATTTCTTTGAAGAACAAATTGTTTTTACTCTGTTCTACAAATTTGTTGACGGGAAGGTGGGCTTGCATATTTTTTTTTTGGGTATTTACCAATCAGTCCTATTAACTAGACTTATTTACTTACAGGTCCTAACTAATAAATTTAACACTATAAAAATAAGAGATTGATAAATTTATCACTATAAATTTATTCATAAAAATAAAGAGACTGATAAATTTATCACTATAAATTTATTCATAAAAATAAAAGACTGATAAATTTATCTTTATCACTTAATAAATTTATCAATAGGACTTAATGGGTAATAAGTCTCAAAAGTAGGACCTATTGGTAGTTTACCCTTTTTTTTTTCTCCAGAAAACTTTATATATTTTTTATTTTTAGTTGGAATCCCACTATTCTTTTTTTGTGTTATATAGTAGACTATCTATTACTGTAATTAATGAGGAAAGTTGGAAAGTCTTGTGGAAAGGACCTTCTTATATGTAATTAAATGAGCCAAGTAATTACTGAAATACATGACACCTGACAACATAAAATTGATCCTTAGCTGCGTTTTGAACTTGACAAAAAATTACGGGTTGGAGCTTGAGGATTTGTTTGAATATTTGCATCCCCAATAGCCAATATGAACAGCAATGCCTTTCATCTTGGCTAAATGTGTTCTTAAGTATCTTGAAATACATGTCTACTAAGTGAAGTTATCTCTCAACAGCAAAAAAAAAAAATAATAATAATAATCTAAGAGAGGTATCTTGTTGCCTTCTCTCTCTCTCTCTTGTGGACTTTCTACTCGCTCACCAGGGTTTTAGTGTTGTTATTGTTTCTGGCTATCAGTTATATGTCCAGTCTCTTTTGTGTGATGGTCTTGAAATGATGTGTGTTGCAAATTTCTTATGTAGTAGTCTCTTGGTAAATTAAACTGTACAAACTTGTTATTTCCTTTACATTTGCAGATTCAGATAACTGAATAGCTGAAACTTTTTTGTTTGATCAGCTATTTTCGAAAGTTATAGTTGATTTATTCTTATGCTTGATAGTTGTTTTGTGCTCATTCTTGTCATATATTTTGTGCAGTAGTTTCTTCCAAGAGAATATATTTTGTCATATGTTCTTGTTTTCTCCTCAAGTTTACTCTTGTTTTCATTCTGTAATGAAGAAAGTTTAATAGCCCAAGATTCCATCTCATTAAGAGTGGAAGAAATTGAAGTTTGAGTCTTGTTGCTTGGTACTGTTTGTAATGACATAGTTTCCTATTGAAGTCTCTTAGTCGTTGGTTTTTGCACTTATGTGAAGTTTCCTTTATCATGCAGACAAGAAATGCAATATCTGGAACTTATTTAGAATCACAGAGGTCTGCCAGTTCAGCCGCTCTTTTGGTTGGAGACCCTACCGCTATGCGTGATTGTGAGATGTTTGTGCTTGAGGATACTGTTGGAAGCATTGTTGCTTGACAATCCATTTCATCAGCTTTGACTTTGAGTAGAAATTCTAACATCTATGGATAGTTTTTGATATGACATTGATGAATGGATTTTTTTAATCTTTGGATAGTTTTGGATTTTGTTTAGAATATAGTTTTTGGATAGTTTAGAACTTTTTGGACAATTTAGAGCTTTAGGATTTTTACATGGTTTTGAACTCAATGATAGTTTTTAGATGTTTGAAATGTATAGATAATTGTTGAATGTTCATAACTTATGAATATAGTTTCTTTTTTATACTTGAAATAATATTTTGGTGGTTGATTGATATTTTGGAAAGCTTGTTTGTAATTCTTGTTAGATTGTACAAAATAGGTAAAATTGAACCTGCAGAATTAAAAAAAAAAAAAAAACTACGGCAGGCATAATAAGTTGTTGTATTACATATTTTACAGCACGCAATCAGTGTCGTTATTTGTCTCACCAATTAACGGCGTGCAAAAGTAGTCGTAGAAAAAGTAACAACGATACACAAAATCTGCCGTTAAATAGTTTTTAACGGCGTACTATAGCATGTCGTAGTAAAATAATGACGACGCACAAAATATGCCGTTAAATAGTTTTTAACGGCGTAAGAAGCATGTCGTTGAAAGTGAATGACTTTTCATGACTGGTCATAATATGACGCGCGTTGCACGTCGTAGAAGGGTTTTTACAGCATGCATTGCGCGCCATAAATTTTTTTTTTTGTTATAGTGAATCAAATAAAGTTAATTATTTGTGCATTATTTTGTATTTTAATTGCAGTTACGAAATTTGTGTTTACAATTTCCATTACTTGGTTTGCTAATGGGATTCCGATCTCTTTGTCAAATCAGACTCCACCGGGGGTTGATGGTTCCTCGAATTCAACGGCTTCATTGGTTTGCAACAATATTGCTAGGGCTAGTAGAGAAGCCAGGAAATGGTGTGGAGGTGATGAGCCATGGTTGTGTTTTGCCTTTGCAGCAAGTCCACACCACCAAATATATAAGGAAAATGTCATACTACAAATTAATAAACTTAGACATTAGAGTGTGGCTTAATAGTCTAATAGCTATACTTTAGGGTGTAATGAGTGGGAGGTTAAGGGTTCGAGTTGATAGAGCAACAGCAGCCCTTCAGTTGTGATTTAACTATACTAACATACTAACCCTATCTAGGGGGAAAAAAAAAAGAAAAAAAATTAATAAACTTTACCCAAAAATTTTTTTGTTAATTTTTATGTTCTGTAATAATAAATTTTGGAATCTAAAACATGACTCGCTTTCTTAATATGACAAGTGTGAAATTAGTAAATTAGGAAATTTTACAAATTTTGCTATTTTGTATAGTATTTTTTTTTTTTTTTTCCCTATTTTTTGATGAGCAAAAAAAATGGATAAATTACACCTTTTATCCTTATAGTTTGACTCAAATTTTACTTTAGTTTCTATTGTTTAATTTGAATAATTTGATCCTAGAGAATAAGTCTAGTTTCTATTGTTTCTATTGTTAGCTAACAAGGGTTCTAAAATTGTTAATTTTAACCTCTAATTTAAACAGAATGACTAAATTGAAATTAAACTTAAATTACAGGGATCAAATTGTTCAATTTGAAATAATCAGAACCAAAATGAAATTAAGTCATTCCATTTTCTTCCATTTATCCGGTGGGGGTCGAAGGAAGAGAAAGATCCATAAATTATAAAGGTTAAAAATGTAATTTACCTCAAAAAATTTATTGATGAAAATCAAAGATATAACTTGTTTATACTAATAAACACATAAATAAATAATGGGAGAATATACATATGAATCAATATGATTTTATAAAATTTATTAATGAGGTCATTTTTTAAAAGAAAATCTGCCTATTCATATACATTTTGATTTTGTAATTAAATTTTGTGTTATATATGCTTTTACAGAATTTATTAGTGAGGTCACTTCTTTTTCTTCTTTTTCTTTTTTTAAATCTACTATTCATATTCATATTCATATTCATTTTGATTTTGTAATTAGTTTTTGTGTCATACAGTGATTCTTAATAATTAAGGTGTACAACTAGTTATGCATTAAATGACTTAATAATGAAAATCCAACATTATTGATTGAGTTATGCTAGGGACCCAAATAAATTATCAAACCTCTCACATAGGTGTGGGATCCACATACATGTGGTTTGTGTGGGTCTCACACTCATGTGAAAAGTTTGATAATTTACTTAGGGTTCTTAGCATTTTCCTTATTGATCATCCACTTTTTGGGGTAGAGAAATTTTATACACACTAATAATTTTTAAACATTTTTCTTTATTAATCATGTAATAATTAAAATTTAAAAATTCAAAACAAGACGCGTTTAAGTAATATATGATAAATGTCACAATTGTAAATAAATAAATTTTTAAGATTCAGTTGTTTATTTAACATTACTCATAAATGAAATGAGTATTTTGAATTATTCTTTGCACAAAAGAATGCTTGTTTATTTTGATTAATGGTTTCTTTTTCTTTTTCTTTTTCTTTTTCTCCGGCTATATGAGAAAAATAAGTTTGAAGTTCTTAATTACATATACAAGGAAATGAAATTTATTTAGAGTAATGTTAGAAATCTCAAATAATTTATCAAATATTTTATCAAACCTCTCATATGGGTGTGGGACCAACATACATATGGATTTGTGTATAGTATTACCAATGTGAGAGATTTGGTAAAAAAATTATTTAAGATTCCTAACATTACTCTTTATGGGGTTAATCACTGTTGAATATATGAAGGCATTTAATGAATGTCTCATTTTCTTGTATATACAATTAACTCTTAATTAAGAACTTCCAACTTAGGATTAGTGTGTAATCCTCAACAAATTCTATTAGTTGGGGGAGACTTGTGTGTAGGTTCTAATTGATGGACTTATTAGTTTTAAAAATTGTCTCAAAAAAGTCACTAATTTTAAGTTTTAGCGACATTTTAAAGAAATCGTCACAAAAAAAGTCATTAATTTTCAACTTTCAACGACAGTTTGAAAATTTCGTTACAGAAAAACGTCACTAATTGTAAGTTTTAACGATAATTTATAAAAATCATGATAAAAAAAATCACTAATTGTCAATTTTTAGTGATGTACGCAAAAATCGTCACAAAAAATTATTTTTAACGACAATTTTATTAAGACTTATTTTTAATAGAATTTCAAACTATTAGAACCCATTGCTAATTTATCTATTAATTGTGCCTACTTGTTGGGACATGGGATACTTTGCGTTGCAAAACTTTCTTCTGATCTAAAATTACGTAGGTTTGAGACAATAAGTTTGGCTCTTTCAAATACAATCTACATCCACCATAAAGGTCAAAAAAAACACAAAAAATTCAAGTGTAAAAATACTGTTGTGTCAGGAAAACATACTACTTGCTCAAAATTATTTTTTTAAAATAATTTGGTATCTAGTTCCATGGACCAACTAATTTAAAGAATCAATCCCACCGTCTACTAACAGAGGATTCAATTAGAACAAAAGTTCTGTATGGACTAGTTTCAAAAATTATTTACACTTGGGGGATTTTCTTGGGGGATTTTAAGCATAAGACCATGGAAAGAACGCTACACCAAGCCAGTCCTTTGGGGTTAAACTTGCTATGTTCACTTACATTAAGGCCAAAAATAATTACAATGAATAACAAAAATAAATAAATAAATTTCATTCAAATGTATTTCCTTGTATATGTTTTTTTGTTAAGAATTAGGACTTGAATTTGCTCTAGCGGGCCCACTTTTTTGCTTTATTTTTTAGAATTCAATTGAAATTGGATTGAATGTGTATTCAATTGTAATTATTTTTGGCGTTAATGTATGTGAATAGAGCAAATATTCTTAACGTATGTAACCTTTGAAACCTTGATCAAAATTAAGGCCAAGGCGGGTTTAAAAATAAATAAAAAAAACAGTTAAGGCCATGGCCCCAGAGGTCAAAATATGCTTTATTAAAATGATAAAGCCAAGACCCTAGAAGTCACAACAATCAAAATTGATTAAGGCTTCTTTGGTAATCATGGTTGGGACTAAAAAAAATACAAAAAACAAAATAAATTAAATAAGTCAATAAAATAAAATATCACATTCAAATTATAATCATTTCACTTTTTTTTCTTACAAAAGTTAAAAAAGCCAATCTAAACGAACTTTTTAATCCCAAATTAAAAAAGTCCCAACTCAAAAATGCTGACTATAAAAGTCATAGCCAAACGACAACTAAAGATATATGAATAATGAGGTGTAATCTTCTTTGTCATTCTCTGAGGTTACATGCATGTTTTTTGAGATGTAATTTTTATTTCAAAAAATATTCTTGATTCTGAAGATAAATAATGACAGAGTTATACATAAGAACCACTCCAATACAAATCTAATACTTTGTAGATGAAATTGAAACAACCAAGATATGAGGACAAGAATAACACATACATATGTTAAGCCTAAAATTGTAAATAAAATTATATGAAATTGAAGCAAGAAATATGAGAAATCTCAAATCTATCAGAATTTTTATTTTTGAAGACTAGTTATTGAAGAGATTGAAGCAGTTGGAGTTTGACATTTCCCAGAATTTCAATTAAAATGACACTATTTAATCACTCCACAATAATTTTAAGGTCAGACCAGATTTTTGTCAAGAATTATGATATGTGGCTGAGATTAGTGTTGTGAGATTCATGCATAGATAAATCTGAACCACACATTCTGGGTAAAAATTATGAATTTGTAGTATTACTGATAGAAAACTCATAATAAATAGCATTAAAATGAAACATGCTAATTTTGCCACATCTTTTTGTATATAGCATTATCAATTGAATCAAAATTTAATATGAAAAACAATTTTTAAAAACAAGATATAAGAAAGGGAAAAGCAAGCTAGTGTAAAAAAGGTGAAACAAGGCTTGGAGTATAACTAACTGCCATGAACTGATCAAGGGGATGCAAGCCCCTTTTGGTGAAAATATTCAACCATTCTATTTCTTCTGGATCAAAACAATACAAAGCTCCTCTCTTGTACGAGATCACTATCTTCCCACTGCTCAACAAGCATAGAGGATGAATCCATTGAGGACTTGTGAAACTTACTCTAGGCAAATTCTCTATGATGACAATCTCTTTAGTCCAAGACCCTTTCACACCATGTTCCTGCATCACCCATATATCAATCTGCCTTGCATAGTAGTCAGTTATGGCAAGACAGCCTCCCAACACCAACAACTCACAACCCTGACCCATTTCGCAGTCTGGCGGGTTTGGGATCACCCGAAACTTCTCATCTGACAGGTCAAATGACACGACAATACATGATTCTTTGAACTGGCCCCATCCTGAGCATAACCAATGAATAGCACCATTGACCACCGCGCCAGATGATTCCACCGGACAAGCAAAAGGCATGTCGATATTAGACCTCCAAACCCGAGTTCTGCTGAGAGTAAACACATCGACTTTTTGTTTGAAATTTTTTGGATCAAAATCCCAATTAAAAGGCTTCTTCTTCTTCAAAGTGACCATGTGTGTGATATTGTGAATTCCAGCAATTCTCACCACTTTGTATTCATTAGTACTTGGATTGAATCCGAACCCAAAATGCTGGTAAAGATAGGCTTCATTGTCGATATACTTACAGTTACGAAGTCGTGTAACTGTTTGTGACACAGATGGCATATCAGGCAAATACTTGTATTCTTCAGTCAAGGGGTTGAATATACAGACTCGATAAGAAAAATTGTTTTTCAAGCATATTAAGCAGAGCAAACCATTGCATGACAGAGTGGTATTGACATTGAGTATGTTATGATTTATTGGCTGTTTGATTGATTTTGATATTACTCCGTAGCTGTCTTGATTGTCGATTTCATACAAAACATTGATCTCAGCTATGCAATGGTTTTGATCGTGTGGAGGAGTGGATAGTACGAGGAGACAAGGATTGTTTTTGTTGTTGTTGTGATTGTGAGGTTCATGATGAAGAGAAGTTGCGAAATTGTACCAGGATTTGCATACTAACTTGACTGGAATGAGAGAGGAGACTGGTAATCGTGAAAGGATATTGAGAGAGAGATCATGTGGGAGATCTTCCATTGAAGACTCGTGTTGTTGATGGTCTTCTTTTTGTTTAGGATCTTCATTGTTCTTTCTAGCTTTGATTTTTCTTCTTCGCAAACCCATTGATCTTTGTATGGTGAAGAAACAGTAGATGTATTTAATGAGTAGATGTAATGCAGTGAAATGTAACGGAAAGGAGGACAGATAACAAGATTGAACCACAATAAATCCGAATTAGAGAAATTCTCTCTACAAAAGGAATCAAAATATAAACTGAAACTGAATAATCCTAAAGCTTACAACCTTATTTAGTATAATAAACTTACCTCTTGGACAACAAGAAACTAAAAAATAAAAAATTAAATTTAAAACTAATAGAGTAGGAAAATTGTATCAAATCAAATTAAGAAATTAAATAAATTTATACCATTCTATGCTAAAAACGAAATCAAAATATAAACTGAAACTGAATAATCCTAAAGCTTACAACCTTATTTATTATAATAAACTTACTTCTTGGACAACAAGAAACTAACAAAATAAAAAATTAAAATTAAAACTAATAGAGTAGGAAAATTGTATCAAATCAAATTAAGAAATTAAATAAATTTATACCATTCTATGCTAAAAACGAAATCAAAATATAAACTGAAACTGAATAATCCTAAAGCTTACAACCTTATTTATTATAATAAACTTACTTCTTGGACAACAAGAAACTAACAAAATAAAAAATTAAAATTAAAACTAATAGAGTAGGAAAATTGTATCAAATCAAATTAAGAAATTAAATAAATTTATACCATTCTATGCTAAAAACGAAATCAAAATATAAACTGAAACTGAATAATCCTAAAACTTACAACCTTATTTATTATAATAAACTTACTTCTTGATTATAATAAACTTACTTCTTGGACAACAAGAAACTAATAAAATAAAAAATTAAAATTAAAACTAATAGAGTAGGAAAATTGTATAAAATCAAATTAAGAAATTAAATAAATTTATACCATTCTATGCTAAATTAAATATTCCTAACTAAATATTAATTCTAAAACATATAATATTTATATCATATGCATCAAGATGGTTCAAAAAAAATACCATAATATCTATGTATTTATCAATTTAGAAAACAAAGAGTCTCTGGAATCCAACTCTGAAAAGGAAAGTATGGAAGTTTATGAAATATGATTTTTATCTGGAATACATGGATATACTATTAACACTGAATTGTCCCTAAAATTCTAATCCTTGATGTATTAAGATAGTCCATCTATTCTATGTGAAGCCATATCTGCCTATCAAAAACAATAAATTTGAGTTATAACCAAATTTGTACACTACAAACTAAAATAACTTAACAAATTAGGGAGAGCTCCCTTTCATAGTTAACAGGTTTAAACTATTTTGGCCGATCCAACACACCCACTCTCGTATGATATATTAAAATTTGGAAAATTTGTTTTACTTATAAATTTGGATTGTGCTGAAATTTTGTCTGTTAATATTTGAGTTAGGCTTGAGATATGAAGTATTGATCACAAAAAAAATATTAATTAATGCCTAACCTAACCTGTCCATTTGTAAAGTAAAATAGAGAAAAAGAAATTACTACTAACTTATATTATTGTAAAATAAAATAGAGAAAAAGAAATTACTACTAACTTATATTATTGAGCTACATGCCAAGTTTTTTGACTTTTTGAGTCACAAAAAAACAAAATATGCATTTTAACCCAATAAGACAAAACATCACATTCAATCCATAATCATTTTATTTTTTCTTTCACAAAAGTCAAAAAAATCAAAAAATTTATCCCAAACGAGACTTTTTAACCCCCAAAAATTAAAAACCTAACACAAATCCCAAACCAACCCTAATTAAACAAATTAAGATTTGAAATGTTTTTAGAGTGAGGCTTAGAGGGAAATTTTTTTAGTAGCTTCTTCTTTTGACTAAAGGAGGAGATCCTACGAATCGAAAAATAAAATAAAAAAAACGCAGAGAGTGAGAGAAAGAAAGAGGCAGAAGAAATGCGACCGCCACCACCGAACGAAGATAACCGGGGCCGGAGCTCTGTCACCTCTTCCTCCCACCTTCCAGGTTCGTTTTTCAGGTTTTAATTTTTGATTTGGGGCTTTTCAATTTCTAAATTAGGGCACACCACACAGAGTTGTATTTTTTTGTTATCTATCAGTGACATATATCTCTGTACATCAATTGTTATGATCATGAAGATAAAAGAAGTCTCATTATCTGTTTTCCCATCTTCTATGATCCTTTTTTTTCTTCTTTTTATCTGCTGTTTGATCACGATTGGGTAATTTTGTTTATGTTGAATGGAGAAGAATACAGCTGTTAATTTTGTATATAATAAATTATAAATTATGGAGTGAACCTAGTGCTCCAAGGTGTTGTGATTGGTGAAAAATGTGAAATTTATTATTTTGTGTTGGGTGATTGAAAAATATGAGGAAATATATTGTATGATAATTAGTAAATATAAACACTTGTCGTGCACCTAATAATTTTTCCCGGAGGGAGGGGATCTCATGCCCTTTTTTTCTGGTTTCCAGCTACTATGATTCAACACTTATTTTACACAGAGATGACCATAATGAACATTGATCCCTCCCAAATCATCAATCAGTCATTTTTACTAAAGAGCTCATTATCCCAACAAAGCACAGCCATCTTTCTTATATCATCACAACACAATCATCCAAAAAACAAAAACAAAAACAAAACAGTTCTTTGAATTTCTCCAATTCATCAATCACTTTACTAGACATGTAAAAAAATATGATTCTAGTTATTTAGATTAATTCATTGGGGGGAAAAAGAAAAAAAAAAAAAAAAGGTTGTCATAATTGCGAAATTATTAAAGAAGTATGATTTTATGCTTGCTAGCATTTTTTCTCATCAAAACCAGTAGAAAACAAGCTATTAAAAAGGTGAAACAAGGCTTGGAGTATAACTAACTGCCTTGAACTGATGGGGAAGCAAGCCTTCTTTAATGCAAATCTCCAACCACTCCCTATCTTCTGGATCATAAGAATAAAGAGCTTCATTCTTGTATGTGATCAAAATCATCCCATTGCTCAACAAGCATAGAGGATGAATTAATTCAGGACTTGTCAAACTTACTAAAGGCAAATTCCCTCTGACGACAAACTCTTTAGTCCAAGACCACTCCACACCATATTTCCTTCATCACCCGTATATCATCTTGTCTTCCATGGTGGTCAGTTATGGCAAGACAGCCTCCCATCACCAACAACCTGCAACCCGACCCATACCTGCAGTCAGGCAGGTTTGAAATCTTCTGAAACTTCTCCTCTGACAAGTCGAATGAAACAATGAAACAGGTTTCGCTTGTATGTCCACATTCTGAGCATAACCAATGAATAGTGCCGTTGACAACCATGTCAGACGATTCCAGAGGACAAGCAATAGGCTTGTCAATTTCAGACCTCCAAACCCCAGTTCTGCTGAGAGTAAACACGTCAGCTTTTTGTCTCCAATCATTTTTACAAGAAGAAAGCCCATTCAAAAACACCAGGCATATGCATTAAATTGTAGCTATTGTGAATTCCAGCAAAACTCACCACCTTGCATCTGTTACACCACAAAAGACTAACACTATGCTCCAAATTGTGAATTCCAGCAATTCTCACCACCGTGTATTCATTAGTTCTTGGATTAAAGCCAAACCCAAAACGCTTAGAAGCTTCAATCTTGATATGCTTATTGACTTTTTGCTGGCTCAGACTCTTGGTAACCCACATGGCATATCAGGCAAATAATTATCCTCTCCAGTCAATGGATTGTATATACTAACTTCATAGTATCTATCTGTGCACTTATTTCCAAAGCATATTAAGCACAGCAAACCATTGCATGACAGTATGGTATCAACTTTCAATCGCTTTAGTTCAATCGACTGTTTTATTGATCTTGTTGTAACTACTTGTTCCTCGTAGTTGAACACATTTAAGTCAGCAAGAGAACGTTTGTTGTGAGCATAAGATGTCGAATCTGTAGATAGTAGAACTAGAGAAATTGTTGTTGTGATGTTGATGATGAAGAGAAGTGAGACGTGGATGAGTTGCTGAAGTGTACCAGACCTCGCATACTAACTTGATGGGAAAGAGAGAGGACATGGGTAGTAAAGAAATGATATGGAGGGAGAGAGTGTGGGAGATCTTCCATTGAAGTGGTCTTGTGCTGTTCATCTTTCATGGGTTTGTCTTGTTTTTTCTTGCTAGATTAGATTCTTCTTCTACTGCGCAAGCCCATAGGGAGCAACCGAGATGTTTCTCAATGGTGGTGAAGAAAGAAAAAATAGATGAATTCAACAAGTAAAGCAGCAGTGCCGTTCAAAAAAAAGTTGAGCCGCCGTATCACAGTGAATAATAAAACTCTAATATTATAACTCTCAAATAGGGGAGATTATTTAGTGGTGTTTGATATGGTCACGTGGTGTTCAAGTTTGCTTAACATAAGTACACTAAAAAAGTATAATATTTGTGGAAAAAAAAACTTTAGAAAATTCACTAAATGTCAAAAATATTTTTAAAAAATGTGAGAATTCTATACATTTTTCATATTTTTTCATATTTATTGATTTTTTTTAAAAAAAATTATAAATATTTTACTTTTTAAATATATTTAAGTATGTGTATCTAAAAAAGTAAAAAAATTACTTAAAATTTTAAAAATATTTACTAAAAATAAAAAATAAAAAACTCAATTTTTAGAAAATTAAAACCGAACATAGTGAATTTAGACTAAATTGTTTCTAAAACCCTAGGAGCCTATCAAATTTTTTTTTTTTGGTTATCATAAATTTGAGTCATAATCATAATTTTTTTTTTTTTTGGGTTATCAGCCATAATCAAATTTTAATAATTCAAAATTGTGCCTCTAAAAAATAATAAATTTGATTGGGTTGTTTGGGATAAACTAAATAAGTGTATTTTTTGACTTTTTATGAAAAATGGGTTGGGTATGGGTTAGATTTGAAGTGATGTGGTAGAAAGGTGATGTGACTTAAATAGGATAGTGACTTTTTGACTTTTTTAGGTTATGTCAAACCACCATTAACACAATTTTTTAATTTATTTATTTTTTGAATATATGAGAGTAAATTATGAGAAACATTCAGTGTTTTTGGTTTGAATTTTCTGAATTAAGTTTTTTAAAAACTGAGTTTTTTGATTTTCGTATTCTTTTATTTTTAGTGAATATTTTTTAAATTTTAAACTTTTTTTTACTTTTTTAGATGCACCTTAGTTAGATATATCTAAAAAGTAAAAAATTTGTGAAAAAATATTTTAAAAAATTAATAAATACATAAAAATACAAAAAATGTACTGAATTCTTGTATTTTTTTATATTTTTGGTATTTAGTGAATTTTTAAAATATTTTTTTTAACATTTTTTTACTTTTAGGTGTATTTATGTTAGGTGTGTCTAAAAAGTAAAAAATTGCTTAAAATATTAAAAAAATTCATTAAAACAAAAAAACACAGAAAATAAGAAAGTAAAAATTTTCTGAAAAGTGTTTTCTAAAAAATGAAAACAAACAAGCTGATTATAATCATCCATGACCAGCCACAGGCACAAGTAAAACTGTAGAAGACGTTTACCCTCTTTTCCATAGATCAAATGTTTGGTTCTATAAAATTAAATTCATTTTTTTTTAAATTAAATTTTTTATTTTTTATTTTTAATATTTTACACAAAGTTTTGTATTTTTTAAATACACTTAAATCTAAATTCATATTTTTGTTGTATTTTTTGTATTTCATGAATTTTTTTAAAAAAAAATCACAAATATTATACTTGCCAAGTAAACTAAGATTAAGTGAATCTAAAAAAAAAAATTAAAAATATAAAAAAATCATTAAAAATACAAAAATACCAATTGAAAATTCAAAAATTCTTTTTCAAAACTCAAAACCAGAAGGTTTGTGTCTGGTTACAAAAAAGCTACCACAAAAAAAATTAGGGAAATTTGACTATAAATCCCTTTTACCTTATTTTTATTGTTAAAAGGACTGAGAAAAAAATTGTACTTTCTAAACCGCTTCATAATTATAAAGTCTTGCATAAAGGACAAAATTTATTATTTAAATATTTTATCAGACTATTATACCATCAACTAAATCTTCCCACCTTTTCCACCCACTCTCTCCCCACTTTCTTCGTCTCTCTCCCCTCCTCTCTAAACACAACTTCTCTTCATAACCATGTCAAAGGCTACCCGTCGATCTCTCCCTCTATCGCCGCCGTCCATTGGTCTCACTTCCTCCATCCTCGCAATCTCCGGCGACGAGATCTGGTCGCGTAGTGAATAGATCTAGTCCCGCCGCTGCTCTGCTCTTCCTCCGTCATTGATGGCACTGAACAATCGTCGCACAACATAAATACATACATACACATAGACATACAGATCTGGCTCCCTTTCTCTATTCTCTCTTCTTTTTCATCTTCATCTTCTTCTCCGATCTGTCATCGACCATTGCTTAGTTAGTTGTCGATCCCAACACCACTGCTACTGTAGATAAAGAGGCTGGAGATTGCGAATGCCATGCTCGCGACCTCAAAGTTGGTCCCGACGGTCAAAGATCTGGTCAAGGTTAGGTTCACCAAGGATCAAGGCTTGAGGTTCAAGGAATTGACATATATATATAGTCACATATCAATCTCTTATCTGATTGATTATGCACATAAATATATAGAAATTTAAATAGATTTTGAACCAAAGGTAGTGGTGTTGTTGGATCGTTGGTCTCTCTCTCTACAGGCTTTGTACAGGCTTTTATTAAAAGTAATAGAAAAAACAAACGCAAAATGCCTCGAATATTCACTATTGAAATTATCTATGTTTTGTGAAAATGTATTTCAAAGATTAAAATTTTTTATTTTTTTATTTTTTATACTGAGAAATGGGTTGTGTTGATTTGAACATTGAATCATAGTAAAAATAAAAAAAAATTCAGAGTAAAATTTTACTTCAAATCATAGTAGGTTGATTTGGGATGTTCTAAAAAAGTGCACTTTTTAACTTATTGGCTTATATGGATTGGGTTTGGATTAGGTTTAATGTGATGTGTTAGAGAGCTGATGTGATTTAAATAAGATGATGTGACTTAAATAGGATAGTGACTTTTTGACTTTTTGTATTATTTAGTTTATGCCAAACCTTTACTTTAAATCAGAATAAAATTTTACTTTGACTCAGTAAAATTATACTTTCAGAGTAAAATTTTACTCTGATTTAAAGTAAAATTTTACTCTGAAATTTTACTTTGGTCAAAAACATATTGATTTGCTTAATCATGTAAAATTTTACTCTAAAATACACTGTGAAGATGGCTTAATAGGAGAGCTAATAGATATGAAGGTAATATAATAAAATAAACAAGTTTTAAAATATTAAGAAGTTTTGATAATATGCACTTTTAAAAGACAAATTACACAGTGAGAGATCTATCACCAAATCTCTCAAAAAAAAACCTATGCTTATCAATTATTTTTTGGTATTTCATAACGAAAAAAGTGTGCTTATCAATTTTTTTACCATTTTCATTTACCATATTATGTAGCACAATTCATGACCCTTGATATTACAGATACCAGAGGGATGGCACTCACTCCGTGAATGCAAGTGATGTGTTCATTCTGTAAAGACGAACTTCACCAACAAATGAAAACGGTAAAAATTGAAAACAGTAAAAATAAATGACAAGCATAGCGATGATAATTTGATAATGCCTAAAAAAGACCCAAAAAAGAAGAACCAAAAAAAAAGGTACAGAGGTGTCGGGTATATGCTAACTTGCTCAAAAACTACCACATACATACATCATCACTTCCTTCTAAAACCAAAAACCATTCAACCACTGCTTTTTTCACATTCTTGAACCCCTCTCAATACCCAAAAAAACAGGGAGCGAAAACAGAAACACATTTTCTACCTTTTCTTTCTTAGTTTGTCCTCTCCTAACCATGTATTCAGGTTTTCATGTTTGCCAAACACTAGCTTTTCACCTCCACCTCCACCTCCTAAGTTAATACCAATTCTTTTTAGTAGGTAGCAACAATGTACAAGACAAGAGAGAGCTTCAAATTTCTCAGTGCTTTGGTGAAACATTGTTCCCCATTGCAGGTGACCAGAAATCAGCACCATTGTTGTTTGCAATGTGTTCGGTACACTCTATCGGGACAAGACAGAGACCCCTGCTCCTCAGATCCTTTCTTGAATTGCTTTCCCCATTCTCTCCTTCTTCCTATCAAACAACAGAGGTAAAGGAATTATGAGAAAGCAGCATTGGACCGTGGTTAGATAATATAAAATCACAAATGGTTGAGCTAAAGGTGAAGAATTTCATTGCTACACCGTGGTTGAATTGGCACAATCACAAGGTTATTACCACATCATTTCTTATTCAAAAAATAGATATGCAGATAGGCTTCTCATCTCTGAGCTATTATCACATCATCTACTCAAATAAGCCATACGCAGAACAAGAAATTGAAAAATAATAAATACACTATACTTTAGGTGGTTCAGTTATAAGCCTACGTCCACAGGCAAAAAAGGGCAAAAAAGAATCACTTAGAATGCGAAGAATCACTTAGAACAAGCCAGCTCCCTACACAACCCGCTATTACAAATCTCTCAATACTATAAAAGCATAAACCATCTTATATACACTACAATCCTATATATTGAAACGGGCAATGTAGCCAAGTCGGAACAGGGTAAAAACAGAGGAGATTGAAAATAAGGTTTAAAAAAAATGAAACATAAGAGAGCAGTAAAACAGAGAATATACTGCATTGCCAAATTGTTACATTGGAACTGTGGAAGTTCTTCCTGATAACACTAGTCATAAAAACTCGAAAATAACTTCAATCCATACAAATTTTAAAAGCTATACTCATAATAGCTTCTGGTAATTAAAATCTGTCAGCCAATGAAATTTCTATGTAAAATTTTTGAATAACTGTCTAGAAGATGGATTAATTAAAAAAGAACTGCCACCATTCAATAACAAATTACAATGTAGGAATGGTAACATGATTATTTTGGGTCAAATAGTTACATCACAACAGTGGGCGTAGCGGGTTTCAAAATCCCACATGTCCTATGAATTTTGCAACGAACACAAAAAATTGTTATAAAATACACAAGAATGAATAAAATTTTTAAAAAAAAATTGTTAGTAGAGTACTTTTTTTAAAAACCCAATCCTTCCATATTATGATGATGTTTATACGTCTGGCCCTTCAACAAATTTGTGTTTGTAAGACTTATTGATGATATTACCTATCAATAATGATGTCGGCAGTGTTACAATAATACGGAGATTAATTTTGACTGGTAGCTCTTTTACCACAGTCAATTAAACCAATTTTCAAAATAAAGGGTTTGAGAGAAGTCAAGTGACAGAGCAGTAAAAAACAAATGAGAAAGTAAATGACAAATTTTCAAAACAGTAAAATATTCTAAAAATGAGAAGAAAAAGACAAGAAAGTACTTACAGGAGGAGGACGGTGAAGATGAAGAGAAGAAGAGGAGAGACGTTCCAAGTAAGGAGAACACAAGACATGGACTTGATCGTGCAGAAACCTGATGTATCCCATCGCTTCATGAAGTACTGATGCCGTATCTGTCTGCACACACCACACCACCCAACCCACACTCTCATCAGCTATACCATTCATACATAAATTTCCATATGTACCGACATCATATTAATTAATGTTTATATATATATTCAAATTCAGGAATGCTACTGTCTCAGAAAAATAAAATCTCCCAGATTTTTCTAGGTAATGAGCTTGTCTGGTGTAGATTGAATTAGTATAATGTATTGTAAAATTAATCTAAGATTTATAGGTAAAATTTGAGATTATTTCTGAGATTGTAGCATTACTGATTTCAATTTCAAATATATGAGGAAAAGTTGTGTTCACTGTTATTAGATAAATATTAGTAATTTTTAAGACAATTAATATAATAAAGGCTTATAAAATGAACAGATTAAATAATCAAAATAAGATTTGTAATGGTCTCTACAAACTAACTTGACTGTTCAATCCACAAAGATGGACCAAACACAAATCACCTCCATTAAAAGACGACAAATGCTAGATATTTTAAAACATGACTCTTAAATTTATCCTTTTTAATTGAGAAGAGATACAGTATTAGATAATTGATTTTAAAAAACATTCAACATTAAATAGTTCACATCATTTTGTAATATATAATGTTTTAAAGAGAAAATATCAATAATCTCGAGTGTCATGTGACATTACTTACATTATTGTATTCTCAATAAATAAGAAATAATTACATAATAATAATGATTAATCATTATATCTCACTCGTAAAATATTTTGCCACACCATTGATGTGTGTGCCCTCCTATCCAAAAATTACTCTAAATTTAGGAGTCTCAAAACTTTTCCAATTAAATAATCCCCTACAAACACAAGAATTTAAGAACACATTGTACTATTTGAAGCAAATTAATTAATCTTAATTACAACTATCTTGGATGAAAATTAACCTTTCCATAGGGTGATACGAGTTGTTGCAATGCAGTGATTCGTTCACCAAGCTTTTCTCTCTTCACCTGATTACAAAAATCAATCATGCAAAACACTCTATCTCATCCAAAAAAAAAAAAATCCAGAGAAAGTCAAAAAAATTGCCATGCAAAGCCTCCGCTGTCGATTTACCTTTCCATGTCCGGTGACCGTCGAGTTCTCCGACTTGGTCTTCTTACAGTTCCTCTGACTTCCCGCCGGAGCTCTGATTCCAGCTATAAAACTCTGAATTGATTGATTTCCCAACCCATTTCGCCTTTTCTGCTCAACAAAACAAAATAAACAAAAACAATCATCCTCTGTCTTTTTGTGCTTTTTTACAAACAAATCGAAATCACATTTTTTGTTTCTTTTGGGTTAGAAAACGAGACTAACATTGGCTTTGGACAAAGTGGTGGTGGAGGTGGAGGTGGTGGATGATGCAGAAGATGAATCGCTGCATGTGAGTCTAGATTTCTGAGCTGTTCTTGTGGTTGTTTCAGACACGCCCACATCACTTCCAATGCGATTATAATCTCCAAAACAGAGCATTTTCGGAGGATTTTCAGTAGAAAAAGAAGAGGTATAGTTGTAACAACCATCTGTATCAAGACCCACATCGTCGTCGGCGAAAAGAAGCTGAGAAAAGCTCCCTCCGGCGATCGAGCTACCCTCACTGTCCGCCATTGAAGAGACCTTCAAATCAAACAATGGAGTTTTTTAAGAGAGAGAGCGAGAGTGGGAATGTAGAGAGGTTTTTAGGAGTAAACAACGGAAGGTTCTTTCGGAGTAGAGTTAAAAAGGTTGAAAAGACAGAGTTATTGAAAAGAGCTTTGTCCTGTTCCGTTGTGGTTTCTGGTGATTTTGGTCTTTTTTGATTTGTTTTTCGGAAAAAATTTTGAGAAAAATTCTCTACAAATAAATTTTCAAGAGTAATTAAATCAAATAAATTTTTTTTAAAAAAATCTTAAAATTTTGTTTGGTTATTTACTTTTCAAAATCACACACTCTCTCATACACATCAAATCAATCACTTTTTTTAAAATTTTCTTCTCAAAACAATTTTTCAAAATCATTTCTAAAAAAAAAAGTAAACCAAACAAATTTTCGTATTTTTTATCTCAAAAACTACTCTATAAACATAAACTAAACACACCCTTTCTCTCTTTTTTTCTCGCACTTTCTCTCTCTCTCTCCTTCTTTTTCATTTTCTTGCTCTCTTATTTTGGATGGCGTTACGGCCGTTACTTGCATTTCAAGGCTTTTTGGTATTGTCGTCGTCGCAGTCAAACCAACCCAAGCCCGAGAAAACCGTGGTTTATTTATTTGTTCAAAGCAATATTACCGAACCCGGTTTTATGTCTAATTGGAGGAAAAGACTATGAAAAATCATTTATAATTTTTTTAAAAAAATATATAATTTTATATTTTTGAGTCATATTCAAATATTATATGAAATATAATCAATCATTTCAAAATAATATTATAATTAAAAAATAATCATAATTAAAAAAGAAAGTAACATAATTAAGAACTGTATATTGTAGAATTTTCCCTAATTGAATACTTATGTTAGTTTGCTATGAAAATCGAAATGAGTTTTAAAATATATTATAATTTTAATTATTATTTTTTAAATTAATTTGAAATGGGGTTTGGTTGAATCTAATTTGAACCATTTAATTTATTTTTTTATGATGTATGTATAAATTTATTGAGTTAGAATCATAAAAAAATATTTATATTTTTATGATTATTGTGTGTATGGTCAAAGTATTTCTTGTAAATGATGCAAAACTCTCATGTGTATATCAAAGAAGATTTCATATATAATGTAATTATTTTTTTATTATTTCATTAATTTATAATTTTTTTCAAAAAATTGAACATAAATTTTAAAAAATATTATTAAAGATATAAAAAAATAATTGATTTTTTAGTGGGATACGACCATTACCGAGTCACTGATTTTTTTGAGACTCAATGATGTTTTGAGAAGTTGGTAAAAATTTGACTTTTTAATTTTTTGATTTTTTTGGTGATTTTTTTGATAAAAAATTAAGTTCTTTTAGGTAAAAAAAAAAAAAGCTTTTTTAACTAAACAAATTGAAAAACTAAAAAGCTGGACTTTTTATGCTCTTCCCAAACTGCCCCTCAGTTGGCTTTACCAATTCGGTTGAGATGCTTGCAATTGCAAGTCAGGTGTCAAAGATCCAGGATTGTGAAGGGTGAAGCTGTCAGCGTAAGTATGTCCCACTCGTCCTGCATGCAGTTCAATGGGACCCACCTTTTTTACCCAAAGGAAAATAAAACCAACGCCATCACATCACATCACATGAACTACCCTGCAAGGCCTTGTTTGGTTTTTTGGCCTTTTTTTGAAGTCAAAAGTAATTGCTCATATTTTGCTCACCAATATTTTTTCCTTTAACAACAAAACCTTATTGGTGGTGGAGAAAATAATTTTAAAATAAGGTTATTATAAAGGATGAACCATCAATATATTTTAAAATATAATCTTATAAATGGTTTAATTTTTTTTTTTATGAATTTAAAGATCTCATTAAAATATAAATTATATAAAAAGATAGTCACTTACATATTTAAATTTAATTTTTTAGAAATAAAAATGAGTTTCTCCAAATATAAAATTATACATTTAGGCGATCCGCCCTATTGAAGTTTTAGATTTTCCTTCATTCTGGAACAAATATCACATTACGAATAAAAACGTAACACTCTAATAATGAAACACCTCAATATAACATACTAAAAAACTTCTTTGTGTACTTTTCTCAAACTTTACAACATAACAGTCCAAAAAAACTCTTTAATTTACTTGTCTCAAATATAACACTCCAATGTAACACAAACGTAACATTTCAATATAACATACTCCAATTAATGTAACACTCCAATCAATGTAATCTTAAACGTAACACTCCAATATAACACACAAAAACACTAAAAACTCTTTAGTATATTTTTTCCAAATATAACACTTACAGTTTGAAATTATATATTTGTCCAAAACTTACTAAGAAATTTTTGTACTACTTTTAGAAAGGTTTAAAGAATCCCACATCTTTTTTGAATGGTTTGAAGAATCTCACATTATTTTTTTAAAGTGTTGCATTAGAGTGTTAAGTTTGATAAAAAATACCCTAAGGAGTTTTTTTATATGTTACATTAAAGTATTACATTAACGCTATGTTTGATTAAGGGGATTTGAGAAAAGATTTAAAAAAGTAAAATGAAATGTAAATATATTTTAGGGCAAATTACACTAATAGTCCCTACAATTTGGTACTCGTGTCATTTTGGTCTTTAACTTTTCAATTGTGACACATTTGATCTTACATTTTGAATCTTGTTTCAAATAAGGACAATTGAAGATATTATTTCTTAATTTCAAGAGCAAAATCGTCAATTTGATAAAATATAAACTAATTTGACAAAAATAAATGTCAAAGAAATATTTTTAAATTTTAAAAAATTATTTCTATACACCAAAGATAAAATTATGTAAAATTGATAAATTTTTTGAACATTTATTTATTTATTTTTATCAAATTAATTTTTGTTATGTATTTGGATGATGATCATGTAATGGGTGGTTGTTAAAATCTTAATATGTAATCAATATATTTAATATATAAAATATTTTTAATTTTGAATTTTTTAATTTAATGGATTGGTTTAATAACGATATCAAAGTTGTCGTCATATTTGACTTTTGGAAAAATAGAAACTAATTTAATAAAAATAAAAACAACCACCCATTACTGATCATCATCCAAACACATAATAAAAATTAATTTGGTAAAATAAAAAAATGCCTAAAAGATTTATCAATTTTACATAATTTTATCTTTAGTGGGTAGAAATAAATTTTTTAAATTCAAAAATATTTTTTTGACATTTATTTTTGTCAAATTAGTTTATATTTTATCAAATTGACGATTTTGCCCTTGAAATTAAACAATGATATCTTCAATTGTCCTTATTTGGAACAAGATTCAATATTCAGGGTTAAGTGTGTCACAATTAAAAAGTAAGAGACTAAAGTGACACAAGTTCCAAACTATAAGGACCGTTAGTATAATTTGCCCTATATTTTATTCACATTCCACTTACATTTCATCTTTCTCTTTCCAAATCTCTTCTCAAATCCCCTAAGCAAATATAGCGTAAGGAGTTTTTTTAGTATATTACATTAAAGTGTTACATTAAGGAATTTTTTTAAAGTATTATATTGGAGTGTTATGTTTACGAAAAGTATACTAAGGATTTTTTTGAATATTACATTGAAGTGTTACAGTTTGAAATTATATATTTATCAAAAACTTGCTAAAACGTTTTTATATTCCTTTTAAAATGTTTGAAAAATCTCACATCTTTTTGGAATGTTTGAAGAATCACATATTTCAAGTCATTTTTGTACACCTTTTGAAATGTTTTTCAAATAAAAAAGATTCTCTTATAAAAATCTATCCCAAATTTGATTCTCATAGATTATGTAACTTATCTTTCTTAAAACAAAAAAAAAAAAAAAAAAAAAAACCATAATAGAAATAAGGGTAAAACCATAAATTTAATTTTTAAATAATATATTAAATCTATCTTTCCAAAATCAATGGGATGAATTGGTTTATAAAAAAATCATTAGGACTAAATGGATCACTATTTTTTAAAATGTGATTATAGGGAAATTTTTTATTATAAATTATCATATTATTCTTTTATTTTTTATACATATTTTTATAAAAAATTAAAAAATTAATGAAAATAACTAATTTCTATATAAGCCATATGTTAAACGTAAATAGAGTTGAAAAAAAGTATCACTAAAAAATATAAAATGTGTAGAGTTGCCTACAAAATTAATTTTGAGACTTAAAATTAATGACTAGGTAAATTTTTAGTAGTGTTTAAGGTGACTTGATGAATATATAACATTATTTTAAGATTATATATTAATCATATTAATTCGTAAATAATGGAATATTTGACATAACTAGAGTTGGAAAAAAAGAATCATTAAAAAATATAAAATGTGTAGAGTTGCCTACAAAATTAATTTTGAGACTTGAAATTAATGACTCGATAAATTTTTAGTAGTGCTTTAAGGTGATTGGAAGAATATATAACATTATTTAAAGAGTATATATTAATCATATTAATTTGCAAATAATGGAATATTTGACATGACCTATATAAATGTATTTATTTTAATCATATCATTTTTTTATTTTTTCTACACATCTTTCAATAAAATATCAAAATGTATACGACCATACTACGTAGCTCGAATATTGCGGCTCGAATCGCGGCTCGACACCAAAACGACGTCGTTTTGGTGTCAATTTTTTTTTTTTTTTTTTTTTTTTTCTAGCCTGGTTTTGGTTACAAAACGAAGGGAGAAGAAGAAAAGGGAGGAGGAGGAGGAGGAGGAGGAGGAGGAGGAGGGAGGGGAGGGGGCCATAAATTAGCTGGAGGAGGAGGCGGGGCGAGGCGGTGGCGGTGGTGCGACGATCGGCGAGGAGCAAAGGTGCTGCGAGACGTCGGTGGCGAGGCGACTGTCTGAGGCGACGAGCACGGCGGGCGAGCAGCGACGAGCACGGGGGGGCTGAGCTGCTTCTCTCTTTCTCTCCCTCTCCCTCTCCCTCTTCTTCTCTCTTTCCGAAATTGAGCCATTTTCGAGCCCTTTCATTCGAGCACTTAAACATTTTTCAAATGTATATTTATTTAAACTATCGTAAATACCTTTTAAGATTTATTTATATAATGATTTTCAACAGTGTTAGGTTCATGAAAATAAAACACAAATGTGTTTGATTTCAGTTTTTTAAATTTAGTTTTTTGAAAATTAATTTTTTTGGTTTTTAGTGAATATTTTTAAAATTTTAAGTAATTTTTTTACTTTTTTAGATACACCTTACTAAGATATATCTAAATAGTAAAATATTTATGAAAAAATATTTTAAAAAATTAATAAATATACAAAAATCTGAAAAATGTATTGAATTTTCATTTTATTTTTATTTTTTTTGTATTTTTGATATTTAGTAAATTTGTTTTTTGAAAAAAATTCACAAATATTATACTTTTTAAGTATATTTATGTTATGTGTGTCTAAAAATTAAAAAAATTACTTAAAATATTAAAAAAATTCACTAAAAACAAAAAAAAATTAAAATTTTAAAATTAAAATTTTCTGAAAAATATTTTTTGAAAACAAAAACTAAACAAGCTAAATGGTGCACAGCATAGGTATTGGGTGGCTGAGATTTACTCTCAGCGTACCTTCTTATATGGAGTTGGGCAAACATTTATTTTACTGGTTAAAATTGAATCGTCAGAACTAAACGATTTTAATGTTCTTAACAGACAGATATGAATATTTTTTTTTTTAATTCGCTTAAATTCGGATGGTTGATGGAAATCACCTGACCCAAACCGATTTGTCAATAACATTAAGAAAATGATGTTACGTTGTTATATTTTGTATTTTAAAAAGAAAAGACAATTTATTTAATAATTATATTTGTTATTTATGAAATATAAAAGTTGAACTTTAATTTTATTTTAAAAAAAAAGTAGATTGACTAATAAATCTCATATTTTGAACTTGTAATCTATATATTTTTTTTGTAATCCATTTAGTTCTTTTTGATATGTAATAACTCATTTACCCACCATATTGGAGTGTTACATTTGAAAAAAAGTATATTAAAGAGTTTTTACTGTCACATCATACCCGCTACGTTAAAGTGTCACATTTAGAAAAAGTACACTAAATAGTTTTTAATTTTTTATAGTATCAATCATACCGCCACGTCAGAGTGTCACATGTCACATTTGAAAAAAGTATACTAATGAATTTTTAATTTTTTTGAAGTGTCACATCATATCTGCCATATTGTTACATTTGAAAAAAATACACTAATGAGTTTTTAGTTTTTTTAGAGTGTCACATTATACCTGTCATATTGTCACATTTGAAAAAAAATATACATACCCGTCACGTTGTCACATTTAAAAAAGATACACAAAGGAATTTTTAATTTTTTTAGAGTGTCATATTATACCCGTCACATTGTCACATTTGAAAAAGGTACACTAAGAAATTTTTAATTTTTTTGGAGTGTCATATTATATCCGTCACGTTATTACATTTGAAAAAAGTAAAATTTTAATTTTTTTTAAATGTTAGATCGTACCTACCATGTTAGAGTGTCACATTAAAAACTACTACACTGGAGTGTTATTACATATCTTTTCATAAAAAGTCAAAAAGTGAATTAGGTAGAATAGTCATTTTAATTTTACTATAATATTTTATTACATATCTTTTCATAAAAAATCAAAAAATTATTTCAAATATACATCTTTTTTTTTTATTTTTTAACATAAAAATAAAAAAATACACTTATATACCCATCTAATCCCTTAGTCCTGCAAAGAGACGAAATGTATTTTAACCACACGTATTTTTCAGCATTTATAATACTAATAATTAAAGCCAGGTGGAGGTGGGGAAGGAGATCAAGGAGACACGTGGGGAAAATGTTGAGCTTGTTGGGAAGACGTAAATCGAAGTCTGACTGAATGAGAGGAGAGAGAGAGAGAGAGAGAGGGGCACGACGGTCCATAAAACCCGACATTTGTTTCCTTTCTCAATACCCCCCCATTACATGCTGTGTCTTCCCCAGACACCCCCCTCCTCTCCTCCTCCACAGTTTAACTCCGTTAATTGTACTTTTTTTTCTCTCACTTTTCTCAATGTGTAATTTTATTATTTTAAAATAATTATATTAACTTTTTTTAAAAAATTAAAGTAATTAAAATTAATATAAATAATCTGAAATTACAATGTTGTATGATATTATTTTTTTTTATCCATATGAATAATGAATTAATAACAAAAAATAATAAAATTTTATGTAAATTAAAATTTAAAAAAAACTCAAGATAACTATACAAAAAATATAAAACTTATTGTATTTTTTTAAAAAAATATCAATGAAGGTCAATATAATTTATTCTATTTTTTATTTGAACAATTGTGTTAGTTCATACTTGAGTAATTGGGGTGAAGTAAAAACTCACAATTAGGAAAAGTCCAAGTAGAAGTACGGCAAGTAAAACCCGAAACATGAGGGCCTTATGTTAATTCATCTCAAGCAAATCGGAAAGAGAAAACATCTTGACCGATCAAATAGATCGGCCAAGGAAAAACAAGAAACCAGCCAATAAGGCGAAAAGAATTGTAGTAAATATAAGACATTTAATGTCTGACAATATTCAACAGAAGATCAAATATGGACTCATAAAAACGTCCATAACACTATAAATAGAGGAAGTAGGTAGCAAATCAAGTACATCACAATCAATCATCGCTTCTCTATTCTTAAAATATCTTGATCAAGTATGATTTGAATGTCAGAGTACTCCCTCGACCAACAATCAACTTTAGAACTTCGAACGGACATGTTTGATTTTGTTGGCCCGAGAAAATGAGATGCCCATTTTGCTCTCATCCAAGGTGAATGTGCGAGACAAATTTCCCCTTCACTAATTATCTAAAGTTTAGGGAGAAATTATTTTTATTTTTATTTGATTATCAATTTAAATTTATAAAAAAAAAAAAAAATTATACCAAATAGGCCATTTGTGTCTTTTGTCCTTATGACCCGATTCGGTCAACACCACTTTGGGCCCACATTTATTGGGCATGCAGAAAAACGTCTTTGATGCGCGAATAATTTTTTTTTAATTGTTCAAGATTGATAATATTATAAAATTAAAGTCAAAATTAATAATACATAAATATATATATATATATATAAAGAGAATTGCAAAAAATATATATATATATATAAACACAAAATAATTATAAAATGATAAAAATACAACATCTACTTGCACAATTTAATGCATAAATTCTACAAATCTATACTCCAAATCAAAGGGAAAATATGAGAGGAATAAGTGTGGCACCCAAGTCAGCCACACTGTCCATTTTTTATTGGACATGGCCAACAATGGCCACGTGGCATGGCTGTATCCGAAGAGGGGAGGAAAGCAATACAGGAAGAAAAGTATCTCTTCAAAGAGAATCATATTCTTATGGAAGTTCCCAGTTGTGTTAGGAAATACTTGGACTTGTGCTGGGAAACTTCCAAACACAGTGTTAGTGTGCACTAAAAATAGACTAACACTGTGTTTGGAACTGTGTTTGTTTGGGTCATAAATTTTGAGTAAAATTAAAAAGGAAAAGGAAAATAGTGTGTGAAATGCGCAAGTGAGATAAAGTGATATTGGTGACAATCAAGTTTGCATCAAAGGGAGTCTTTGAACTTAATTGACAAAGAAAAATTCAAAACTTGGTTGATATACAAACACATTGTCAACTTGGCCAAGACTTCAATGCCAAGCAATCAAATCCAGATGAGACATTTAAATGCTGAAGGATAAAAACATTCTAATTAAGCAAAAAGATTAGTGAGGTGCCAGGAAACATCATCCAGTAAAAGAATCAACACATATTTAATAAAGCAAGCTAATAATCACCTCAATTCTAATAAGAACTCGATGAATGATGAATAAGCAACTCACTCCTATCAAGAGCCCCTGAATGGTGTAAGCCCAAAATCGACTGCACCACATGCTTGAGATCATGCCAAAAAGAACCAATAGCAATTTCCTAAACATTTGAAATTTCACATAATATGATAATTTGGAAATTGGAAAACTTTTAAACTGATGACACCTAAAGGAGAAAACACAAACTAAAAGCATGTTCACTCAAATTGAAAGGTTTTTTGATTCAATAAAAAGGTCTGATTTGTTCTAAAAATTCTAATGGGTCTTATTGGAAAAACAACAACATCAGCCATACAACAACAAAATTAAAATTTGGATACGGATGAAACGATTATTGGGTACACTAATGCGAAATGTAGGAAAACTTAACCATAGCTTTTGAGAGTGCAAGGTGCAAACTATAATTCCTAAGAACCATATTCTGAAGTCAATATTTCCAAAGTGTCTTGCTTAAGAGGCGAATCATTAGTTTTATCATTTGACGAATGCAAAAATAAGTATTCCTTCTTCCTTAGTACTTTGACTAGACTCTTCAAAATAGATGTCATTTTTTTATGAGTTAAATGTCACATAAATGCATAAACATATCAAGGCAGCAAGTAACCCAAGTAATCAAAAGAAGAAAAAAAAGAAAAAGAAATATCCAACTAAACTTAGTTCCAATTGCATGCAGGTGCAGTTAGACTTAAATTATATTAGTTCTAACTAGACTTAATTCTGATTAACGTGGGATAAAACTTTCTAACTCCTCTATAGGCATGACCTGAAAAATAAAATAAAAACTTCCATATTGGATGCCTAATGTTTTGATAGAAATATTTTTTCTTGTCAAGCATTTGAATTACTTTAGCATCCAACTAATCTTGATTCTAGACATTGTGGGATACATTTCTGGATATGTTATTATTTATTAATAACTTTTCATAGGCTTGTTTACAACATCACTAAAACTTTGAACTCCACCTTCTTTAAAATATATTTTTGGTGATGAAGTGTCAAGCAATAAAGCAAGTCACACTCCTCTACACAATCTCTAATGACCCCCGCTTCAAGGACTATAGCTTGTGTTCGGCAAAGGTTGGAACTCAGAAGTTATAGCCTGTGTTCAACTAAGAAGGCATCAATGAGAAGTTTGATGGTTAGAAAGCACGAATACCGCCTACACTCTATAAAAGGCAATCTTTTCATTTCACAAAAATCACTTGATAACCATTGGCCTATATCCAAGTTGCGATATTCTAGTTGAATAGTTAATATTTGTTGCACTTCCAAGAAGAATTATTATTAATACTTAAAACAAATTGATCACTTTTCTTTTGAACCTGGACATATGAACAAAAGAACAAACTTCAATTTCTGTGTATGCTCCCTGAAAAATTAAAATTAAATGCTTTGTAATCAAACAAGTTTCAGTGTTTGCTTCACAGTTACCAAACTATGCCTCCAAAATGGTGAAAATTGTTTTGAACGTTGCAATTGAAACAGGGTAAAAATGTATGAAAGACCCAATTTGAGAAGTAGGTTACCATTAGTTGTTTTGAACAGCACTACAGTCTCAGAAACTTGAACTGATGACAATGCAGGATCTATATGAGTGACATATCTGATTGATTCCCTTAATCTGCATGTAGTGATGCAGAGCAACCTTCCAGGTGAAAAAAACAAAAACTCATAGCCAATCTATCCCTATTTATTAAGATAATTAAAAAACACATTATTTGCACCAAGTAATGGCCTAATGTCCGAACCCACAATCTCAAGGTTGATAGGCGGAGGAGTTTTAATCACTGAACCCATGACTCCCAATTCACCAAGATAATTGTGGAACAAAAACATAGAAATCAAGGCAAACAAAAACACATTCAATGTAAATAAAGGCAAATTATCCCCAAGAACATCAACGGACTCTATTAGCTACATTGTTGGGTATTTGGGAGCCGTTTCAAAAGTATAAACCTATAAAAAAAACAAAAACAACAAAAACAAAAACAAAAACAAAAACAAACACTACCCAATACGCAAAGTACGTGCCGTAGGCCAATTCATCAAGATCAAAATTGCAGAAACAAGAAAAAAGAAGAGAAATTCAGAAGTGGCCTCTTTGAGGAATAACACCAAACATTTGGTGGGCACCCGCAATAATCAACCGCAACATATCTCCTTCAGCTTGTCCGCCGCCGCTTCATCTACAGAATACTGGAATCCCACAAAAACCCAATTGTTTATGTACATCAACAGAGCAAACCGATACATATACATGGGTATGTGTGTGTGTGTGAATATTGAATGTGAGAGAAAGAGAGAGAGGACCTTGTGGAGGACCCAGAGGGAATGAGTGTAAGTCCTGTTGAAGAGTTCTTCGAGAGAATTGGGGTCAGAGGTGTCGAAGTCTCGGTAGTTGACGAAGTTCTCTCGGGCGTACTTGGCGTAGTAAGGCCTTGTGTCCTTAGGGAGTCGCTTCACCAGCCTCAGCACTGCCCCGTAGGCTCTCAACGCCTTTTGCATTTCTCTTCCAAGCATCGATCAACAACAATTCCCTCACCGGACTGCGCTGCTTAATCCACTCTTTCGCGATTTTGCTTTTGAAATCTGAGAAATTTGGACTTTGCTTCAAAATGCAGTCATAATCTATGTCATGTCATGTACCCCCAGGAAAATTATACAATAGCGCGGGTGTGCGCACTGCGCAGTGCGGTCCGAGTTTGATGATAAAATTATAAATTGGAGGCGGCCGATTAACAAATTGGCGGATTGATAAATTACCGTTTGAGAATAAATTGACGGATTAAAAAATATTCTAATTAATTATTAAATTTTTGTATAATATATATCATTAATTTACCTAATATTTTTATATATATAACTACTAATTTGTAATAAATTTCACATATTAAATTTTTCTAATACTCATTTTTACTTTGATATTTTATTATAAGTTAAAAAATATATATGTATTAATTATAGCGAAGCGGAGCCATTTCAAAGGCAGACTATAAATTTTAAAATTTAAATCGCGGTTAGCAAATAAAGCGGCGCAAATTGATACGAATCGGTGCGGTTTTAACGGATTTAACGGTATTTCACACAACCCTAAGTGCCGGAAAATCACGTACTCTCTCATCAATCACCATTTATTATGTCTCTTCATATTTTGTAATCACTCAACATAAAATAATTAATACTCCACAATCTTTATCAATCATATTACCATAAAACACCACACACAATGTGCCGAACTATCAAATAATCACCCCCACACTGGACGAGCTTACCAAAACATATAAAGAATAAAAGAGTAGTGTCAATCACACTTTGTGCCTATTATATTTTACTATGTTTTTACTTTGATCATTGATTTTTTTTTTTGTTCTCACTTGCCTCTTTATGTTTTATGTTTTTTTTAAAAATTTATTTTTAAAATTAATTTTTGTTCAAAATTAAATAAAAAAATATCATATTAATTACTACATGATATAAAAAATATATTATTATATTAGAATTTAAATTTATGTTGAGTTATATATAATAAAATATTATTATGTTATGTGACTGTTAATGTATTATTTTCTATTTAATTTTTTAAAAAAAATAAACTTTAGAGAGAAATTGAGAAAAACTTAAAATATATAAAAAAAAATTATCAAAAAATATATAAAACTTATAGATCTTTAAGTCATTCACCAATAATTTCCTAGATTTTATGAGCCACATTTGAATAATACACTGGGCTTATGTCTAGGCCCCTGAAGTCAAAAAGGGGAGCAATGGGCCTATTGACCCATTGCTTCTATGGATTTTTTATTAGTCAATCTCAATAATTGAATCTATTACCCATTAGGTTTTAAGTTTCTATCTCATGCACTAGGAAGTCCTGTTATATTTTTTTATCCCGATTTTGCCCTTGCTGTTATATTGCCAGAGCCATTGATTGCACCACTGTAATGTTGGAGGGAAACAAAGGGGTCACGGCATTAATGGCGGTGAGGAAGTTTGCACCAAAGACTTCGCAATTGAACGGTTGTTCATTGGTGTTGGTGTTGGTGAACATGAGAACTGCCTCTATAGTCCTTGAATTTGAGAGAGATGGGGTTAGATCTAAGAGAGATCAAGCAAATAGACATAAATGGAGATGGGTGTGTTGACATTAACGAGTTTGGAGCTCTGTACCAATTAATAATGGACGAGCGAGACGAAAAAGAAGACATAAGAGAGGCGTTCAGGGTGTTAGATTAGAACGGTGATAGGTTCATCTAGGTTTTTTCAATGCCAATTGGAATTCCTATCTTGTTTAAATCAGTGATAAATTTGTCAGTAAATTTGTTAAAACCAATGATAAATTTGTTTAAACCAATTATAAACTAGTGATAAATTTATTTAAACCGGTAATAAATTTGTTTAAACCAGTAATAAATTTATCACTGTTGAATTTATTAAAAAATTTACAAACAGCAGATCAGTTAATGTCAACACAACAAATTTATCACTGAATTAAATAACAAATTTATCAGATCAACTACACGTCTGTAGAAGATCAACAATACCTTTCAATGCACTGATTGGATACTTTGCATCTCAAATTGGTGATGGAGGAAGATGGTAGCAACGACGATGTTGAAGATAATAGATCGATGATAGAGGAAGATGGTGGCAACGATGTTGCCAATGTCGAAGATGGAAGATCAATGATAGAGGATTGCGGTGTTGAAGCTAGTAGATAAATGATGGGAGAGGAGCAATGGTGATGGCAATGAGAGAGAAGGAGATGGTGGTTGAGCTGAACGATATATTTGGTGATTGAGGAGGAGATGGTGTGCCAGTGACAGAAATAGGAGAGAGAGAGAGAGAGAGAGGGGGGGATGTGTTTGGGTTTAGGGTAAAATCACTCAATTGAATGTAAGGGGTAAAAATGAAAGATGAACTAAATTATTTTGGGTCAGGACTTCCTAGAAATTAAGTACAGTCCAAAGGACCGGCCTGTAACTTCTCTTACTTCTATCATGAACAAATAAGAACCTACAATAGGTCCATTGGGCTGAATTTCTGTCACATGTTCACTATTTGTACGAAAATATGGGACATACAATGATGGGTCATGCATTAAGCCTAAAAAATTTGAGTCTGGTTTCTCTAGTGTGATTTTTTTCTAAAGTAATCTTATAGTGATTTTTTAGATAGTTGTAATTTAATTCTAAAAATATAATAACCATTTCACCTTCCATTTCCTAAACCGTAATTTTTTGCAAGTCATATTTATTATTATTATTATTATTATTATTATTTTTATTTTTGATTTTGTTAATTGTGTGGATACATAAAAATTTAATGTGATATTTAATTATATATAATTAATTTGAATATTTATATATTGATATTATATATATATATATTTAATCTTATATTTATATTTATATATGTTGTATTTAAATAATATAATATGTCAATTAGGGTACAAAGCTTAGAGGCTCACTAAAACAAACAAAAAAAAGAAAAAGAAAAAAAGAGGAGCAAGCCATGAGAGTGAGTGCGTGAGTGTGAGAGAGAGAGAGAGAGGGCTCTGTGAGGAATCAAAGAGTGCACATTGAGAGAGAGAAAAAAGAGAAATGGCAGAGGAGAAAAGGAAAAGAAAGGGGTTAGGGTTTTTTTTGGGGGGTTTTATTAATTCTTTAAGTAACTCGTTGATCTTCGAAAAATAATTGTGAATGCAAAACACACTTCCATTGATTTATGTTTAATTCGTTGTTTTTATTTATTTATTTATTTGTTGTTGGTTTGATATTGTTTTGGCATAAGGATGATGGATTAATTTTAATTATTTTGATTAGCTGTGTATGTCAGGTTTAGAGTTTTTATATGTATTTATTTTATGATTGTATTCACACTCATGGATATATGAAATTAAAATAAATTGGGAACCCGTAGATAAATTCTTTATACTCCACCATGACTCCATGATTGTTGTTTTATTTTAGGGGTGGTGAGAAGAGTGTATAAAAAAAATGGTGAGGATAATAAGATTTATTTGAATGCCTTAGGCTTGCCATTGTTATGTTTGTTCTCATGAATAGATGAGGGATTGCGTATATATATATATTGTTGCTTCGTTCTCAGGAGTAGACGAGTGCTTTGATTTACGCGTGTACGTATATGCTAACCATGCGGGGAGTGTCGGTCAAACTCGAGACGATATCCCCGTGCAAGTTTGGCTTCGGAGCAGTGTTAGGTATATGGGAGGCACATGTGATATATGTGTAGGCCGGAAGTGAAGGGCCGAAGTAGTGGAGTTAAGGTATAAAGAATTAAATATGAACTTATTGGTATAGTTTGAATTGTATTGATTTGTACATCTTGAAAAATAATAAGCGACCTCAATAAATTACGAAATTTGGGCAGAGGCAAGTATACGTAATTCTATACAACTTTTGTATTTTAATTTTGTACTAAAAAGATCGATTAGAACTTGTAATTGGATGATCTTGGTTACAAAAGTTTTTATTCATTTTAGCAATGCAGATTTTAGATGCTATTTTAACCCACGAAACGAGCTCATTTTTATTGGTTTCACGTAAATTGAAGTAAAATATTATTATGAACACTTTTTGTGTTTTGAAATTTTCCGAAAAAGATCATCTTAGAGCAGTTTCTTTTCGTTTTCAACTTCAGATTTTTTTCGGTTGAATTCTGTATAGGTTCTTCTATCAAGTTTTTCTCTCAATCTGTTCAATTTCTACTTAATTCGTTCACGAACAACTTTTATTTTTTGAGTTTTGGTCAATTCGAATTATTTAAGCATGAAACAGTGCATTTTTTTTTATACTCTTTAGTAATTCACTTATGATTAAATTATACTAACTTTATTTTTTTTTTGCAGAATGGTAGGTGTAGACGTCCCCGAACGTCCTGGGAGGATGACTCTCGTTCAGTTCGTCTGTGGGTCTACTACAGTTCAAGACTCAAATTGTCACAGTTCTTAATCTGAACCAAAGAGTCCAAATCCGGCAAATCGTTTTGAGAAAAACAGATTTTTTAGAAAGAAGTGTCAAACATGGACTGCTTTGCCAGATACAGAGTTGCCACCTAAATATTTATTCTGGGGGAATTTAGGAAACCCTGACTCGTTTGCCTAAGGCCACGTAGATTGCCTAAATTGGAACAAAACATTGCATGTCCGTTTGTTTGGAAAACGCTTTAGAATTTGCTACTCGCAAGTAGGCTAAAACACGGATTTCAATGAGTTGTTCCAACTCAAACAATCCAACCTTCACCTACAAACATTCAGGCAGTTTATATCACATAAGCATCTAGCCACATGGTAAGCATGCTGTCATGTTAACATTCACACTCATGCGAGATGCTAAAGCATAAAATACTCACAATGTACTCCGAGCCAAAACAAAAACGTGTTAGCAATCATGCATGATCCAAGTCCATGTTTAAATGCCTAATGTAACCCATACGGAATGTCACTAGAATAGGCTCGGCTAATCTAAGAATGACGTGTGAAAATGCGCAAGTAGCATGTATTCAAGTTAGATTTGAAATACTTATGCAGTTAGCATGATGCGCCGAGCCCGGTGCATGCAATACTGATGAATGATGCACGCATGCATGGCATAAGGATGCTAAAGTAAACATGTCCTAATACTAACCATCAAAGCAGGTAAGTAAAAGGGAGAAAGAAGTGGGGGTTGGAAGACATGCACACACGCACCCACACTTATTACAAATCTGCCCTCGCTCGGAGGGACCGAAAGAATAATACAGATTTAACTAGCCTACAAGCTAATTAAACATTACAAATCAATTAAACTAGTTAAGCAAATTAACTAATCTAATAAAACAGTAAACAGCCTCGGGAAGAGGGCCCAATGCAATGCGTGCTCGGCTCCGCTCGGAAGTCCACTGCCATGCACAAGATGCCTCTGCTTTGACTGTTCTGCTCCTCTGAAGACTTCACAAGTCCTAGGATTGCTTCTCTGAATGCTGTGGAACACCACCGGCTGAAGGGATTGGTCACCGGCCATGGAGAATGGTCACCGGCCACAAATGAATCCATCGGCCACTTATAGATGGCCGGTCGGCACTAAAGATGGCCGGCCGGCCAAAGCTTCCTGCAGAAACTGGTTTGACAGCAACAGAGGGCAAAACAAAGCATGGCAATGCATTTCAAGCAATGTATGCACCAACCACACTCCTTATCATATGTATGACTCAAAGGAGGATGGGCCTCGATTCTCAGACCACCAATCGTGCATTTCCATGCATGATGGCCCAAAGAATCAAGTGTGCATTTCTATTTCAAATGAAATGCAATGCACATAAACAAACCAAGGGGCTTTCAACCTCTATCATGGCTTGATCAAGAGGTGAATCATGCATGCCAATGCAATGCAATCCTAAGCATGTGAGCCTAAGTGTGCAATATGGGCATGTAAGCAAGTAATGCAAAGATGCAACTAACCAAGCATGCAAAGTGTAACAACAACATGCACACATGCAAGGTGCAATATGGACAACATGTTAGATACAAAGCATGCCAAATGCAACAACACAAAAGTGTGCAACAATGTGTCATGAGCCAAGTATCTACATATATAAGCATGCATGCAAATATGGCTTAAAACTTTAAACATCAAAAAGTAACTCTCGAGCACACTTGAGAGGATGCAAACATGGACAAATGGCATGCACCTTAAGCTTTGAAATTGCATAGAAAAGAGGTGCTAAACAACTAAGCAAAGCAAGCAGAGCATGTAATTGGTCCAAGGACCTAAAGCATGATCATATGACACATAAAGCAAATGACCAACATAGATCAAAACAGTCCTAAATCATGTTAAGGCAAGTCCTAAAAACCACCTAGATGGCATCTAAATGATCTACACATGGAGGCATGCACAAATGCTTAAACATGGAGCATACAACACAACCTCTTAAAGCATCAAAGGATCATTAAATGTAAGCATGCAAGCATATTATAAGGACTGAAATAACATGGTAAGTGGTTCCAAACCACTGAAACACTGCAAGTAATGCATGCTACACACTCACACACCCAAGGCTAACAAGCCGAAATGCAAGGTGGCTATACTAAGCATGTGATGGTCGACCAAAACAACCAAAAACAGAGCTTAAGCATGCTAAAACAAACACAAAAGCTTCACAAAGCTTGGCCAAAATCATGCTAGAACAAGGATCAAAACCTAAAGCATGTTAAGACCTAAACATGGCATTACAAGGCATGTATGCTAAGCAAGCATGGTGTACCAAAACCAATTGAAAACAGAGCTATATTATGACATAACAAGCACAAAAATCAGTTAAGGCATGGCCAACATGAACCTAAACAATATGCTCTCTCAAGAGGCTAAAATGGCCCTTTTCAAGGACAATAAGGAGAGGGGGTGGCCCTCTCCTTCTTAGGACCTCAAGGCACCATCCTCACCACTGAAATCCCTCAAGATTTTAGTGGTGAGGAGGCCCAAACACAATGGTCCCGAAGCTCACCAAAATGGCACAAAATGAAGGCCAAACAAGCCTTAAGAGGGGTCAAACAACCCCAAAGCTTAGAACACTCTTAAACAACTATTTAGAGGGCTCAAAAACAGAACTTTTATGTGTTATATGCTAAGCTCAAAAACATATGCAAGATAGTCAAAAAAGCTTTGCAAAAATGGGGTATTTAAAAGAGTAAGTGCTCACCCTTGTAGACCCTCTTCAAGAATGGAAGACCAGCAGCTTCTTTGGCTCAAACTAGCTCCAAAACTTCAAAAACAACCCTCAAGGGCCTCAGCTCCAAGAGGATAATGTAATAGTGGGTGTTTGTGTGCAATCCTAAGGCTAAACACACACAAATACAAGAGAGAGATATAGATATAGGATAGATAGACAAACCAAACCCTAAAACCAGAGCTCTCTAAGAAGTGTTGTCTAACCCTAAAAGAGGAAGAGGAGACCTCCTCTTACAGAGCTTCAATCTTGCAAGCTTACAAGACAAGCTAGCTAAGAGGGAGATCCCTCCATACACGTGTATGGAGGGGAGCCAAGTGCATGCCAGCTGCATGAAAATATTTGTAAAAGCAGATGCACAGTAATCGGCCGGCCAAAAGTGCAATTGACCAAAAAAAGATAGCCGGCCGGCCATCTATAGTGCCGGCCGGCCAAACATTTGGCCAGTGGTAACAAAACACAGCCGGTGGCCTCAAGCCATGGCCGATGAAGTGTGGGGATGGCCCACAAGCCATTCCCTGCCCCTCCAAGGCAAAACACAAGTGTTTGGTGCAAAACCAGACACAAAACAGTTGAGTCGAGAGATCCTGAGGCAAGGCGCGCGTGACCGAGACCTCCGGGAACTCAAGACGAACACAAACATAGATGATCACCGAGTGTTCGAACGGTGACATCCAAGTCTTGAAGACAGTCAAAAATTGGGTGTCTACAGTGGGTCTTACTAATTTTTTTATGCAGGGTGACCCATCATATTTTTATGTTTATTTTGTTTATTTTATACTCAATTTTTATTTAGTTGTGTACGGGCAAGAAACTAAACGCCACCGTATCTCAGGAAACTACCATTTCGTCTCGGTACAAGTGGAACTACTTGTCTTATCCCGTAACAAGAATTAAATGTACTTTTGTTTGTATCCGGTGGACACGTGAGTGTTAAATCTTGTACTCATACTAATATACCTGTATACTGATCCATTTTGTCTCTTGGCAACTCAGGTGCATTCTATTTGAGCGCAGCCGTGCTTCCTTTGTAGGATTAGTTGGAGCTACAGTGGTGACGAGAAATAACTATAGTTATTGGACATGTCTCTTGGACTTCTTTTGTTTTCTTTAGTTTAGGGTTGATATTAGTTTATTGTATTTATTATTTTTTTTATCCTTTATATTTTTTTTGAGTATTGAAATTTACTTAAACCTTATAGAGACGAGAACGTTTAGATTTTGTTTCACCCCTAGAATTTGGATGATGGAATATTGATTGGGGTTTATTCCTAATTTAATATTTAATTATCCAAATTTTGGAGCGTGACAGTTTGGTATCAGAGGTCTAAGTTACCCTAGACTTGTGAGAGTTTAGGTGATCATTGGATTGTGGAAACATGGGTTAGTTGGTTTAGTTTAGTGGTTGAATTTATTCTAAGTATTTATAAACGAATTCTTTTTGTGTGTTTAACTTGAAGGTGATGGTGGGAAGGTATCTTTAATCTTTTTCAAGAACACATTAGAGTACCTTTTGATACTAGTGCCTCTTATTCTTTCATATCTAGACAGTTTGTAGAAAGAGAACACTTTGTAACTACCTCCTTATCTAGACCTATTCCTGTTGAGACCCCTTTAGGAGGGACAGTTACTCTTTATGAGACGTGTAAAGATTTTGAGATTGATTTTGCGGGCAGAGTCTTGTATGCGAACCTAATTATGTTAGGGTTTGAGGGGTTTGTAATTATTTTAGATATGGATTGGCTACGAAAACACTTTGTGACTCTAGATTGTGCTTGTGAATATAGATATTCCCGGTATGCCACGGTTTACCCACACTTCTAGAGATGGAGAAGAGTCGGTAATGACGAGTTTTCTAAGCTCGGTAGAAATCTCTAAGCAGGATATTAGTGAAGTAGATGTGGTACGTGAGTTTGAGGATGTATTTCAAGAGATACCTGAACCTCCACCTCGACGAGTAGTAGAATTTCACATTATTCTTGTCACGACCCGCTCCCTGTACCCAAGGGTTAAGCATCGTGATGGCCAGTAACTGAAGTTACTTCTAGCCAATTCTTCAACAAATTACCAAATGCGAGTGGAAAAAATATTTAAGTGAGGGTACCAAAATAATCATTGGACCTTCTATTTTTATAACAAAATTTATTGATAAAAAATGCCGATATTTACATATAAATGATAGAATTACAAATACTATAAAAACGTTGTGTGTATTTATTCCGCAGCCCCGCGTCTAAGACTTTCCAAAAGCTATTTCTGAATTGCATTGTTTCCTGAAAATTGGTAAACAACTATAAACACATGGCAAAGTGAGAAATATTATACTAAGAGCATGAGGGTATAAAATCACCATGGATAATTATTGGCTAAATCAAGCTTGATATTAAAATGCAGAACATATAATACAGAAATCATTTGACACATAATACAGAAATCATATAAACAAAATAATCATAACCACAGTACAAAACGGAACAAAACAAAACAAATGTATGGACTCAAGTGGTTGCTCGTACGAACTCTAGAGGTGGCTCCCACCATAGTGTAGCACTTAGCTTTGTACAGCACTTTGCTTCACACCAGAAATCATAATCACGGTACAGAACAGAACATATGTATGGACTCAAAAGGTGGCTCGTACGAACTCTAGAGGTGGCTCCCACAATAGTGTAGCACTTAGCTCCATACAACACTTTGCTCCACACTAGAAATCAGAGTGTCAGTGGATCTATGACAGACACAAAGTCACACAATAACTAATCAGAGGGCTAATGGTTATTTAAGTCTTCCAAAGCATAGGACCTCCATGGTGGTACTTATAAAATAATTACTAAAAACACATTCTAATAAATAGTTATATCCGTGGGTTTTCCTTATTATATAAAATAAGGTTCATAAAATAAATAACATAATTAAAACACAATTTACGTAAAATAAATTATGGTAACTTAAGGTATAATATAACTCACCTTACTATTGACTCTTAACCTTTATTTTCTTACTCTTGATTCCTTATTACATGTATGCTGCACCCCGTTCTTTCTCTATGTATATTTCGTTCTTTTTCCGAAGCTCAACGACTGTACTATTTATAGGGGGTATATGCAAGTCATGTGGCAAGATCTGCCACCACGTGTCACTCAATTTATTTGCCAGTTGCTCCTTACCTAGGTGACTCATCCTACTTATATATGCATATTCACCACCCTATGTGCTAGGGTGGTGATAGGTCGTGTATATATCTTTCTTTTTTTCTTTTTTTTTTTAAGCTTAATTAATTATACATAAAATTATATTTTTCTCATTCATAATTAAATAATACTAATAGACAATTTAAGAGACAACTTAAATTTCTGGGTTGTTACAGACCTAGTGCCAGGAACTTCACCGATTTCTAAAGTGGCATACAGAATGGTACCTAAAGAGCTTGTAGAGATAAAGAAGCAACTGGAAGAGATGCTTCAAAAAGAGTTCATACATTCAAGTAACTCCCCTAAGGGAGTACCCGCGATCAGTTAAAGGGGGCAGTCGTGTTCTCTCAGTTTGATCTTAGAACGGGTTACCATCAGATGGGTGTGTCAGAGGAAAGTATACCGCTTACTGCTTTTCAGACTCAGTATGAGTTGTGCGAATTTCCTGTAATGCCTTTTGGTTTGACAAATGCTCCTGCCTATTTTATGGACTTGATGAACAGAATTTTTCAACCGTATCTTGATAAGTTTGTGATTATCTTCATAGATGATATCCTGGTGTATTCTAAGAATGAAGAAAAGCACAGAGAACACTTGAAAGTCATGTTGCAGACTTTGAGGGAGCAGTAGTTACACGCTAAGTTCAGTAAGTGTCACTTTTGGGAGAAAGAAGTTCTATTTTTGGGACATGTTATGTCTAATCAGGGGATAGCGGTAGATCCCGAGAAAGTTGTTGCGGTCAAAGAATGAAAGCAGCCCATGAACCCTTCAAAGGTGAGGAGTTTATTAGGACTAGTTGGTTATTAAAGGAGATTTATAGAGAAGTTTTCCACTATTGTGGCACCCATGACCAAGTTGACCTGTAAGAATATGAAGTTCGTATGGACAGATGATTGTGAGAGAGCTTTCTAGGAGTTAAAGCAGCGTTTGACTACAGCACTGGTGTTAACTATACCAGTACAAGAGGAAAAGTTAGTAGTGTTTACTGATGCGAGTGGAACTGGGTTCGGATGTGTGTTGATGCAGCATCAGAAGGTTGTATCTTATGCTTCTCGACAGTTAAAACCTCATGAGAGATGATACCCTACTCATGACTTAGAGTTGGCAGCAGTTGTTTTTACATTGAAAGTGTGGCGACACTACTTGTTTGGGGAGCGCTTTGAGTTATATATAGATCACAAGAGCCTCAAATCTCTTTTTTCTCAAAAAGAGTTGAACATGAGGCAACAAAGGTGGGTTGAATTCATCAGTTGTTATGATTTCGAGATCCTTTACCACTCAGGGAAAGGAAATGTGGTCGCAGATGCACTTAGTCGACAATATGGGATTATTGCGTCTTTGATGATTCAAGAATGGAAGTCCTTGGAGTTTGTTTTGATGCATGATCTTCAACCAATAGAGAGTGTCAAGAGGGCATACATTGGTGATTTGACCGTGCAACCGACGTTACTGGATAAAGTTTGTTAGATATAGTATTTAGATGGGTTCCTTGTCAGCAAGCTTGATGACCTTGTAGTGGATTTGATCGATGATTGTCCTACTGATTGGTTTGTGGACTCAGATGGGGGATTGCGATTTAGGGACAAGTTGTGTGTACCTAACATTGTTGAATTCAGGAAAGAGATTATGGATGATGCCCATAGGTTTTGATATACCATTCACCCTAGTAGAACTAAGATGTATCATGACCTGAAGAGGACGTTTTGGTGGGAAGGTATGAAGAAGGACGTAGGAGAGTATGTTTCTCGATGTTATGTGTGCCAACAAGTTAAGGTAGAACACCAACGACCGTTTGGACTTTTGTAGCCTCTCGAGATCTCTACTTGGAAATAAAAGTACATCTCTATGGACTTCGTGGATGGATTGTCGCGGTCTAAGGAAGGCAATGAAACTATTTGGGTGATAGTGGATCGACTCACAAAGTCTGCTCATTTTATTCCTATCAGTGTTCACCGAACCGCGGATAAACTGGCTAGGCTGTATATTCGGGAGGTGGTGCGACTTCATAGCGCACTAGTTTCTATAATTTCAGATTGTGATCCGTTGTTTGTGGCAAAGTTTTGGGAGAGTTTTCAGTATGCTTTGGGTGCTAGGTTAGACCTGAGTACAGCTTATCATCCTCAGACAGATAGGCAAATTGAACGGGTAAATCAAATCTTGGAAGATATGTTGAGAGCTTGTGTTCTCGATCTTGGTGGTAGTTGGGAAGAACACTTGCTATTGGTGGAGTTTGTTTATAATAATAGTTATCACTTTAGGATCGGGATGGCACCTTTTGAGGCTTTATATGGGAGGCCATGTCGATCACCTGTCTATTGGATGGAGGCAAGAGATACGCCGTTGTTAGGGCCAGAGTTGGTGAGAGAGACCACAGAGAAGGTGAACAATATTCGACAATGCATTAAGACTGCACAGAGTCGTCACAAAAGTTACGTTGATAAAAAAACGTAAGGGGGTTGAGTTAAATGTTGGACATTTTGTGTTTTTGAAGGTCTCGCCGATGAAGGGTATCATGCAGTTCGGAAAGAAGGAAAAATTGGCACCTAGATTTGTGGGACCATATGAGATCACTAAGAGGATTGGTAATGTGGCTTACAAATTATCCCTACTACTTACTTTAGCTATGATTCACAAAATGTTCCATGTATCTTTATTACGAAAGTGTATGTAAGACCCTTTCCAAGTAGTATCACCAGAAGTGTTGGAGATTAATGATGATCTTACGTATGGGGTGAGACCGGTTACTATTCTAGATCAGGATATAAAGCAGTTGCAGCGCAAGAAAGTGAACTTGGTGAAAGTGCAATGGAGCGAAAATGAGAATGATATCACTTAAGAATTAGAAGAGAAAGTTCGACGTATCACTACAAGAATTTTCACTTTTGGCGACTAAATTTTTAGTTGCCAAAAGTCATTTTTTAGTCGCCGATAGGCTTTAGCGACTAAATTTTTTGGTCGCAAAATTAGTAGCTGAAGAGTAGTCGGGAAAGCTAATTGGCGACTAAACTTATTTTAGTCGCCAAAAGGTTAGAAAATTAATTAAATAATACATTTTCGCCGACCAATTTTTTTGTTGCCAAAAGCCTCAATTATTGTTAACGACCAATGATTTAGTCGCGGAAAAATTTTTAGCTACTAAATTTTTTAGTCGCCTAAAGCAAATACTAGTGTTTTGGCTACTAAAATTTTAGTCGCCTAAAGTCAAACTTTTTTGGTTACTAAAATTTTAGTCGGCAAATAGTATTTGTTTTGGCTACTAAAAATTTAGTCGCCTAAACTTCCACATTTTTGGCTACTAAAAATTTAGTCGCCTAAACTCCTACATTTTTTGCTACTAAATTTTTAGTCGGCAAAAGTATTTTTATTCTTTAACTTTTGTTTTTAGTTACGAAATATTTTAGTCGCCAAATGTTTGATTTTCTTTTGACTACAAAACTTTTAGTAGCCAAAGGTTTGATTTTCTTTTGGCTACAAAACTTTTAGTAGCCAAATGTTTGTTTTTTTTTTTTTTGGGCTACAAAACGTTTAGTTGGCAAAAACATGATATTATGTTTTATTGCAAATATTATAATGTGTCCATAACTTGTCTGCATTCCATGCAACCTGTAATACGTTTATAAATAAAATGATACATAAACTATCAATCATTCCACAATCTGCATCCGTATACAAAAAATAAATTACTTTAACTGTCCAAGTACATACAAACCAACTATTGTCCAAACTAAAATAATAATTCCATACAAGATATAGAATCATACAAAAAGTAAAGCCCTCCATATACAAAAATTACATTTACTACCATGTGAAATGACCATTTGGCATGGTACAAATTACCATCGTAATCTGTACCACGACAAAAGGTGATGTATGTACCAAGACAAAAGTACATCTATGTACCACGACAAAAAATCATATATATGTACGGCGACGAAAGGTGATCTATCTACCATGCCAGTAATTATTTGTTGGCTGCCAAAAGTTTTCTGTATCAGTAATAGTTAACTGCACAAAAGCCGGAGACGACAAAAGTATTATATTACTTCTATACAAAAGTATAATTTTTTCTCCATACACCAAAATATCTCTGGAAGTCCACGCAACAAAGTCATCTACAAAAAACAAAAAAAACATTAGAATTGGACCCAAAAATGCCCAACTTCACGAATGAATTTGGCAACAAGTGACAAATTAAAATAAGTGAGAAGCAACCTTCCATGATGAATCAATTATTAGTCTTTCTACAGTCATTCTACAGTCTTTTGTTATAAGGAACATTGTTAAATGCAGAATAATCATTACTAAATCTTTCATTAGTAACATAAAGCTAATATAACAATCTTCTATTTGTCTGCAACATGTATCCAAATTCTATGGCTAAACCAATATCAAAGCCCAATGTGAATAGAAAGTATTCTTTTTACCAACTTCCTCATTATTTGTTTGCAAAAGGCACTTGAATCATTAGATTGGATATAAAACCATCCCTACTTATTAATGTATGTCAGTGCCATTTCATTCAAGATATTAGAACATGTGAGAAAAATAATAACAAAAATAAATTTCAATCATAAAAGGAAATATGTAGAAATGTATGTTGAGACACCTATAAATGGTTCATCAAAGAAAGAATACTTGATATCTCATGAAGCACATGGCCTCAAAAACACCATGAGCATGTTTGATACTTGTATGAAAGCTTAAATATAATATAACACACGTGTGTACATTCAAGAAATTAATATAATATAACAAGGCATAAACTGAGTTCATATTGGTTTCTGAATATTTTTCCCATAATGTTCCATTACTATACATCGCCAATATATTCCGTCAGTTGTCACAAGTCTTATTTGTAATGGGGAAGCTGCCTGTGAGAGTCAAACAGAGGTTCGGGGGCTGTTTTGAAGTTTCGCCCCCGACACGCCCTTTTTCAACTAAGTTTTGGGCGTATTCGGCTCTAAATCCCAACCTACGAGTCCGCAAAACATTCCATCAGTTGTCACAAGTCATATTTGGCATGGGAAAGTTGCTCGTGTCAGCCACACGGCAGTTCGGGGGCTGTTTTGAATTTTCGCCCCCGAAACACCCTTTTTCGACTAAGTTTTGGGCGTATTCGGCTCTAAATCCCAACCTACGAGTCCGAATAACAGTCTGTCAGTTGTCACAAGTCCTATTTGGCATGGGGAAGCTATTCGTGTTGGTCACATGGCGGTTCAAGGGCTATTTTGAATTTTTGCCCCCGAAACGCTCTTTTTCGACTAAGTTTTGGGCGTATTCGTCTCTAAATCCCAACCTATGAGTCCGAATAAGATTCTGTCAATTGTCACAAGTCCTATTTGGCATGGGAAAGCTATTCGTGTCAGCCACACGGTGATTTGGGGGCTGTTTTGAATTTTTACCCCCGAAACGCCCTTTTTCGATTAAGTTTTGGGCATATTCGTCTCTAAATCCCAACCTACGGGTCTGAATAACATTCCGTCAATTGTCACAAGTCATATTTGGCATGGGAAAGCTGTTTGTGTAGGCCACACGGCATTTCAAGGGCTGTTTTGAATTTTTGCCCCCGAAACGCCTTTTTTCGACTAAGTTTTGGGCATATATTTGTCTCTAAATCCCAACCTATGGGTCCGGATAACATTCCGTTAGTTGTCACAAGTCATATTTGGTATGGGGAAGCTGCCCGTGTCAGCCACACTGTGGTTCGGGGGCTGTTTTCAAATTTCGCCCCCGAAACGCCTTTTTTCGACTAAGTTTTGGGTGTATTCAGCTCTAAATCCCAACCTACGGGTCCAAATAACATTTTGTCAATTGTCACAAGTCCTATTTGGCATGAGAAAGCTATTCGTGTTGGCCACACGGCGGTTCAAGGGCTGTTATGAATTTCGCCCCCGAAACGCCCTTTTTCGACTAAGTTTTGGGCGTATTCGGCTCTAAATCCCAACCTACGGGTCCAAATAACATTCCGTCAGTTGTCACAAGTCCTATTTGGTATGGGAAAGCTATTCGTGTCGGCCACACAATGGTTCGGGGGCTGTTTTGAATTTTCGCCCCCGAAATGCCTTTTTTCGACTAAGTTTTGGGGGTATTCGTCTATAAATCCCAATCTACGGGTCCGAATAACATTCCATCAGTTGTCACAAGTCATATTTGGCATGGGGAAGTTGTTCGTGTCGGCCACACGACAGTTCGGGGGCTGTTTTGAATTTTCACCCCCGAAACACCCATTTTCGACTAAGTTTTGGGCATATTCGGCTCTAAATCCCAACCTACGGGTCCGAATAATATTTCGTCAGTTGTCACAAGTCCTATTTTATATGGGGAAGCTATTCGTGTTGGCCACACGGCGGTTCAAGGGCTGTTTTGAATTTTCGCCCCCGAAACGCCCTATTTCGACTAAGTTTTGGGCATATTCGTCTCTAAATCCCAACCTACAGGTTCAAATAACATTCCGTCAATTGTCACAAGTCCTATTTGGCATAGGGAAGCTGTTTGTGTCGGCCACACGGCGGTTTGGGGGCTTTTTTGAATTTTCGCCTCCGAAATGCCTTTTTTGACTAAGTTTTTGGCGTATTTGGCTCTAAATCCCAACCTACGGGTCCGAATAACATTCCGTCAGTTGGCACAAGTCATATTTGGCATGGAGAAGCTGTTCGTGTCAGCCACACGGCGGTTCGGGGGCTGTTTCGAAATTTCGCCCCCGAAACACCCTGTTTCGACTAAGTTTTGGGCGTATTCGGCTCTAAATCCCAACCTACGGGTCCAAATAACATTCCATCAGTTGTCACACGTCCTATTTGGCATGGGGAAGCTGCCCGTGTCGGCCACACGGCGGTTCAGGGGATGCTTTGAATTTTCGCCCCCGAAACGCCCTTTTTCGACTAAGTTTTGGGCGTATTCGGCTCTAAATCCCAATCTATGGGTCCGAATAACATTTCGTCAGTTTTCACAAGTCATATTTGGCATGGGGAAGCTGTTCGTGTCGGCCACACAACGGCTCGGGGGCTATTTTCAATTTTCGCCCCCGAAACGCTCTTTTTCAATGGATTCGGAAGACATTATTGGAAAGCAACTTCTCGAGGATAGAAATATAAGTATTGTGCTGTCATGAGAGGCATTGTTCCAGCTGTATTCCAGGAGGGACCTTATCTTTTAATTTTTCACAATGTAATGTTTGTGTGAAGTTTGGGACTTTCTACCTGTATATAGAGGTCCTTAGTTATAGAATAGATATCTTAGGATCTGGAGATATAGAGAAAAAGAGAGATAGAAAAATAGTGAGCATAAGAGTGTACCAACCATGAAAAATCCAAAAATATTGTATTTTTCTGTTGATGTAATGGAAGGCTAAGCGCCAATATTTTTCTATTGATGTAATGGAAGGCTAGCGACAATATTTTTCTTTTTCAATATTGTCATTCTGAATGACAATCTTGAAAAAGATGCTTATGATATTCCAGGAAAATAAGAGGGTATGGTCAAATATTTACAGTTAAGCCAAATATTTATGAAAGATTCCAGTTCCAAGTAATGACACCTGGAGCTATGTTAGATCTCCCCAATCACAATCCCCAGGATTGGCCTGTAGTAATTGATATGTGGAAAAATTTACTCCAACAAGATTTTAATAGAATCTACAGTAAAGAACAAATGTCAATTGAAGAAGTATTTACAACCTTAGCTTGTTATTTAGGTCCAATGGCTAAAGCACTATGGAAAACTTTTATCAGAGATTATCCTTCTGATTACCTAGCTTTAATGGAATTAGGACCAAATATCAACAATTTTACAAACAAAATTGCTTCTTTAGTTACATGACAAGACCCAAATTCAGGACAAACCAAATTCCAAGAAGATTGCTTAAGGTATTTAGAGCAAATCTATTTAACTGACTATATGTATGTCCTTGAATTCTCCAAAGTTTATGCTAATAAGGCATGCTTAGCAGGTAAAGCTTTTGACCAAGCAATTGGTGACAAATATTTCCAAAAACTACTAGAACCAATAAGTAAAGAAATTTTAGATAAATGGAATAATCTCCCTGGTAGAATACAATATCCACATGCTGCTGCAACTATATTGCAAAGAATGACACATGCAATAAGAGTTGTTAGAGACCATTGTGTAAAAATACAAATCCAACAATCTCTAAAGAAATCAGATTATGGATTTTGTAATAAGATTGAGACTCCCTTAAGTTATTTAAATGATCCCCCTGAGTATAGACAATCTAGGTCAACCTTTAAGAATCCTAGAAACACTCAGAAATGGAAACAAGGTGGTCAATCTAGATCAAGAACATTTAATCAAAGACCTAGCCAAAGTAACACAGCTAGTTCTAAACCAAGTGGACCTTATAAACTTAAATATGCTGCAAGACATTCCACAAATAAGGCTCCATTCCTAAATCCAAACAAACATGTTTGTAAAGTAAATCCTGAACGAACATATAATAGTAGTTTAAATTGTTACACATGTAATAAACCTGGACATTTTTCAAGAAAATGCCCATTAAAACACACTGCTGATGATAGGCACATTGCTCTCACAGCATGGGTTAATGCTGATTTTGCAACTATTGATGGACATGTTTCAGAAACAGAAACAATTTATAGTGTCTGTACTATTATAGACCCTACTGATATGTATCATTCTGTTCAAGGAGTTGATGATGATTCAAATTGTGAACCTTGTCAATCAAATGGTCTACATGTTCTGACCAATAAGTTAAATTCTTATCTTGACCAATCAACCACATTTAATCCTTACGAAGAAAAATGACTAAGTTTACCCCTTTTTCTTCCTCAAAAGAATTTAAGTTAAATACATATTGTGAACATCGTTGGATACCTGAAAAAGGTAATTCTAACCAACCTTGCCATATTTGTTTTAACTACCCAGCACCAAAATTACGGACCCAATGCACAAAATGTTTTGGGAAGGCTGTATTAAATGTATTGAAAATAAATACCAATGTATTATACCTAACAAACCTGATGTCTCTTGTTATGGTATACCCACAATCTCATCACCTCAATCATCTACACCAATGTATCCTTCTCAACCTGACGGTGTTATTACATTTTTACTTAATCACATTGTGAGATTAGAAAATCAAATTAACCATTTAACAGATAGAGTTAACATTCTTGAAGCACAAGATGAATTTACCCAATCCCTTCATGAATTTACCAGGGAGATTATTCCATTTATCTAAAATTTGTTTACCTATGGGTCCTAGTAGTTTTTGGACATATTTGTAACCAATTTTTTGACACTGTTTTCCCCATGTCATTTCTATGAACATACCATTTTCCTTGAGGCTCTACATATTTTGACATATAATAAAAATAATCACAGAAAAGCAACAAATTTAAAGTAAATTCAAGGTCAAAATCGCATATTATTGTTTAGTGAATAAGTAAATCTAAGTGTGTATAAGTGTTAGTATGATACGAATGAAATTCTTCTTACCGAATACGACGATGCTCGTCTGAACCCTCCAATAGTGTTGATAGTCGTAAAACTACAGAGTTCAAATGATTCAGTTGTTTTTGTTGCGCCTCCCTTGCTTTTTTTCCTTCTTCTACTTCTTTCATCAACTCCTCTCTCTCCCTCGTCATCTCTTCACAATCTCTCTGGCGCTCTTCTTTCTCCTTCATCAAATTTTCTTGAAGAATGTCAATCTCAGATCGCATTGCCTCCATTTGTTTGTTACGAGATCATGCCGCACTATCAGATGGCGAATAGGGTCGTGGGCCTATCCCAAATCCACACAAGTAATTCTTTCTCTGTCCAAGCACTTGCCGTGAGAGTTTCTCATATGTCAATGGGATCCCCACATCCGTGGTTGTTGCTTGTAGATTCACCATCGCATCCTGTCATTACCAAAAAAAGTAGACTATTCAACAAAGGCACAAAGAATCACATGCAATTTTGTGCTAAGATAGGCATTAATATTACGACCGTAGGCCAAAAAAGTTTACTCCTTACATGTAGCTCACCACATTTGGGATCAATCCATTCGTTTGTTTTCTTCGATTTGTGTGATTTCGAATAAAATTCCGGAAAATCCAACTCCCCATTTTCATCTACCTGTTAGTTTCAAATAACAAAATGAATTCGTCACAATAGTAACCATGACTTTCATCTTACATATATAAGTTATGACAAATCTGTTCCAAATGTATGTAACTCACCATGAGCGACATTGCTATTGGAAAGGAGCGAGATCCACTGGTGTGATTGTATGGTAGCAAACTCCAGTTTGCCTTACCAGTTTTAGAGCGTTTCTAAATAAAGAATTATTCAAGAATTAGTACATATTAATGCATAATACACAAATAAAATAATAGAGTCGTTTATATTTGTTTGTTACCAAATGAGATTCATCATTCCAAGCCACATCAATCATGTGTTTCCAATCATCCAAGCAAACTCCTTTAGGCGGATGACTATATGGGTCATCAACACCGTCTTCTACAAGTTTTTCGTAATGTTGCTTCAGGGTGTACCTCCAATCCTTGTACAACAGATACGTCTTCATATCAACGATCTCTTGAGCTTGTTGATCAGTATGGAAATCCTTACCAATTTCAAACATGTCCTGCAAGCATAAGTGTGTGACGTATTACAAAAATGGAATGCAGCAATTGGAACTTTACATAATGAAGACATTTAGTTTAAGGTCCGAAATTAGTAGCACAACTTGTACTACAGCATCTTTGATACTCTGATCAATTTTCTTCCATGACTTCACTCCCTTAAGGGGGCACAACCGCCTTATCTGCAAGCCCAACTCATTTGTGGCAGGCGTGGCATTCCCTCCAGTGAGTACATTCAGTATGCGATTGACATATACATGTAGTTTCTCCCCTTTTTTTCTCGCAAGCCTTTTTTGCACTCCTTTTCCGATTGTAGGACCGCGTACACAATTTGACGTAATTTTTCCTGGTCAAGAAAGGGCAACAAGTGTAAGGCCTTCACATGCAATTAGTGCCCCAAACATATAATCAACAATAATTAATATTAAATTTAACAATCATCCAAGCAAATTTTGTAAGGGATTATAATTTTTTAATACATGCAAGAAATTGTTCTTCTAGATGACATAAAATCCGTTGCTTAAGTCAAGTAAAATGATCTTTAGGGGCCGAAACACACCTACAAAACTACAATGGTCTTACCTACGCCGTGCGCCTGTGTCTCTTCCACAAATGTTTGTGTGTCATCCGGCGGTTGTGTCTCATCGGATAAAGTCTGTGGTGTGACAATGACAGATGCAAATGTTCCTGAGGGTGATGTTATGGGGTCAGTTGCTGTTTTCTTACGCCCCCCTGTTTTCATCCCAGGAACCATGCTCATACCTACAAAGTAGAAGCAAACATGATATATTAAGTAAACGCATCACATGCATCATTGATATTATGACCAATATGGATTGTTTACAGGCGCTCAAGTATTCACAAAATTACAACAAGATAACAATAGGAAACTAATTGATAATGATTGTCAAATAAAAGTGATGTACACAAACCAATGTTAAGCATAAATGTCAAATGAGGAGGTTCATCAATTTAACAGTTTCAACATTGCAAAAAAGTTTACAATATAGCTCAGCATGATGACATGAAGAACAACATAAACAAAAGGACTAAACTCTTATCTAATTACATAACACATAAAAAAGGGAATCTCCTCAATCCTTTTCCCCATTACATCAACAAAACGACAAAAAGACAAAACAACAACTACCAAGAACTCACATTGAAATTTAGAACCCATACATCAAGACTCTATCACACATCCAAATTTAGAACCCATACATCAACACTCTATGTCCATATCTGAATCAAAATCACTGTCAAGCTCATCTTTTTCTTCATTGTCACTCTCCATTGTTGGTTCATCTTCATCATCACATATGAAGTCCTCGTCCATACCAACCAAGGGTTGTACACGGTTATCAGACTGTAAAACTTCCATTAGAATAATTTCAGCGTCAATATCATCTCGACGCAACACCACATCATCATCCATAGGCTCAGTTGGTACGACATTAGTGCTTTCATCTTGTTAGAACACATCATCAAGTTGTGGCACATCCACCTTGGGCACATCCCAAATTCGTCGTCGTTGAAACTTTTCTACTAGTCTCCAATTGGCACCTAACTTTGTATCATGCACGTAGAAAACTTGTTGCACTTGACTTGGTAACACAAACGGGTCATCTTTATACCATCGACTTCGTATATCAATAGTAGTGAAATGTGGTTTGACACGCAAAGTTCTGTTACTACCGGTGTTATACCATTCACGTTGGAATAAAACAACACGGTGCCTAAACAAATATGTCATTTCCCAAACTTTGCAAATGTAGCCGTAGAACTTTATGAGTTGGCCTTCATGGTCCCCTTCCACTACCAATCCACTATCAATCCACTATTTTGAGTTTTACGACGGTTGTCACGATCGCGAGCATGGAATTTAACGCCATTACAAATGCATCCCGAATATGTGTTCACTAAGCTGTTAGGACCATTTGCTAGTGACCACATCTCATCGGTTGCTTCGGGTGACTTGTTGTGCCGCAATTGGTTCATCTACATAAGAAAAAACTATCATGTTATTTTTGACATAACTTAAGTTGATGTGTAAACTACACTATAAGGAATTTTAGCATACACGATCTTTGAACCATTTAGGAAATTCTTTGCATTGTATCTTGGCTATGTCACATGCACTTCCATGTTATTGTTGCAACAACATCTTGTGTTCCCTATGTAGGACAATATAATTCATAAGTAATTTGCAGAATGATTACTAAAAAAAAAAAGCATATAGATCACATATAGTACGTCATAGGTTTGATGCGTACTCTAGATATTCTTCCACTTCTAAGTTGTTGTGTAGGACAAACCAATGAGCCCTTTCACGGTCAGCTACAGACACATCAGTTTCCCTTGTTAGTAGACCAAACGGATGAACATTTTGAGTGAAAATCGCCAACCCCGGGCCATTGCCACCCCCATCATAGTTCCGTTCTTCCCAATTAAACATTGTTTCAACGCCGTCTAAGTACATTGAACAAAACGTCACACACTCTTTTGAAATGTAAGCCTCCACAATGGAACCTTCTGGTCGAGCTTTATTGCGAACAAATCCTTTCAAAAGTCTGAGCATCCTACATGCCAAGATGATTTGAATGTTAATGTTTACATTATATACTATATGTAAATAGGGATGTTCGGAAACTTGTGGTATTACCTCTCAATGGGATACATCCATCGATATTGCACAGGCCCTTCAAGCATAGCCTCTTGAGGCAAATGAATTGCCAAGTAGACCATGACATCAAAAAATGTAGGAGGAAAAATCTTCTCAAGCTTACAAAGTATAAGTACGATTTGTTCCTCCATTTTCTTCAAATCAGTCACCCTCAATGTCTTTGAGCACAACTGTTTGAAAAAATTTCCCAACTCAAAAAGTGTGGTCCCAATCTCCTTGGAAAGATATCCACGCATCCTAATTGGAAGTAGTCATTGTAGAAGGACATGACAATCATGAGTTTTGAGGCCAGTTAATTTTCCACCTTGAGCGGTGACACAATTGGATATATTTGCTGCATAGCCATCAGGGTACTTAATCGATTTCAAGAAATCACAAAAACCTTGTCGCTCTACCGGGGACAATGTGTACGATGCCAGGGGCTTCTCAAACGAGCCATTAGAACGCCTCTTCAAGTGTAACTCCTTTTGTATCTACATGTCTTCTAGATCCAAGCAAGCTTTATCCGTATCCTTGTTCTTGCCATCAATGCTTAGTAGTGTCCTAACCAGATTGTCACATATATTATTCTCTATGTGCATGACATCAAGGTTATGTCGAAGTTTCAGCGTTTTCCAATAGGGTAGGTCGAACATAATGCTTCTTTTTGTCCAATTGGAACGTGGACTTTCATTCCGTTGTCTTTTTTGGTTGTTTGGATGCTTGCCATACGGCCTATATGTCCCCGAATCAATTTGCTGCAGTATTTGTTCTCCCGATAATTCCACAAGTTTGGACCGATGCTCGTTCTGACCATTGAAGAGCTTACTTCTTCGCCAAATATGGTTCTCGAGTAAGTGGCGGTGGGCACCCATATACCCTATCTTACTTCACAGACGCTGAAATGATGCATCCATGTTACAATTAGGGCAAGCCAAGTAACCTTTTGTAGTCCAACTAGAGAGGGTACCATATGCGAGGAAGTCATTTATGGTCCACATGATTGCTGCATGCATTGTAAATATTTCACCGATTGTGGCATCATATGTTTGCACACCATGCTCCCACAAATTCTTTAACTCCTCCACTAATGGTTGCAAGTAAACATCGATGTCTCTTCCAGGAGAGGATAGACTGGGAATAAGCATTGACATCATCAGATATGGCTCTTTCATACACTTCCACAGGGGAAGATTGTAAGGCATTAACAGTACGGGCCACATGCTGTACGATGTGCTCATATTTCCAAACGGATTGAAACCATCTGTGGCAAGCCCTAACCTTACATGTCAGGGTTCCAACGAAAACTTAGGATGCTGCATATCAAAGTCCTTCTATGCCTGACCATCGACTGGATGCCTTAACACTCCATCATCCACACGCTTCTCTTTGTGCCATCTCGTATTTGCGGCGGTTTTTTTCGACATGTACAATCGCTTCAACCTCGGTGTCAAAGGAAAGTACCTCAATATTTTGTGAGGAATCTTTTTACCACTCTGATTGTTGAACTTGCATCTAGACTCCTCACATGTAGGGCAATTCTCCTATTTTGCATTATCCTTCCAAAACAAAATACAATCATTCTTGCATGTATGAATGGCCTCATATCCCAAACCCAATTCACGTAAGAACTTTTTTGCTTCATAAAGGGTCCACGGAATTGTTTCGCCACACTTTGGGAGAATGTCTTTGAAAACTTGCATAACCATATTGAAAGATTTGTTACTCCATTTATTGTACACCTTAATATGAAGCATCTTAATAATGAAGGACAACACGGAAAACTTTTCACACTCCAGGTACACTTTGCGTCGAGCATCATCAAACAACCTAATGAACTTCACCAAATTTTCTCTCTCTGAGCTATTAGATTCTTCGTCGATATGATCATCCATGAGGCCACTCATGTAAATCTCTTCCAACATAGTAGGCAACTCGCCCAAATTATCATCAATGTCAAAAATTGCAGCTCCATATCTTTCACCATCAATGTTTGACGCACTAGGATGATCATGACACAATGGAACATGTTCCCCGTGGTGCACCCAAGTTCTATAAGAACACACGATTCCTCTTCGAATCAAGTGCAGCCGTACAACTTGTGGACTATGTTTTGTGCCATTCAAGCAATCGACACACGGACAACGAATGTCATCGTGTGGGCCTAAATCCTTCGTAGCAAAGTCAATAAATGACTTAACACCTTGTTGGTACTCTTTACTTTTCAACCTATCTTTTATCATCATCCAACTCTTGTCCATCTTGTGAACCCTACAAGTCAAGCAAACTTTAACATAGGAATGGACAACAAATAAACAAAAATACTCAACAACAGAATGATATGATCGTCATATTTTGACTTTTTAATTAAGACAAATGACATTTATATATATTTAAGTGTTAGACGAATAAGTATATTTTTGGACAGACGACTGTAAATATAATGTATTCCCTATATGGAATCTGCCAATGTGATAATTAGCAAGTTGAAATGAATAGACTGATTACATTTACATATTGGATTTATCATCTTTATTTCCATATTAGTGCCGCCTCTGATCAATGGACCCCTCAGAATCATAAATGAACTGGTTCTAAAGCGATCAAAAAAGACCATTCTATCTACATCATCAAAAAAGAAGCATTGCAAAAGAGACTTGAGCCATGTGCTACTATGCATTTAAAATCACATAAATCAAACACAAATAGTGAGATAAAACATTACATGTAGAAAAATCCTTAAATGTTATGCAATTGTTAACTAAAAATAATACAACTATAGAACTAATTATAGAACCTCAAATGTTTCTTGAGTAGGGCTTCATCTAAGCCCTAAGGGTAAGAAGATTAGATACATATGATTTGTAGAAATTGTCATACTCTCTTGGAAGAGACCTTGGAAAAAAAACTTTCTCTACACACTCTCCATCACTTCTTCTTCCCATTTGATCAACCCAACATTTCTATTTATAAAGAAAATACATATACAAATTCATTCCTCTCCAAATATTTAAGGATTAGTGTATACCCGTGCCTGAAGGCACAATGTAAATAAAAATAAGTGAACAAAAAGAAAAAAAATTAAATAAACAGGGAGGAAAATAAAAAAAATTAAAAAGATGGGGGGAGAAAAGGAAAAAAACAAAAAGAAAAGGAGGAAAGTGGGATCATAGGATCATTCATAGGATTATTCATGGGATCATGGGAGGGTGGGTAAGAAAAAGAAATTACAAATACCATGTTATCAGATTTGTTCTTCAATTGAGCTAACTAGGGGTGGGAAAGTATCCACCAAATCTGCCAAAATCGAACGGCCTGAACCAATCTGCCATAGAATAGATGGTTTCAATAGTCTGAGTGAACAAATGCAAATGCATTTTTTTTCAATTCACCTAAGTTCGGATGGATGGTACTTGGGAGGCCATGCAACCCAATCCGATTCACTGACACTTCTAAGAAAATGAAGTTAGTCTTTTATTCTTTGTGTAGTTTATTTTTTTTATTTTTTTATTTTCTCAATTAACAAAACAAATTAATCAAAAAAATATTTTAGAAAAAAAAGATTGGGGGGGGGAACACTTGGGTTCCACGGTCAATACCCTCCGCAGAAGACGAAGATTTCAATTACAGGTTTAACCCATCATCTTCAAAGGGAAAGAATGATGGATTGTCAGAAAACCTGCAATTCTATTGCACACTTGTAATTCCGGAGATAACTGGGCGAGGATACCATTAAGTTCTCAACTTCCTGGTGATATGGTAGAATTGAATTTCTACAACTCCTCTGTTATAGATTTGAACATTCAGACCATTAGAGACTTATATATCTTATCATGGTATGCCCTTTTTGAAGGAATTAAAAAGGACTTCTATAATCTAGTACATGTACAGGTCAACAAGCAACATAAGAATTTACCTTCAATCCTAAGCTATGCTATACAAACCAAGAAGAAATAGTTAGACCTATCATGAATGATGTTGGTTATCACTTCTTTAATTAAACAAAATGATTATACAATTGCCATTAGAAATTTCTACTACCATATATTAGATAAACATGGCATTTCCTAATTGAATAAGGAGGCTATCATTGGAATTGTTTTCCTTGATATCTTATTGATTAAATTTACACACACAGAATTAAACCACAGAAAAATACCAAGAATGTATATGTTAGCACGATGGGGCCAACCTCTGGTGAAAATAGTGAAGGTATCTTTAGTGGCCCTATGAAGCTGAGATGTACATTCCTGATATTTTTTTGTGATTTAATTTTGTATGCAGAAGACTATTTTATTTGGAGATTTTTCTAAACGAATGTTCTTGTATTCTAAACTTTTGACATCTTGATATCTGTCATTTCTTAGCTGTGTTTTTTAACTTCATTGAAAGAATCTTGTGGTACCTACTTATGCGACGTGGTTCTTGCTTGTGGAGCCTATGTTTGAGAACTCACTATTTTTCGAGGTTAGTGCCTCATTTTTGTGTGTTTGTGTGTGGGTGTTTTGGAGAAAGATCTATCTTAAAGTGGAGACAGAATAAAAACCTTTGTAGGCTGCTATACTGCTCATGCTAAGTGAATTTGATTGCACACATATTTGTGAGTACTTATCTACTATTGGCCTACCTTACTAGAGTAAACTCCACTAATCAACAACTGGTTTTCCCTTAGGCACACCTAACCTTATGTTGCTGTTGGGAAATTTCCGTTGCATCTAACTTGATGCTGGGCGAAGCTATGTTGGAAATAAAGATTGAATAGTTAAGTCCCATAATACGATCCATGAACTCATACCAAAGTCCATGTCTAGCTAATCCAAAGATTACCAAACTACCCCTTGACTGCTTAACCTAATAAAGTATAAATAAATATGTCCACCAGCATCTTAACTTAGAAGAAAGATAATAAGACTCAAATTGACCTAAATTTCATAAGATAATGCCCAGTATAATATGAGCTATTGCAATCCCAAATTAATGAAACCCAGTATTGTTTTCATCACCTTATTGCAAGGTTAGTTTCACACACATTAAACATCATGTTCGAAATTTTTAATCAATTTCTGAATTACATATTTGAATGATTAAAAATTGATTTCGGATTGTTCATTCAAATATCATTCATACACATTAAACATCATTCACACACATGAAACAGCAACAATGTCAGAAATTGGGGAAACACAGAAAGGGGGAGACAGAGAGAGAGATAGAGACAGACAGATATGAGCTATTGCAATCCCAAATTAATGAAACCCAGTATTGTTTTCATCATCTTATTGCAAGGTTAGTTTCACACACATTAAACATCATGTTGGAAATTTTTAATCAATTTCTGAATTACATATTTGAATGATTAAAAATTGCTTAAAAATTGATTTCGGATTGTTCATTCAAATATCATTCACACACATTAAACATCATTCACACACATTAAATAGCAACAATGTCTGAAATGGGGGAAACACAGAAAGGGGGAGACAGAGAGAGAGAAAGAGATGGAGAGACACAGAGACAAACAAATACATAGATACACTGTGTCAGAGAGCTCGAGCGAGAGACGCACAGACGGACTGACAAGCAGAGCGCGAAAGCGAGAAAGACAGAAACAGAGACAGAGAGACAGAGAGAGAACCTGTAAGTCAAGGGCTGCGACGGTGGTGATTGGCGCCAGTGGCAGTGGCGGTGGCGGTGGCGGTGGTCGTCTGTGCGTCGCCCGTACAATAGAATACGGTGAGGGGGGCTGAGTTCTGTGAGATTTGGTGAGGTGTGTGTGATATTGTTGCCTATACATTAACGTGTGTGCATCAATTAATGAAGTGGCGCCAGTTGAAATTTCAACTTTTACTGACTATTTTGTAATTAGTCGGGAAATGCATGAATTATCAGTCTTTAGCGACGAAATTTTTGGACGCTAAAAGTCCCATTTGGCTACTAAGCACTATTTTAGTCGGGAAAAAGTAAATATTACAGATTAAATTTTTTTTTTAGCCTAAATTGTACACCAACAGCGACTAATATCCTATTTAGTCGCTGGAAAGTTTAATTTTTGCCGACTAATTTTAAATTTAGTCGCTAATTACAAATATTTACCAACTAAAATATTTTAGTAGGTAAATATGGAACCAATGCCGACCAAATTAAATTTTAGTCGCCAAAAATTACACTTTTGGCGACTAAAAATGTTTTAGTCGGCAAAGGTGCATTCTCTTGTAGTGTGTGTACCCGTAGCTTTTTGCTTAGTACTCTATCCTATCGAATCTCGGGACAAGATTCTTTTGAGGTGTGTATATTGTAGCGACCCTAATTTTTCGCAAGTCATATTTATTATTATTACTTTAGTTTATTTTTGACTTTATTAATTGTATGGATACTTGATAATTTAATGTGGTATTTAATTAATTTAATGTGATATTTAATTATATAAAATTAATTTGAATATTTATATATATTGATATTATATATATATAAGGTGTTATATATATATTTAATTTTATATTTATATTTATATATGTTGTAATTATATTGTATTTAAATAATATAACACGTCAATTAGGGTACAAAACTTAGAGGCTCACTAAAAAAAAAAAAAAAAGGAGCAAGCCATGAGAGAGAGAGAGAGAGAGAGAGAGAGAGAGAGAGGCTCTGTGAGGAATCAAAGAGTGCAAACCGAGAGGGAGAGAAAAGAGAGACGACAGAGGAGAAAAGGAAAATAAAGGGGTTAGGGTTTTATTTTGAGGGTTTTATTAATTCTTTAAGTAACTTGTTGATCTACGAAAAATAATTGTGAGTGCAAAACCCACTTCCCTTGATTTATGTTTGATTCATTGTTTTTATTTATTTATTTATTTTATTTATTTGATGTTAGTTTGATATTGTATTGGCATAAGGATGATGGATTAATTTTAATTATTTTGATTAGTTGTGTATACCAAGTTTAGAGTTTTTACATGTATTTATTTTATGGTTGTAATCACAATCATGGATATATGAAATTAAAATAAATTGAGAACCCATAGATAAATTCCTTATACTCCATCATGACTCTATGATTGTTGTTTTATTTTAGTGTTGGTGAGAAGAGTGTATAAAAAAAAGGGTGAGGAAAATGTGATTTATTTGAATGCCTTAGGCTTGGCATTGTTATGTTTGTTCTCATGAGTAGATAAGGGATTGTGTATATATATATATTGTTGCCTCGTTCTCAGGAGTAGACGAGTGCTTTGATTTACACGTGTACGTATATGCTAACCATGCGGGGAGTGTAGGTCAAACTCGAGACGATATCCCCGTGCAAGTTTGGCTTCGGAGTAGTGTTAGGTATATGGGAGGCACATGCGATATATGTGTAGGCCGGAAGTGAAGGGCTGAAGTAATGGAGTTAAGGTATAAAGAATTAAATATGAACTTATTGGTATAGTTTGAATTGTATTGATTTATACATCTTGAAAAATAGTAAGCGACCTCAATAAATTACGAAATTTGAGCAAAGGCAGGTATACGTAATTCTAGACAATTTTTTTATTTTAATTTTGTACTAAAAAGATCAATTAGAACTTGTAATCAGATGATCTTGATTATAATAGTTTTTATTCATTTTAGCAATGCAGATTTTAGATGCTATTTTAACCCACAAAACGAGCTCATTTTTATTGGTTTCACGTAAACTGAAGTAAAACATTATTTTGAACACTTTTCATGTTTTGAACTTTTCTAAAAAAAATCATCTTAAGATGGTTTCTTTTTGTTTTCAGCTTCAGATTTTTTCGATTGAATTCTGTCTAGGTTCTTCTATCAAGTTTTTCTCTCAACCTATTCAGTTTCTATTAAATCTGTTTACATTTCTTTTTAGGAAATTTAATTCTGTACAACTTTTATTCTTTGAGTTTTGGTCAATTCGAATTATTTAAGCATAAAACAGTGCATTTTTTTATACTTCTTCAACAATTCACTTATGATTAAATTATACTAACTTTATTTTTTTTGCCATATGGTGGGTATTATGAATTTTTTTAGGCAGGGCTAATCCACCATATTTTTATGTTTATTTTGTTTATTTTATACTCAATTTATATTTAGTTGTGTACGGGCAAGAAACTAAATGTCACCGTATCTCAAGAAACTACCACTTCATCTTAGTGCGGGTGGAACTACTTGTCTGATCCCGTAACAAAAATTAAATGTACTTTTGTTTGTGTCTGGTGGACACATGGGTGTTAAATCTTATACTCATACCAGTATACCTGTATATTGACCCGTTTTGTCTCTTGGCAATTCGGGTGCATTCTATTTGAGCGCAACCCAACTTCCTTTGCAGGATTAGTTGGAGCTTGTAACAACCCCGATCTCTGATTTACGTAAATTCATGATTAAGAATGTTTAATAAGTAATTAAGGTGAAATTTTGCATTCATTACACGTGTGTTAGGTGTTATATGAGTTGCTATCTATTCTGTGTAGGAATATCTGTCTCTGATTTTGTTTTATTCTGTAAATTGAAGGCCTTATCGGCATCTGATTCAGAAATTGACTTGGTATACGTGTAATTTGGAATTTTTATAACATTATGGTAGATTCAATTGAAATTCGATTCAGAATGAATTAAATTAGAATAATTGAAGTTAATTGCTAAGCTTAATTACAAATAACTGACATAAACTAATCAAACATATAAATAGGCCACTTATAGATGAGTAAGCATATTTTCTACCATCATCTTGGGCAACAAACATGTAGAGAGAGAAAGAGACTAGGGAGAAGGCTTCAAACAAAAGAATTTGCTACAGAATTAAGGGGAATTAAAGAATTTGAACAAGAACTCACTAGAATTCAATGAATTGAGAACTTAAGGTAAGAAATCAAGCCTTTAGTTGTGTACTTAGGGTACTTAGCACATGAATCCAAAGGATTAAGATGTCTATATCATGACATCTTGAGGAAGTTTTCAAAGAATTATCACGTGCATGTTATCATTCTATCTTAGTTTTGAGAATTCATCTCATTTAATTTGTCTCATTTGATCATGTTTTGAAGGCTTTAAACTTACACCTTTACATGCATGGTGTATAATGTTATGTTTTCAAAGATTTGGATTTCGTTTTGGATAATTGGCATACTTTTGGACCTTGATTTCATGAAATGATCTTCAATTCTTTAAGTTTTCCAAGTTTAGACTTGTTTTCTCAAGTTTTGGGGCCCAAAGGTTGAGTTTAATGGCTTTGAATTCAAGTTTGGAGCTTGGAAGTGCAATATGGAAATTCCAGATTCTGTACGTCCGCTCGAGCGTCAGAATCTGCGCTTAAGCGGACACTCTGTGATCTTGTATTTCCGCTCGAGCAACCTGAAGTCTACTTGAGCGTAAAATGCATGCTCCCATAAGTTGCATGTTTTGCAGACTGCTCGAGCAGCAAGAGTTGTGCTTGAGCGAGGGCATAAATCTCATGCTCGAGCGAGAGTCGAGCGGCCATCGAGTGGAGATTCCACCTATCCAATACTTTTTGCAAAGTTTACAGAGCGCTCGAGTGAAGGAAGTTGCGCTTGAGCAGCCCCTCACATGTTTGCATGTCCGCTCGAGCGAGAGAAGTTGCACTCGAGCGTGACCCCTGTTTTCAGCAAGTTTTATTAAACGTGTTAAAGTGCATTTTAGCATCCACAATGTATCCTAGGTCATGAATAAGACTCAATAAGAGGTTAAGACCAAGAAACACACTAAGAATGAAACGAAAGAGATTAAATATCAACCGAGTGTGTGTGTTTCATTATATGTTTCTGCTATGTGTATATAGGTCACGTGCCCCAAGTTATCTGATTTGTATGTTCTGCAAGTGAAGCCATCTGTGAGTAATAACTTAGTAAAGCTATGTTTAACTTTAATTATTTTCTAAATGATATGAATTAAGATCTGTTTCATGCAATGTTATATTTCGTACAATGAATGATGGTCCAAATTTCTGAAATGTAATTGTGGCATCCTTAGTATAAGGCCCTTGCCCGGAGGTAATAATATTGTGGTTTACAAGTACAAGGTTCTTGCTCGGGGGTAACAATACCGTGATTTCAAGGCCCTTGCCTGAGGGTAATAATACCGTGGTTCAAGAGCCCTTGCCTGAGGGTAATAATACTATGGTTCAAGAAAGTTACAAGCTTCCCGGTACCGGAGGTTCCTTTTAAGGAACTAACGAGTATGATAACGCTAATGGATGTACCATGTATGATTAAGTATGAACTCTGATTTCTGTATAAAGTGTGAACAAGAACATGATTGTAAATCTATATCTGATATGAACTCTAATTTATGAACCTGATGTGGACACCGTTCATTTAAACCCTTTACTCTGTTATTATTCACCGAGCTCCCGCTCGCTATTTATTTTATGTATGTAGGTGAGCAAGCGTATGACTAGGCTTAAGATGCTGCCTGGAGTGTTTGAGTCAGCCAACCATTGTGCCTCTCGAGGAGGTTCCTTTTTGAAGAAGTCAAAGTTTTGTAAACCTGATAAGAATGTTTTCGCTGTTTGTTTTGCTTATCTGTATATAAGGACAAGTTTTCCTTTTTGGTTACATCTGTGTATGTGGGTAACGTAAGACTATTGTGTTATGCTATATATATATTTGAAAATTTCTGTCTCATATACGTTATCACAGCTCTATGGACAATGTATGTTTCTATAATTACTTCCGCAACCCTTTATTACATCTCATTTTGTTAATAGGCCTTTGGTAATCCAAGGATTACTGGCCGATTACGATACTAAACCTATAGAGGTGGGTTTGGGTTGTAATAGAGTGGTATCAGAACACATGTAATACCTCACACACGAGTCCATACGAGCTATAGGATGTCCTAGAGAAGAATTAGGGACATTTCATCTGCATGTGTGCGTGGGTGCTAATCTTATAAATGTGAAAACTAAATTTGAACCTAAACAAATAAAATGTAAAGAAATGAACAAGATTATTCCTATGTTTATCATTACCTTGTCTCTTTATAGCAACATGGAAAATGCAAGGGGAAATGATACAAGTGAATCTTCTGAGGCCCGAATGAACAGAATGGAACAGATGCTTACAGCCTTGATTGAGGCAATGACGCAACAACTGAGGCAACAACCTTTATCTCCTCCACCTCCGTCAATGCAAGTTGAACCGAACAACAATGATATAATCAACCTCACCCAGAAATTCGTGAAGATAAAACCGCCAACTTTCCTTGGTGGTATTGAGCCACTAAAGGCTGAAACATGGTTGTTGGAAATAGAAAAATTATTCGAAGTGTTTCCCTGTTCAGAGATCTAGAAAGTCTTTTTGGCCACCTATACCTTGAAAGACGAAACTCGGAGATGGTTATTATTGATCCGAAATAGCAATGGAAATATGACATGGGCTCAATTTAATGCGATCTTCTATGATAAGTATTTTCCTCAGTATTTTTGGGATCGGAAAGTTTCTGAATTCCAAGAATTGAAGCAAGGCAGGATGTCCGTGGCCGAGTATGAGGCTAAGTTTACTGAGTTGGCCAGATTTGCTCCTCATATAGTCAACACAGATTATAAGAAGGCTCGAAAATTTGAAAGGGACTTAGACTTGGAAGTATATGATAGAGTAGGCGTATTGAAATTGCCTGCCTATGTGAAGGTACTTGATAGGGCATTAATGGCAGAGGCCATACTAGCAGCAAAGAACCAGACTAATACTCTCACAACTGAATGGAGAGGCAAAAGATCTGGCTCCAATTTTCGAAAGGACCACTCATCCTTTGCAGGCAAAAGGCAAAATACTAGGTCTTCAAGTAATTCAAGCCAGAGTAGTAGGTCTATGCCAATTTGTACAAAATGTGGAAGGAAGCATAAGGGCACGTGTCACCGTGCATCTGGCGCTTGTTTTCGATGCAGTAAGACGGGTCATATGATTCGAGATTATCCGATGAGACTCGGGACGGCTAACCGTTCTGCGGTAAGTTTAGCCGGATCTACTCCTACACCAAGAACTAATGTGAAAGTCAATACTGGGAGAGAAACTTTAAGGCAAGGTTGGGTTTTTGCATTAGTACCTAGGGATGTACAGAATGTTGAGTCAGTGGTGTCAGGTATAATCTCTATCTATGCTCAGAATGCCTATGTGCTGATTGATTCTGGTTCCACGCATTCATTTATATCGCATGTTTTTTTCTCAAAAATTAACTAAACCACTAGCACCTATGAACTATTTACTATCTGTGTCTACATAGTCTGGGGGTTTTATGATATGTCCTTATGTCTATCTGGCATGTGATATTATGATTGGTAATATGACATTGTATGTTGATTTGTTGCCCTTGAGCATTGATCATTTTGATTGTATTCTGGGTATGGATTGGTTAACTAAATACTGCGCCATCATTGATTGTGTGAATAAATCTGTTATATTTAGACCACCTAGTATGCCTGAGTTTGTTTTTACTGGAAATGGGGTAGTTCCCCCACCATATTTGATCTCATTTATGAAAGCTAAGAAATTGTTAAGGAAAGGTTGTCGGGCTACTTGTGTTGTGTATTGATTGTATCTTCTAATAGTGCTAATGTGGAAACCATTCTTGTTGTTTATGAATTTCTCGACGTGTTTTCGAATGAATTGCCTGGGGAATTAATTGACAGGGAGATTGAGTTCACCATTGATGTAGTGCTCAGGACGCAACCAATTTCTAAAACCCCATATAAAATGTCCACCTCTGAATTGAAAGAATTGAAAACTCAACTTCAGGAATTATTAGACAAAAAGTTTATTCGCCCGAGCACTTCACCTTGGGGTGCTCCAGTGTTATTTATCAAAAAGAAATATGGGTCTTTGAGATTATGTATAGATTATCATGAATTGAATAAAGTAACCGTGAAGAACAAATACCCACTACCCCGAATAGATGACCTATTTGACCAACTCCAAGGAGCCCAAGTGTTTTCTAAAATTGACCTTAGATCCAAGTATCACCAGTTAAAAGTTAAGGCAGAAGACATAGAGAAAACTGCATTCAGAAGTAAATATGGACACTATAAATTTTTAGTAATGCCATTTGGGGTAACTAATGCACCTATAGCATTCATGGACTTAATGAATAGAGTGTTCAAATAATTCCTTGATAAGTTTGTTGTTATGTTCATCGATGATATATTGATTTATTCTAAAAGCAGGGGAGAACATGAAAATCATCTAAGAATTGCTTTGCGAATCCTAAAGAAAAAGAAGTTATATGCAAAACTTTCCAAATGTGAATTTTGGCTTAATAGTGTGGCATTTCTGGGGCATGTAATCGATAAGGATGGTATCTCCGTTGACCCACGAAAAATTGAAGCTATTGTGGACTGGCCTAGATCGACTAATGTATCGGAAATTCGAAGTTTTCTGGGACTTGCAGGCTATTATCATAGATTTGTGAAAGATTTTTCCAAACTTGCTTTGCCACTCACACAATTGACACAGAAAACTACGCCATTTGATTGGACTGATCAAAGAGAGACTACTTTCCAAGAGCTAAAGATCAGGTTAGTAACTACACCAATTTTGACTTTGCCTAATGGTACTTATGGATTTCAAATTTACAGCGATGCTTCCTATAAGGGCTTGGGGTGTGTGTTGATGCAAAATGGAAAGGTGATTGCTTATTCTTCTCGACAACTTCGCCCTCATGAAAAGAACTATCCAACCCATGACCTTGAATTAGTAGCTATGATATTTGCTTTAAAAATCTAGCGATATTATCTATACGGTGTGACTTGTGAGGTGTAAAAGCCTCAAATATTTCTTCGTCCAAAAGGAACTGAACATGAGACAAAGACGATGGCTTGAGTTAATCAAGGATTACGACTTGCAAATCTTGTACCATCCGAGAGAAGCCAACACTGCTGCAGATGCCTTGAGTCGGAAATCCATGGGTAATTTGTCATGCTTACTCACCGGACAGAAGGAGTTAATATATGATCTAGAAAAAAATGAAATTGAAATGGTACTGCATGAATAAGGTGGGATCTTAGCCACTATCTCTGCTCAACCTGCAATCATTGAAGAGATTAAAAGAAAACAACATAAAGATGAGTTCTTAAAGAAAATTTCCGATGAAATTGACTCAAAACCGGGGCCTAGGTTCGTGACTGATAATGATGTGTTAAAGTTTCAGAATAGAATTTGTGTACTGGATTGTTCTAAATTGAGGAAACATGTTATGACTGAGGCTCACAATTCAAAATTTTCTATACACCCGAGGAATACAAAGATGTACCATGACATGAAACAAAACTTCTAGTGGCCTGGAATGAAGAAGAGAATTGCTGATTTTGTGGCTCGATGCTTACATTGTCAACAAGTTAAAGCTGAACATCAACGACCTACCGGATTACTACAACCGCTTCCAATATCGGAATGGAAATAAGAACATATTACCATGGATTTTATTATTGAACTGCCTCACTCCTCCCGAGGTATGGACTATGTTTGGGTTATTGTTGATCGTTTAATTAAGTCTGCCCATTTTCTTCCTGTTAAAACTATTTACAATGCGGACAAATTGGCCAACGTTTATATGAATGAAGTTGTGAAGCTACATGATGTGCCAGTATCCATTGTATTTGACAGAGATTCAAAGTTTACGTCAAGGTTTTGGCAAAGTTTGCAACAAGCTTTACGGACTGAACTGAAGCTAAGCAGTGCTTAATACCCACAGACAGATGGCCAAACAGAACGAATCAATCAAACTTTGGAAGATATGCTACGAATGTGTGTGTTAGACTTCCAAGGGAATCAGGAGACTTACCTTCCTTTGGCCAAGTTCGTGTACAACACTAGTTATCATTCAAGTATTGGGATGGCTCCCTATGAAGCTTTGTATGGTAGAAAGTGTCGTTCACTGATATGTTGGACTGAGGTAGGTGATAGACCTTTATTGGGACCAGAACTTGTACAAGAGACAACGAAAAAGGTGAAACTGATCCAACAACGCTTAAAAGCCGCACAAAGTAGCCAAAAGAGCTATGCAGATGTTCGAAGAAAAGTCAGAGAATATGAAGTCGGCGATCACGTGTTTATCAAAGTAACTCCAATGAAAGGGCAAACGTTGTTTGCTGTGAAAGGTAAATTGACACCGAGATACGTAGGGCCATACGAGATTCTTGAGAAGATCAATCCCATGACATATCGGGTAGCCTTACTGCCAGTCATGGAACATATGCACAATGTTTTCCACGTTTCAATGCTCCGAGACTATCTGAGGGGCCCATTACATGTTATTGAACCGACACATGTATTACTGAAGGATGACTACATGTATGAAGAACGGCGAATCCAAGTTGTCAATCGAAGAATCAAAAGATTAAGAAACAAAGAAATTCCGTTGGTCAAAGTCGATTGGCAAAATCATGGAGGAACCTATGCAACCTGGGAAACGGAGGAAGACATGATGAAAAGATACCTTGATTTATTTCCATTGGACCCAGCGTTCTTCCAAAATGAAGGTACTTCGAGTTTGGAGGACCAAACTCTTTTAGGGGGGAAGACTGTAACAACCCCGATCTCTGATTTACGTAAATTCATGATTAAGAATGCTTAATAAGTAATTAAAGTGAAATTTTGCATTCATTACGCGTGTTAGGTGTAATATGAGTTTTTATCTGTTCTGTGTAGAAATATTTATCTCTGATTTTGTTTTATTCTGCAAATTGACGGCCTTATCGACATCCGATTCAGAAATTCACTTGGTATACGTGTAATTTAGAATTTTTAGAACATTATGGTAGGTTCAATTAAAATTCGATTCGGAACGAATTAGATTAGAATAATTGAAGTCAATTGCTTAACTTAATTACAAATAACTAGCCTAAACTAATCAAACATATAAATAGGCCACTTATAGATGAGTAGACACATTTTCTACCATCATCTTAGGCAACAAATGTATAGAGAGAGAAAGAGACTAGGGAGAAGGCTTCAAACAAAGGAATTTGCTACAGAATTAAGGGGAATTGAAGAATTTGAACAAGAACTCACTAGAATTCAAGGAATTGAGAACTTAAGGTAAGAAATCAAGCCTTTAGTTGTGTACTTAGGGTATTTAGCACATGAATTCAAAGGATTAAGTAGTGTAATGCTAGAATTGAGCTAAAATGAAAGAACATAGACCATACCATGCATGCATGTCTATATCATGGCATCTTGAGGAAGTTTTTAAAGAATTCTCACATGCATGTTATTATTCTACCTTAGTTTTGAGAATTCATCTCATTTTCCATCAATTTGTCTCATTTGATCATGTTTTGGAGGCTTTAAACTTACACATTTACATGCATGATGTATAATGTTATGTTTTCAAAGATTTGGGTTTCGTTTTGAATAATTGGCATACTTTTGGACCTTGATTTCATGAAATGATCTTCAATTCTTTATCGTGACCTACATACACACAGCAAAAATATAAAATGAAACACACACACTCAATCGATATTTAATCTTTTTCGTTTCATTCTTAGTGTGTTTCTAGGTCTTAACCTCTTATTGAGTCTTATTCATGGCTTAGGAATGTCTAGGATGCATTATGGATGCTAAAATATACTTTAACACGTTTAACAAAACTTGCTGAAAACAGGGGGTCATGCTCGAGCGCAACTTCTTTCGCTTGAGCAGACATGCAAACATGTGAGGGGCCGCTCAAGGGAAACTTCCTTCGCTCAAGCGCTCTGTAAACTTTGCAGAAAGTACTAGTTAGGTGGAATCTCCGCTCGATGGTCGCTCGACTCTCGCTTGAGCGTGAGACTTATGCCCTTGCTTGAGCGCAACTCTTGCCGCTCGAGCGGTCTGCAAAACATGCAACTTCTGGGAGCATGCATTTCACGCTCAAGCAGACTTCAAGTTGCTCGAGCGGAAATGCAAGATCATAGAGTGTCCACTCGAGCGCAGATTCTAACACTCGACGAAAATGCAGAATCTAGAATTTTCAGATTGCACTTTCAAGCTCCAAACTTGAATTCAAAGCCATTAAACTCAACCTTTGGGCCCCAAAACTTAAGAAAATAAGTCTAAACTTCCCCAAGTTATCTGATTTGTCTGTTCTACAAGTGGAGCCATCAGTGAGTAATAATTTAATAAAGCTATGTTTAACTTTAATTATTTTCTGAATGATATGAATTAAGATCTGTTTTATGCAATGTTATATTCTGTACAATGAATGATGGTCCAAGTTTCTGAAATGTAATCGTGGCATCCTTAGTACAAGGCCCTTACCCGGAGGTAATAATATCGTGGTTTACAAGTACAAGGCCCTTGCCCGGGCGTAACAATACCGTGGTTTCAAGGCCCTTGCCCGGGGGTAATAATACCGTGGTTCAAGCAAGTTACAAGTTTCCTGGTACAGGAGGTTTCTTTTAAAGAATTAACAAGCATGATAATGCTAATAGATATACCATGTATGATTAAACATGAACTCTGATTTCTGTATAAAGTGTGAACAAGAACATGATTATAAATCTATATCTGATATGAACTCTGATTTATGAACCTGATGTGGATATCGTTCATTTAAACCCTTTACTCTGTTACTATTCACTGAGCTCCCGCTCACTATTTATTTTATGTATGTAGGTGAGCAAGCGCGTGACCAGGCTTAAGCTGCTGCCTGGAGTGTTTAAGTCAGCCAACCACTATGCCTCTCGAGGAGGTTTCTTTTTGAAGAAGTCAAGTTTTGTAAACCTAATAAGAATGTTTTCGCTGTTTGTTTTGCTTATCTGTATATAAGGACAAGTTTCCATTTTGGGTTACATCTGGGTAACGTAAGACTATTGTGTTGTGATATATATATATATATTTGAAAATTTCTGTCTCATATACGTTATCATAGCTCTATGTGTCACGACCCGCTCCCCGTACCCAAGGGTTAAGCATCATGATGGCCAGTAACTGAAATTACCTCCGGCCAAATCTTTAAACAAATAAATAAACGCGAGCGGAAGAAGTATTTAAATGAGGGTACTAAAATAATCATTGGAGCTTCTATTTAATTACATTGTCAGAGCTGGACTATGTCTACAAAGTGCTTTTTGCCTACCCCACACGCTGGTCCTGACATGTCACCTGAAAGTGGTAAACAACTATAAGCACATGGCAGAGTGAGAAATATTATACTAAGAGCATAAGGGCATAAAATTCACCATGGATAATTATTGGCTAAAAAGAGCTTGGTATTAAATACATAACATATAATACGGAAATCATTTGACATATAACACAGAAATTACGTAAACAACAATCACTATAACCACGGTACATCACTAAAGTAACAATCACTACAGAGGTCAATGGATCCATGACAACACTGGACCACAAAGTGGTCAAACACTAGCCAATAATTATTTAAGTCCCCCAAGGCGTAGGACTCCCGTGGTGGTACTTACAAAACATAATTGCTTATAAGGTCATAATCAAATATTCTTTAAAATATAAACAAACATATCCATGGGTTTCCTTTTAAGCAAATAGGGTTCAGAAAATAATCCACGTAACTGAAACCTTTATAAAATATAACTTTTATTAATATACTAATAAAACATCACTTATATAAAATCAATATGGTAAGTCAAAATATAAGTAAAATACATTTTGGTAACTCAAGGTATATTATAACTCACCTTAACTTTAATACCTCACTCTTTCTTTCCACCACCAAAGACCCTCTCAACTTTCACTATTTTTTCTTTATTTTCTTCCTCTCTTTTCTCTCATTTCCTTTCTTTTTCTTTCTTTCTTTCTTTCCTGATCTTGTTTTCTTTTCTTTCCTTTCCTTCCTGGGCACTTCGCCCCTTATATACAAAGGCAGCCGTGGGCACCAAGCCACGGCTGCCACCTGTCATGTCCCCATTAGACCTAGATCCAAGCTTATCTCTAACTTAACGTAATTAATTATTTATTTATATTTTGACCCTTAGATTTTTAATAATTATATTATTTTATAAAATTACACATAATAATATATTAGAAATCATATATTTTTCCAACTGTAATTAAATAATATTAATATAATTTTACAGAATAATTAAAAATCTGGGTTGTTACACTATGGACAATATATGTTTCTATAATTGCTTCTGCAGGCCCTTATTACATGTCATTTTGTTAAGAGGCATTTGGTAATCCAAGGATTACTGGCTAGTTGTAATACTAAATCTATAGGGGCGGGTTTTGGTCGTAACAGAGCTACAGTGGTGACGAGAAATAACTATAGTTATTGGACATATCTCTTGGACTTCTTTTGTTTTCTTGAGTTTATGGTTGATTTTAGTTTATTATATGTATTATTTTTTTATCCCTTATATTTTTTTTGAGTATTGAAATTTACTTAAACCTTATGGAGACGAGAACATTTAGATTTTGTTTCACTCCTAGGATTTGGATGATAGAATATTGATTGGGATTTAGTCCTAATTTAATATTTAATTGTCCAAATTTTAAGACATGACAAATGTGGTAAAGATTATTGTAAGATTCACAATTTGATACAAATGGGATTCTTGGAATTTTATATTTTTATTCTATTTATTTTGGTATTCTTAGCTTTCATTTGGGATGTGCGTTGGTTTTCTGACTTTTTGACTATTTTAGCCTGGGGTTAAAAAATCTCGTTTAGAATGAGTTTTTTGACTTTTTTGACTTTTGTGAAAGAAAAAATGAAACAATTATGGTTTAGATGTGACATTTTTTCTTATTAACTTTTTAGTCTATTTTATCTTTTTATGGCTAAAATAGCCCCTACCTAATCCAAACCTTCATGCCAAACGAACCCTTTTTTTTTTTAGAAATCTCCTAGTTTATTATAGAATTTTACAATTATTATGATTTTTTAAATCGAGTTGATTTAGTTACATTCTTATTTTATCATTGTTCTATCAAAATGAATTTAGTGTACATACCTACGTAAGCTTTAGGGAAAAAGAGGTTTTGGAAAATTATTAATAAAATACAAAGTATTTTCTCTATATCAAATTTTTTATGATGGTTCTTATGACTTATATGTTACTGACTAGCTAGTAATTTCAAATAAAAATAATGACGATACTTTAGCTGGTTAAGGTAAACAAAAAATTATCCCACCCCATCCATCTGTGGCTTGTTAATGATTGGTTAGATAATGTAGGATGAAAAATTATCAAGTAGTCTCAAAGTATTATTGTGTTTATGATACTCTTGATTAATGAAGACACACAAAATGAAATAAATAGAGTCGATCTTATCTCCCACTCAGTTAACTAGGCAAGTCAAGTTTGTTCTAACCATTATATAACTATCACTCTAATCAATTCATAAACACCATATCAATATGAATAAATGTTTAGAGACTACAACATAATTATTAAATAAAATTAAATCACTACTCCACTCAATATTTGCTATAAGATAATTTTATTGAGATTGCGAGGAGAGAGGACATCATAGCCAAGAATTTTATAGAAAGAGAAAGGTAAGATGGGGCAGATGGGATTTCATGGCCTTCATGCAACTTTATATCTTAGCCACAATAACCTTAGACCCAAAGGGGTCAGTTATATCCATTGTTGTCTAATAGATGACAGGAATTCCAATGTATATGGTGACATGTTTATTTGTATGCGTTCACAATATACAAGTCTATTCGACGAAAGCGAAACTTTAAAATCAATTTTTTGTTCTCTCTAAAAAACAAGAAAATGATTTAGTATTACTGCTTAAAAACTTACGTACCAAAATCACCGATCTCTCACATTTTATTTACATATACTAACAAGATTATGTGTATATTTTTAGATGGAAATAAAATATTTGGATGCTTCTTTTTTTCTTTTCTTTTTTTATTATTTTTGCGACGGCAAAAAATGAATGGGACAAAAGAAGCTGAAAATTGTTGTATGAAACTTATCCATTTGATATATGAGATAATTAATGAAAATTTAAGAAGCACAAATATACATATATGTTTTGAAGGATATAAACAAGACAAAACAAACCTTTTGCAGCCACATATATTCCTTGTTGAATATTTGTGATATAGTATTATACATACATATTAACATCTCTTCCTTTCAGCCTATCAAACTCATCAATATTTGACGAGCACAACAAACAACTATTCTAGTCTCTCTCCCCCCACAAAGCTGATGGTAAACCAACCATATTTACAACCCCAATGGAGAATAAATTCGCAGTCTCCTCATAAACCCTGTTTGGTAGAACTGTGGGAAAGTGCTTATAGCTTATACCTAAACAGTTTATAGCTTATAACTATGAACATAAGCTGATTTCTGACTTATAAATTAAGCATCTCCTGCCCCACTTAAAGAATAAGCTGATTTCTGACTTCCAAAAAGTTATAAGCTATAAGTTATAAGCTAAACCAAACACATCAAAATAGCTTAAATTAAGCTGAAAGCTGAAATAAGCAGCTTTTAAGCTGTACCAAATAGGGCCATAGTCTATGTGCAAATATAATATTTGATACAAAAATTGAGAACTTAAAAATAATATATTTTTGTGTTAATTTATTTCTTAAAAATTCACAAATTAAAAATATTTCAGAGATCTTGTAATTTGGGAAAAAAATTAAAAATTTTAGTCCAAGACTACAATATTTTTAAATCCTTGCTATTCATATTCAGACAAACAATTTGGTACAAAGAAATATAATTATCTTATGTGTGTATAGAGTTTGATCACAAAACTATATAATTCTTTTATACTTATGTAAGAAAATTGTATGTAATCTTATAGAAAAATTATTTAATAATCACGAAATACCATGTGATCATATTTTAAGCTAATCACTAATTACTTAGCCCCATATTATTTTTCTTTAAATCATGAGCTCCTATCTCTCTCTACCAATTAAAATCTTATGAATTACTATGTATTCATATTCCGAAAATCCTGAATAATCACCCCCATCTTATAATCAAATTATGTACGCGTTAAAGAATAGAGAATGAAAATGTAGTAATTAATGCAAGAAAACAAAAGCCCACAAGTTTCCCCTACAACCACTAGTTCCAAACCATGCAACTTCACTTCATAAGCGGCTAAAACCACCTCCAAGTTGGCAAACTATTTATCGTTCATTCGTTCTATAAAATCTCACTTACAACAAACCCAACTAAAACCTCTCAAAAAACAAAGACCCACCCACAAACCCAAGCAAAAAAATGGATATATGGTCATGGATATGTGAACTCCCCAGCTCCAACGGGTGGGACGAGTCACACTCCCCACTCGTCTTCCAACTCGCCAATTCCAAACCGAGTCCACTCAAAACCTCTGCTTCCCAATCAATCCAACTCAGAGCAAATCGGACCTCCGGGTCCAACTCGGACCATTTCGTGACTTTCTCAGTCTGCTTACTTGGGTTCGATTCTGAAAATCCAGAGACGGCTCTCTGGGTTTCCGACACGTGTCCTCTCTCCTCCGAAAAGCCCTTCTTGCCTCTCATCCTCCAACTCCTTCAAGAATTGGTTTCCCGCTCACCCACGGCGCAGAATAGCGCCTGCCCAAATTCACAGCTCAAGCAGATCAAACCCGACCCGGTTTCCTGGATCCTGGACTCCCACTCGCCCGAGTCGTTCTCTAGTTTATTCAACCTCATCTTCCTCACTCGCCTCTTCTGGCTGTGTGTATTCGACGCGCCTTCAGAGGTTGGCTCCTTCTACTTCTATTCCTTGCTAGCTCCAAGCCTCGAAACTTTAACATCCAAACAAACCCTTATCCTGAAAACGTTTTTCATCTCAGTTGGTGTGGACGTAGAACTGTGTTTCATGCGCACCCTCGGGTACATGTTAGCAAAGTGGTTGATTTTAAGAGAGGTGGGTGTTGTTGGGTTACAATCGTTAACCCCATTACCATCTCAAAGTCTCGGGTTTTCTTATGCTATGGAGTCTCATGGGTTATGGGTTTTGAAGGGCTACGCGCCTGTTTGGGCCATGGCTCTCACGCGCTCTAGCCGTCGAAAAAATGGGTACAATATAGTTGAAGCTAAAGAATCTGTGCTCAGATATGCCTTGGCGCACCAGCAGCTGGAGGCTGTGGTTCAGTTGGAATATACAATCAAATTCACTGATGGATTTGTTCTTGTAAATGCACGTGTCGACAATATACGCATCCATGTGGCAAAGCTGGGGTTTAACGGAAACGAGGATGATGATTACGTGGACGAGAGGCATTTCCCGTCAAGAATACGGGTTTGGGTTGGGCCGGAGGTCGGGTCAACTTATGTGACAGGATTGAGTTTGGGCCGGTCCACAGACAATGCAGAGAGAGAAATGGAAATGCAAAGAGTTATGAAGGGTAGTTTTGGAAATTTAAAAGTACCGAAGGTGAAAGCGATGGCAAGGATGGCGACAAGGACGAGAGTGAAGAATTGGAGGTGGGATCAAGACGCAGAAGGTAATATGGCCCTATTCGATGCGATTTTATGTGACAATAATACTGGTATCGAAATTGCCACGTGGAAGCCATTAAGTGGTGGTAGTCAAATTGAAAACAATTTTAAAAAAAGATATGTGGGGGCCAATAGGCCATTTACTAAAGCTGGTGGATTGGTGTTTGCCGGGAATGAGTGTGGAGGTGGTGTAGGGTGGAGATTGGGCAAAGAGATGGAAGGGAGTGTGTTGAAGTGGAGAATAGGGTGTCAAGTTTGGTTGAGTTATTGGCCTAATGGTGTGAAGAGCTCATATTTTGAGACTAGGCGTGTGGAGTGGTGTGATGAGGTTGATTTGCCTTTGATTGTTGGAAAGTTCTAACTTGGGTACGAAACAAATTATTTGAGATATGAGAGGTTGATATAAATAAAATGTAAGCATGTGTATGAGACTTTCATAATTATATAATTTAAAATAAATTCTAGATGTATGCAATTTTATTACCGTATTATTTCCTTATTAGAGTAAAAGAGAAGGGGGTATAACACTACAAGAAAAAACGCCTTTGGCGACTAAATTTTTAGTCGCCAAAGGTGCTACTTTAGTCGCCAAATGTCAGAAATTCACTTTTCCCGACTAAAATTTTTGGTCGCCCATGTTGTCGCCAATACCTGGTCGCGGAATGGCTTTGGCGACTAAAACAGTTTTGGTCGCCCATATAGCCATCTTCAGCGACTAAATAAGTCGTCGCCAATAGTCAATTTCTTTTTGGAAGTTATACCATTGCCGACTAAACTTTTAGTCGCCAATAGTTTATTGTTATTTTATTATTTTTGCCTTTGGCGACCAATCCATTTAGTCGCTGAAAGTATTTTCAAAAAAAAAAATTTTTTGGCCTCCGTTGCTCTCAACAGGTTTCGAACCTGTGACCTGGCACTATTCACACGCCAAACCCTGCGCCCATCACTCCATCCACCATGCCAGCACTCCATCACATGCACATATATACAATATATATTATTTATATAGTATGTTAACTGCAATTAATACAAAATAATATTTATAAATATAATTTTTTTAATTAAATATAATTCTTATCAAAAATAAATTATTTACTAAAAAAAAAAATTAGGCAACTTTTGGCGACTAAAACCAAATTTTAGTCGCTAATTGTATTATTTTCGGCTACTAATTATTTATTTGTCGCTAAAAAAACAAGTTCTCAATTAAAACTCAGCACTTTTAGCGACTAAACAGAAATTTCGTCGCCATTCCCACACTTTGGGCGACTAAAATTGATTTTCGTCGGCAAAACCCCCCGTTTCAGCGACTAAACCTGTTTTTAGTCGCCAAAACCATACCTTTTCGCTACTAAATTATTTTAGTCGCTAAAAACCTTGACTTTTGGCTACTAAACCAACTTTAGTCGCTGAAAACCCTATATTAGGCGACAAAACTTCCTTTTAGTCGCTAAAAAGCTGCTGTTCGGCGACTAAACTATTTTAGTCGCTAAAAACCTGATTTTCGGCGACAAAGTCCAATTTAGTCGCCATTTCTTGAACTTTCAGCGACGAAATCTCAACTTTTGGTCGCCAATTGTGCTTTTTTTTGTAGTGTAAATATGTGCGAGAATACTTTGTAGTTATGAAACAAGTTAGTGCATATGTAACATGTGGTAGAAAACTCAATCCTTCCAATCATATGAAATTAACTGCAATGCAACCATGGTTGATGTTTCCCTTTGCAGACTATTTGAAATGTAGTAAGGCTTTCCTCTCTTTTCTTTGTTGAACAGAAGAAATGGGCTGTAGTAGTGCTAACAATAACTGTAAAGTAAGTATAATAAGAATGTCTCCTTGATTTCTCAAGGTGAAACTTTAGATCTAATTTGATCATGAAAATCATCATAGATAAATTTGTAACTTTCTTGACAGTAGTGTGAGCTGTTAAAGTTGGGGACTATATTCTGGTCTCTTAAGTTGTTTCTCAAAGAACACAACTATTAGTGCTAACATTTAGGTTCTAGTTTTCTTCCATTAGTTTCAGAATTAGATAGCACTACAGCTTCTGTTATATTCACCAACACTTTAATAAAGCATCCCAAGGATTTTCAGTCAGACAGATATATGAACAAAATTCTTAAATCCAACCAAACATTATCATAGCCTACCTAAGACTGACACCAGACATGGGTCACGAATTCTCTAGTTCCAAAACTTCCATTTGTGTGACAATCATGCATTGGGAATAGAGAATCCGTGCCTGTGACAGTGCAAAAGGAAAATGTTTTAGAGCTCCGATTTATCTTTTTCCTTTTTTTTTTTTTTTGTTCTTTTTTCAATGCCAACTATATAGAGCTCCATTTAAAGCTCTCTATCACCGCTGCAGTGTGAAATTTCTAGAATCATTACCTCTATTGCCTTTCAAAGTATAGGAAACAAACCTCTAGGCCATTGAAAATGGAGGTTTGGCTAGGCCATTGAAAATGGAGGTTTGGTTAGGACATTCCTGAAAAAGCTAGCTTAGCTTCCAGGCAAGTGGCTTCCACTCGATCAACCACCATAGATTAAAATATATATATATATTAATTAAGTACGGATATTAATATTTTAAAATGAAATTATCACAATGAAAATAGAAAAAATTGGTGATAAATTCAATCTGAGAATGGTATAAGGCATTGGGTCTAGTGGATTTTTTTGTTAGTGAGATATCCACTGTTTGTAATTTGGTGAGAAGTCTTTTGATTTATTTTGGAAGACATTTTGTTTCAAATTTTATCCCTTAATTTATCTGTTGACTTTTTTGACTATCTACTCAAATTTATATCTATTTGTTCAAATTATTTTCTATGTATTCAAATTTTTTTGATTATCTATTCAAATTTATATCTATTTATATCTATATGTTCAATCTTTTTCCTTATCTGTTCCAATTTTTTTTATCCTATATTTTAATTTTTTAATCTTTTCTATTCAAATTTTGTTTCTATATGTCAAACCAACTCTATATGTTGTTGAAATCTTTTTTATCTGTTGAAATTTTGTATCTATCTGTCAAAATTTGACTTTGTTTTTTCTTATCTGTTGGAATACCTATCAGCTAAAATTCCTTAGCTATTCAATTTTTTCACTTATCTGTTTAAATTTTTTATCTGTTCAAATTTTGAACATATTTTGTTATCTGTTCGCTGATGCAACTTCATGGCATCGTGCCATTGTCTTAGTGGCTCTCATGATGATGGGAACTGTTAAGGAGAGCTCTCTCACCAAAGATGAACCGGTCAGAGGAAAACACTTCTTAGACCGGCCTTGATGGATGAATGGGGCATTCTCAGTAAAAACAGAGACATTGGGGCATTTCGTCGAACATGTTGTGAACAATTTCTCAAAGCTACAATCATGGAATTAAAAAGAGAATTGAGAGGGGAGAAACGACAAGAATAACAAGGCAAAACAATATCATGAGAGTAATGAGAGGGCAAAGGACCTCACCACCACACCTTCCTTGCAAACACAACACACACACAGTTCATCAAACACTTTCCTTGCAAACACAACACACCCACAAGTGTGTCGCCGACTCCCATCAAGTCAAGCTAATAAAGGTAATGAGAGATGATGTCGTTCATGGAATCAACGTCACCTTGGCCACAAACACTATCTCCGTAAAGGACATTCATGCCGTAAAGGACATTCATGGTGGTGCCGAAACCAGGAATCAACTTCTCCATGGTATTGTTCTTGGAGGGCTTCCAGTTTCCTACCAAAACATCATGAGCGGAAGGCAGTCACTTCTTGATTGGGGGTCACCCACCTCCATATTGCAGCCTGGAAAGCAAGGGTTGCGTTCTGCTCAATGTATTCCGGATGGTTCAACAGATCAACATTTAGGGCTTCCCCAGTAGCTCCATAGTTGTAGTTCATTGGGGGAGTGAAAAAAATAAATAATAATAATAATAATAATAATAACAACGAGCCCTTCTTACATGAATTTAACATCAAAATTACATTTGAAGAAAAGAAAAAAATGGAAATCATTTCAAAATCCGAGAAAAACACCATAAAAAACAAGCAGCCTTAGCTTTGTCTATAACCAAATTAATTAAGAAAACAACTTGATAAATCAACTCAATCCAACAATATATAAATGAGAATTTTACTTTATCCATTTTTGAATCAATTGAAATCATATCTTCTCATATGGAATTAAAAACAAAATACTTGGATGAACATAAAGCATATTATCTAATAGGTCATATGATAATTAATGATATTTTTCATCAAACACTATTAAAATTGTTAAATTTTAGTGATAGTTTAAAATTTTTTGTGACAAAAAATGGTGCTAATTATAGTTTCAGCAACAATTTAAAAAAAATCATTATAAAAAAAGTTATTAATTTTCAACTTTCAGAGACAGTTTAGAAAATTAGTCACAGAAAAACGTCACTAATTGTAAATTTTAGTGACAATTTATGAAACTGTGATAAAAAAAAGTCACTAATTATTAATTTTTAGCGACATACTAAAAATCATCACAAAAAATTATTTTTAACAACGATTTTATTATAAAAGTAAGACTTGATATGAATTAAATTCAACTATTAAAATTTATTAGTAATTTAAAAATAATAATAATAATAAAAAAATAGCCCTCAACTTATTCTAAAACTATTCAATTGATTATCCATTATGAAGTCCTCAATTCAATCCAACACCCTGAAAATTTCCCCAAACCCATTTTATTATCAATCAAATCAATATAAAAAATTTTCCATCAACTTCTAAGCACCTAACATTCAGTTTGGTTGGTAAGAAAAAAGGACCAAACGAATAATAAACATTTCCAATCTTTCACTAATCCTTTTATTAAATTCAAATTTAATGAATAAAAACTTAAAAATAAGCTCCAATCATTTCATCAAACTAATATCTAAGCAAGAGGAGCCAAAATTGCGCTTGCTTTTACTTCTACAAATTCAAAAATCAAACACAAATTAATTATCATTTTGTTGGCACTAGACCTCGTTTGGGAATAGGCTTTTTAGTAACTTTTTTGCTAAAATATGATTAAAAAAAATTAGTATGTTTAGAATGACTTTTTAATTTTTTACGAAAAGATGTGTAAAAAGTATAAAGAAAAGGGAATCTTTGCCTTTTTGGTATAGATTGTTGGCCTTTTGATTTATTTTTTTTAGTGACTTTTTGACTTTTAGGCTAAAAAATGATATTGCCAAATGAGGAAAAATTATTTTTATCTGTCAAATAAGCATAACAAGGTACCGAGAGATGATCCAGTAGATGCTAGGGGGGAAGGCCACGAGTTTATAGTGGGATATGGGTCCCAAAATGCAGAGCAGGTGACAAAAGCGAAACAGTTAAAGGAGCAGATGTGGCAGATGTAGTTTCTCCTGCCGATTTATCTGATAGTGCAGTGAGATGTGGCCAAACGTAGCCCAGGAGTTAAGCCATGAAGTTAGGCATGCAAGTGATGTAGGGTACGTGTCTTGTTTGCAAGGGAAAAAGAATGCTGCAGCAAATAAGCAGTTACTAGCGGTTATGGAGATCATGGACAGTTATATTAGAAGTGGAGGTAACTTGCTCCATAGTGGGACACGTGGTAGCAGAGATGTAGCAAGGCCAGCATCATAAAGGCTGAAAATTGGAAGTAAAGAAGATCTTCAATAACATTCACAACCCATGTGGAATTAGGAGTAGCATAACTTAATTAGCAATAGCTTTTATACTTAGGAGTTTGTCTGTAGTTCAGTCTCTGTGGCTAAGTTTTCTTCTGTCGATTGTGGTGCATATTAAACTTGAAATTTAATTCTTGTAATTAAGTGGCAAGTTTACTTGTTCTTCAATCGAATTTCAGTTTATTCACACTTGTTTCTTCACATTACAACCTCCAAAAAAGTCCTTGAAACTGTCAAGGCATGACATCAAACCATAATTGCTTGATCTGTTGTTGTTTGTGAAACTTTGGTTGTTTCGTCGAATCACTTCTGTCGATTTAATCCAAACTAGATTTTTGCTAACATATTTTAGCACGCCTAGTGGGACCTGTCTAATTTGGAGTGCTAGCTAGAAAGAAACAGTACGAAGTCTTTGAAGACCTTGAGAAAAGGGTTGAAGATGGAAAAGAGTTAGATGGTGGGCTCAAAGGAATGCAAGACAACCTAGCTGATGGCCATTCAGTGGCCATGCAGGAAATAGGTCAAAGAAATGGCCAAAATGTGGTCAAAACTGGCCAATCTAGTTGCCCTCCTGTTGATCCAAGAAGGACTCTTCTGCTGTACACTCAGCAAGCAATTGGCTCCATGTATGCATATCAGAACCAAGTGATGATAGATGACTTGCTGGCTTTGTTGGCTTTGTTTGCTTTGTTTGAGAAGGCCAACATCAAGCTCAGCCAATCAAGAAGCGTTGGGAAGGAGACTTAGGTAAAAGCACAATTCATACCTACTGTATCATTTTATAGACCTCTCACACTCCAAAAAACATATGAGGAAGGTATGACTATAAATCCTGTGTTTGAGAAGGAGTACCCCACAAAATCAATGTTTAATCACAACTTAAATAATATGGGAATGAGACCTGGGGGGCAACCAATGTCACAAATGTATGGTACTCATGCATTTGATGGGCCTATAGCAGGTTATCAGGCTATGACAAAACAAAGAAATAGGCCAATTAATCAAGTAAGGCCTCAGAATATACGAGATCATGCCATGCAACAACCATATTATGAATCCAACATGATGCATCCAAGGCCTAGAGGGCCTAGCCCCCATTTTCCTTACTTCTAACCAGAAGTCTAAGGAGGGGGACATCAACAGCAATACTTAGACCCTCAGATTAATAATAGGTAGCAAATAATGAACATCATACAAGAAATGTATGGTCCAGGCCTGAGAAAGCCAGATAGACCTATGTTTAGGAGTCTTTACCCTTCATAGGTAGAAACAACTCCCATTCTAAGAAATTACAGGATTCTTGAGTTTACTTTATTTACAGGGGAAAAGAGACAATCCAGCATAGAGCATGTAGGCAGGTTCACACTCCAGTGTGGAGAACCTGGCTATGATGATAATTTAAAATTAAAACTCTTTCATCATTCTCTGTCGAAAGTGGCATTTACATGGTTTATTACTTGCCAGAAAATTATGTTCATACTTGGCAAAAAATGGAGTGTCAGTTTCATGCCTAGTTCTTCAAAACTGAGCCTAAAGTGACGATGGTGGATTTGTCAAAATTTAAACAAAGACAAGGAGAAAGTGCAGTACATCGACAAGTTTAAGAAAGCAAAAAATAGATGTCATGTGTACATGCCTGAAATAGAAGTTATAAGACTAGCCCAGAATGGTTTAGATTTTGAACTTAGGAAAAAGTTTGAAGGCATGATATTTAGAGACCTATTTGAGTTACTTCAAGGGCAACTAGCTATAAGGCCATCCTCAAAGAAGAGCAGCAGAGAAATGCAGCCTCATTGGGGACTTATTACCAAGAGGTTAAGTTTGACATGGATATCGACATAGATGTTGCTCAAGTAATAGGTAAAAAACTTGTGGTTTGTGAAGCATTAAGGAAAACTGACAAACTTGTGAGTATGCCAGCAACACAGCCAGCCAAAAAGAATGTGGCTGTGTCACATAGGCAGTACTCTTCTGACTTATCAAAAGCAGATACATTATTTGATGAGTTGTTAGCAAACAAGTTTTTAACTTTGACTCCTAGCCATAACATTCCCAAAGAAAAGGATAGGGTTAGCAAGGAGTACTGTAAATAGCATAATTCTTTCAGGCATTCCACTAATAATTGTGTTACATTTCGAAATTATGTGCAAGACTTAATTCAAAAAGGAATGTTGAAATATACTGAAAAAGATAAAGGGGCTATGGCAGTCGACAGTGACTTATTTCCAAACATAGCGGAAATCAATATGATAGTAACTGATCTCCAGTCGAAGGATCAAAAGAAGAAAGGGAAAAACCCTAGAGTTCTCTTGGTGGAGTTAGAAAAGCTTCACAAGGAGAGAATGGAGAAAATGAATAAAGAAGCAAGAGGGAAAAAATTTCAAGAAGAGCCTAGTGAGAGGTTCATTTGTTTCAGATGTGGTACTGAAAAAGAAAGAGCTAAGGCCATTGTGATTGATGGAATTCAAAAAATTGGGAAAGATGTTGGCCTGAGGTTTAATACCATGGGTAGTGGTGATCTGCAGATTTTCGGCAATGATTGTTTGTTCTATGATGGGACAGACCCAGGGATATTTGGTCCTATTGAGAATTATGGCAAGGATGATGTTCCATTCTTGTTCCAAAGGGCTCATATTCATCTATGCTTTGGTGGATCAAGTAATGTAAGGGCCATGCTCAAACAACAAAAGGGTCCTAAGCCCTATGAAAATCCCAAGGTACTAACTAGGCCATATATTGGCCAATAACAGCAATTTGGTGCACCACATGATAGCCATCAACAGACTGGAAAGCCATATGGGGGGCAACAGCAGTTTGTGAGACCATTTGAGGGACTTCAACAGTAGTATCGTGGCCCAAGAATGAGGCCAGATATGCAACTAGTTCAACCAAGGATGGTAAAGCCTCCAATGCCATCCCATCAGGGGTGGCAAGGAGTATCTCATCCAAAGTTTCCCATGACTGGTTGGAGGCCAATGGGCAAAACAAGAACTCAGAAAATGAGGGAACAAAGAAAATTTCATGCTATAATGTCTACAGCTGCAGAGGATAAGCCAGTTGGAAGGCAAGATTTAGTATAGACTAGAGATGGATTGGTTTCTGCTGCTGGAGAGAAGGGTTCAACTTCTAGGGCTCATCCAGTACAACCAGTTTAGATTTTGAAAAGGAAAATTGAGCCAGAAAATGTAGATAATAGACCTGTTGGAAAGCTTTTTAAGAAGGCTTTGTTGAGGCAAAAGCTGAAAGAGTTACAAAAGGATCTAATGTCTGATGAAGATGACAGTAATGAGAAAGATGTGGCAATGAAGGATAATCAGGACTAGGAAATGGTCATTGATGGCATGAATGTTAATGAAGGAGTTAGAGAAAATGAATTTAAATCAGATAGTTCTGGTGGTGACTTTGGAGAGAAGTTAGCTGCCATTTACTTTGGTTCTTTACCTCTATCTAAAGAGTGCAATATGATTATGGCTATCCCTCAGAGGTTTCAGGCCAAGCCAAGTCAGCCAGATAAATTGGCAGGTGATGTTGAAGATTTGACTGAACTAGCAGTTTAAATAGCAATGATTGAGACACAAGCCAAGCCACTGAGATCAATCGAGGTGGTTAGGTCTGTCGATGGAGAAAAGGTTGTGCTAGAAAAGCCAGAAGACAAGCTCATTAGGCATCTAAGGCCTTTATATATCAGAGTTTATCTAGATGGGGTGCCAGTGGAAAGGGTGTTGGTTGATAATGGAGCTATTATCAACATTCTTCCTTCTAAGACATTGAAAGCTATTGGGAAGTCTGTCGATGACTTGCTTCCTATTGATGAGAATATAAGTAATTTCGCTGGTGGATCATCTAAAGCTAAAGGAATAGTGGCTTTACAACTTTAGGTTGGTTCCAAGTTAATGGAAACAACTTTCTTTGTAATAGATTCTATCTCTAACTACAATGTACTACTAGATAGAGATTGGATACACCTTAATGGTTGTGTACTCTCTTCTTTGCACTAGGCATTGATCTTTTTAACCAGTGGTGGTCAAGGTAAAAAGGAGGAATGGAAGTTTACTGGACAGATGCAAATCCCTTTGTTGTTGATATTAACAATATGGAAGTTGTGCTGTATGATGAGGAAGAGGTTAAGTCCCAGGGAAAAAGTTTGACTACTGAGGAGTTCGAGGCCTTTGTCGAGGAAGGTTTTAAGCAGGTAGGCCAGGAATTAGCCAAGCCAAGCCTAATGCAGAAACAAAAAAGGCCTGTGATAGAGGAGTTACTAAAGATCAAGAGTAATGCAATTATAAGTGGTAGAAGAAGACAAGCTGGATAAGAAAGCTAATGTAATTAGATCTACTTTTTCTAGGCTTTTTTTTTATTTCTTCTTAGAAAGTAAGTTTATCACTAAGTGTTTGCTCAATTGTTCTTGGGCAGAATGTGTTATTGACAGTAGCCCTCTGAGTTATAAAGAAGTGCAACTGGAACATCTGAAGGCTGCTCTTGCCAAGCTTAATGACCTCAAGGTAGATGTGCAGGACCCTTTAGAGGAATATAACTTAGGGAGTAAGGCCTGTAAGAGGCCCATCTATGTAAATGCTAATCTATCTAATATATGTAAGAACAAACTAGTTGATTTGCTTTCTAAGTATGTTGATTGCTTTGCATGGACTTATGAAAAAATGCCTGGATTAGATAAAACATTAGTGGAACATAGGCTCCCAGTTAAAGGAAATTTCCTTCCCCATAACCAACCCCCAAGAAGGATGACCAATGAAGTCACCTTATTGGTCAAGGAGGAAATTGAAAGGTTGCTCAAAGCAGGTTTTATTAGAACAGCCATGTATGTTGAGTAGCTATCTAATATTGTTCCTGTTATGAAGAAAAATGGTAAGTTAAGAGTATGCATAGACTTTAGAAACCTGAATCTAACAACTTTCAAGGATGAATATCCTATGCCAGTGGCTGACTTGTTAGTAGACTCAGCAGCCAAGAGCAAGATTTTATCCTTTATGGATGGTCATGCTGGGTATAATCAGATTTTTGTTAACCTAGAGGATACACATAAGACAACATTCAGGTGTCCTGGTGCTTTAGGGACATTTGAATGGGTAGTCATGCCCTTTGGATTAAAGAATGCAAGAGCAACATACCAGAGGGCGATGAATTTCATTTTCCATGACTTGATTAGAAAATACGTAGAAGTCTACATAGATGATGTAGCCATCAAATCTGACAGTTTTGATAAGCATTTGGAACATTTGTAGCAAACTTTTCAAAGAACGAGGACCTATAAACTCAAGATGAACCCTTTAAAGTGTGCATTTGGAGTATCTGCTAGGAATTTTCTAGGCTTCTTAGTACACCACAAAGGGATAGAAGTGGATGCTAATAAGGCTAAAGCAATTTTAGAGGCAAAGCTCCTAACCAATAAAAAAGAGTTGCAAAGTTTTCTTGGAAAGATAAATTTTTTTAGGAGATTTATAGCTAATTTGGCTAAGAAAACTTTAGCATTTTCTCCCTTGATAAAAATCAAGTCAGACCATGAGTTTAAATGGAAAGCATGCCATTAAGAAGCTTTTGATTTACTCAAAAGGTACTTGGCAAACCCTCTAGTGCCTATGCCCCCAATGATAGGTAAGCCTTTGAAGCTGTACATTTCAGCTTCTGACCTATCGATTGGTTGTCTATTGGCTCAAGAAAATGATAAAGGTCATGAACAAGCCATTTATTACCTAAGTAGAAGGTCAAATGATGCTAAAACTAGGCATAACTCTGTTAAGAAGCTATGTATGGCACTTTATTTTGCAGCTATTAAATTGAGGCATTATATACTACCTACAAAAGTGTATGTGGTGGCATAAATAGGTGTGATTAAATATATGTTGTCCAAGCCCATCTTGAGAGGAAAACAAGGCAAATGGTTATTAGCTTTAATTGAATATTGTCTCAAATATATGCCACAAAAAACAGTCAAAGGACAAGCCTTAGTTGATTTTCTAACAAAACACTCTTGTACATTTGTCCATTTAGATTTATATGAGATTAATATGGCGGAGAATGAACCTTGGAAGTTGATGTTTGATGGTTCAAAGGTATTGTGCTAATTGCACCAAACAGGCAAATGTACCAGTTTGCATATCAGTTGGAAGAACAGCATATACAGTCTTGTAATCAAGCTGAATATGAAGCCCTGATAATTGGCCTAGAGTTGGCTATAGAATTCAAAAGTAAAAGTCTTCAAGTTTTTGGGGATTCACGGTTGGTCATTAAACAAGTCTTGGGTGAGTTCAAGTGTGTAAGTGGTGCTCTAGAGGAGTATTTGACTGAAGTTAAATGGTTAATTAGTTTCTTTGACCATATCACATTCATACATAGATACAGGTTGGAAAATAAAGAAGCCAATGAGATGGCTCAAGCAGCTTCTTAAAAATTTCTAAAGGAGCTCAAGAAAGGGTGGTTCGAATTAAGAAGAAAAAAATTTCTACGCTTAGGACTAGGTGTAGAAATTTTTTGCCAATTCGTACTTTGAATATGACAAAGGAAGATTGAAGATTCCCTTTAGTAAAATACCCGTCGAATCCTCGTAAAGGGAGTAATAGGCAAATAAGATATCAAGCTCTAAATTATGTTGTCATGGGAGATGACTTATTTAGGAAGGCACATGATGGTTTGACTTTACTTTGTTTTGGTAAGGTAGACCAAATAAAAGCCATGGCTGAAGCACATGAGGGAATTTGTGGGGCCCATCAGGCTGGTGATAAAATGAGATGGTTGATTAACAAGTATGGTTATTTTTGGCCATCTATTAGAAAATATCGCATAATGTATGCAAAAAGATGTCATAGTTGCCATAAACATGGCAATATTCAATGAGTTCTAGCCATATGTCTTCATTTAGTAGTGAAACCTTCGTCTTTCAGAGGATGGGCCATGGACTTGATAGGGCAAATTTTTCCAGCCTTTTTAAAAGCACATTCTTATTTACTAGTAACCACTGATTACTTTACCAAATGGGTAGAAGCAATACTTTTAAAAGTGGTAACACAGACTCAAGTCATTAAGTTCTTAAAAAAGAATGTGACCCATAGGTTTGGTTTACCCTAATCTATTACTGTCGATCAAGGCACAGTGTTCAATAGGGATGAGATTAAAGAGTTTGCCATAGAATATGGTATTCAGATATTGAATTCCTCACCCTATTATGCCCAAGCAGATAGGCAAGCTGAGGCAACAAACAAGATTGTCAAGAACACTTTAGAAACGATGATTGAAGACAATCCTAGGGATTGGCATAACCTCCTGTCAGAAGTGCTTTGGGCTTGTAGAAATTCCAAGAGAAATAGTACAGACATAACCCCATATGAGTTGGTTTATGGGCATAATGTTGTATTACCCTTAGAAGTGATAGTCAGATCTAGTCGATTGGCTAGGCATTTAGATATCCCTATGGATGAATATACTGAAGCCATGTCGATTGAGTTGCAAGACTTAAAGGGAAGAAGGATTATGGCCTTTAATCACTTGATAGCGTAGAAAAAGAAAGTTGAGAGAAGTTATAACAAGAAAGTAAAAAGTAAAGTGTTTTTTGAACGAGAGTTGGTGTGAAAAACCATTTTACCAATTGGTTTAAAGAGCCCAGAATATGGCAAGTGGTCCCCAAATTGGGAAGGTCCATTTAAAATACACAAGGTTCTTAGAAGGAGAGCTTATCATCTTGCCTCTTCAGAAGAAGAGCCACATAGAAGGGTCATTAATGGCAAGTACATAAAGAAATACTATCCAACTATGCGGGAATGCATGAATAAGTCATAAAAGCATGAAAAAGATCATATGTGACAAGATCAGAAAAGCCAGAATAAATGCGATAGATCTTTCATTAAAAATTATGTCAAAAGTACAAACAAGGTGATTACATTTGGGCTGATCAAAAAAAATGTGATTACATTTGGCCTAATCTTTTTGAAAATACATTGAGAGCCTACTCCAGGCTTGAAGGGCAGTTTGGTGCCTAATTTTATTCTACTTAAGTCTGGCTTGAGCTTGTTTAATGGCAGGTGGGCCACTTTCTGCTTGAACAAGAAGGTTTGGAATTTGTTGGGAAAGGCTGGCTTGTTCTTGTTCAGTAGCATCTTTTTAAGCTCTTACATGTGCCAATTGAGCCTCTTCTCCTATGAGAAGGGCAATTTGACTAATAAGGGCCTGTGATCTGGTAAAAGCCTCAGTCAGAGCATTGATTGCTTTTCTTATTTAATCCACTTGGGTTTCAATAGTTTTTGGCTTAACATGGAATTGATGGATAGCCACTAGATGCTATGGAAGTTCTGAGAGAAAGGTTTGGAAAGCCTGCACTTGGTCTGGGTCGAAGAGTTGAGGCATCAAAGGTGCAATGGCTTCCAAACAGTCAGTCAAAGTTGTGGTTTGGGAAAGAGCCAAATCATCTAAGGGCTGGCCAAGTATTTTGAAGAATTGGTCTATCAATTCTTGCTCCTCATCAAATAGTTGCTTTAATCTTTCCTTAACAGTCAGGTTGGCAACAGTTTGTTGAACAACAGAGATGCCCAAAAGTAAGTCTTGCAGAGCAACTTTAGGCGGCTACAATAAAGAGTTTAAGTCAATGACTAACTCAAATTTTGAAAAATAAACAACTTGAGAGTGTGTTACCTCTATTGAAGACATAGTAGAAATTTCAGTGTTGGGCAAGTTGGAAGTGGCCAATTTTGCTCTTGAAGGACTCTAAAATAGTGTGGTTTGTACCCCCATGTCAATAGTGACTTAGTTGTGAGTGGATATGCTAGTCTGTCAGAATAATCAAAAACATGATCAAAAGCATGATAAGGTAAAAGAAATAAAGGATAAAGTAAAGACTTGCATAGATAATGTCACTTGTGAAGGAAATACTTGAACTTTAGGAATGGTTGTGTCAAGGACGCTAGTGATAGATTCTCTGACAGGACTGGAATTGCAGGAGGTTTGAACTCCCATGTCCATGGTGATTGGTTTGGGCAAGATCCCTTGACCCATAGGAATTTTAGTCCGGACTAATAAGAGGGCATCTACTGCTGGAGGTAGATGGAATGAAGGTATTGCCTCCATTGATGAATGTGTAGAGGCAGAATGAGGCTAAACAGGTGTGCTAAAAGGTTGTGAAATTCCTTCGTGAGGAGTCCTCATATCACTTGAAGATGACTCATTGTCAAGGACCTCAGTATCAACTCTGTCAACCTCATTTTCTTGGTTATAGAGTGGCAAGTGGTCATCTTGATGGATAATATCATTTTGCACATGGTCAGGTGAACTTCTGTCAACATGGGATGTATGGCTATCAGTTAAGTCAATTGGTGTTTCTCTAGCATGCCCAGGGGCTTCTGGTTCTTCTAAGGAAGAGGCCACACTAGGAAAATTGATAACTTCATTGGTTCCCTCGTATACTCCTCTAAGAGGGAAGGCCATTAAATCCCCTAAGGCTATCCCCTAAAGAATATCAAACAAAAGCTAAGCCAATTCAAGGACCAAGTTTCTTAAGCCTGATTTCTCTGGGTTAGTTTGTTCTTCCTGATTAGAGTGAGGGTTTTGATGCTCTAAGTCTGTTTGAGGAGAGGGCAGGTTGGTCTGATTCTCAAGCAAAAAAGAGAGCAGATTGGTTTGGTTTTTAGGGTTTTCAGATAACTCTTCATGGGAAGAAAACACAGCTAGAGAGTGAAGTCTTCTCCTCTTGTATGTCTGAAAAGAAGAAGGAAAGTGAAATAGAGTGTTAGTACATTAAACATAATGTATAAATGGCTTAGCAAAGCTTGTGTGAGATCTATACCATTATAGGTGGGGAGGAAGAACTGTTAGAAGGAGAAAGGATTGGTGCAACGAGAGCTATAGTTTGAGAAGGAGCCGGTTGTTCTTGTCTTCTTTTAGACCTCCTCTCAAGGGCTGCACCATCTTCCACTTATGGTTGAGAGAACAGAATTTCTTGAATTTCCTCTTGTCTATTCTTAGTTCTCCTTTCAATCTCAACACCTTGGTTGTAAGGTATGAATCCTTCACAGCTGGTGGTGTTCAACGGGTTACCTTTGAGCTTTTTTGATGGGTTCATTGGGGCTTTGCCTTTGTTTTTAGGGATTGAAGCAGCCTAAGCAGGCATCTCTATAGCCAAAGGAGTGGTCTTAATAGGAGACTTGGCTGCACGACAGTGACAAGTTAGTGCCAATACAAACCCAAATAACAAAAATGTTAACAGACATAAAGGAAAGAGGGACAAAAGTGTTTACCAATGCTCATTTATACCCCTTTCCTGTTGTCAGGGTGCACATTCCAGAGACAGACTTGAAGTTCTTTGTTAAAGATCATTGCACTCATAAGAAGCCACCATTCCTTGAATCTTGTGGTAAGGTAGGGTGTGGTGTTGCAGTAGTAAAAGTTGAATTGGTCAAATAACTTTTGATTCTCAGCTAAGACAATCTCCACATCTGAATGATCTTTAAATTAAAGTCTGGCCTAACTTGTTCATGAATTGTGGGATGGAAATAATGGCAAGGAACAGCTTGATATAGACCATTTGCCTGGCCCATTGGCAAGGGTTATAGCTCTCAAAGCTGCAGTTCGAGAGTCTACTGGTGGAGATAGACCCTCCTACCAGAATATATCTAGAACTACGGATTTGAGCCCAAAAGTTTCTTTGTTTTTGTCTCCAATCATCATCCAGAGTATGGGGCTCAGCATTAATATATTTGAGTCTGGATGAAGTAAAATGAAAATGTTGGAAGGAGATAAAAAGCCGGGGATCCCTGTCAATAGGTAGTTCATAGAGAGTGGTAAACACTTTGGTGAAGGAATTGAAGGTAGCTGGTTTAAAGAAAAGAAAAAATTCAGCATAGCTTTCACATGGTGAAAGATATGGAGTTTAGTGGGCCTGATTTCAGGAAAATAGGCATAAAGTCGGGCTTGGAAAAGCCAAAAAGGGCCACCACAGTTGTCACGACCCAAACCCGCCCATAAAAGTTTAGGTCATGACCGGCCTACACTCAGGGCTCAAAGACAAAATTTCAAAAATATTTATTCAAATACAGGGCATTAAGCGGAAGCAGATACCAAAAATAATAATAATAATGTCCGTTGAGCTTGTGCATACATGAAGACGTAAATTAATTTAAGCATTTAAATACATTTCCAATATTTACATATACAAATCTCACACACTATATAGCAACCTTTAAACAAAACTAAGCTTGGGCAATTATACTACGCCTCTACACGGAGACACTTAGCGGACTTCGATACAAAATCTAATGTTGATCCTTTGATGGCTCACCTACATATATATATATATATATATATAAAGTAAAAGGGTGAGCTAACACCCAATGAGTAATAATAAAGTAAAGAGGTTAATGAAATGTCCTTAATATTAGGAAAACATATTTCACAATTCTAAAACGTATCGTAAATCATTTTAAAACAACATTTATTGCATCCAAACCCATGCTTTTTCAAATGGAATACATATCTGAAACCATTACAAAACATTTTACGTGGTACGTGGTACGTCTACTCATACAAAGGATCAGAATCACATTTCAAAATAGGACATCTATTCATTCATATAAAATAACATTTCATAAACATGAGTCATATAGCGATGTAAAAACATTCCTATTCATATCACATTTTCTGAACGACCTCGGTCCAAATATATCATATCATATCACTGTTCTGAACAACCTTAGGTCTAAACGTATCATATCATATCACTGTTTCTTATCATGGAGTAGATGGAACATCGGCATGTCTCCACCTCTCCTTGGGCCCAATTCATGTATGTATGGACCCAAGAGGTGACTCGTACGGATTCTAGAGGTGACTCCCACCATAGCACTTAGTTCTATACAACACTTTGTTCCATACCAGAAATCAATAGGTCTTAAAGACCGAACAATTCATATCATATCATAGCATAAATAGAATGGATAAACAGAACAGCCTTGGGCCCACCATATCATATTACAAACAATTCACATTTCTTCTTCATAACTCATTTCACATTTCTTAGCAACTTGTGCATTTTGACAAAATACGATATTTAAAGAATCATGTCGTACATAAATCAAATAGATAATGAAAAACATATCTTTACTATACTATTACCCACATTGATGGGCTTCTGGGAGCAGTTAGGCAATGTCCTCGTCTTGACCTACAAACACAATGCGCATGGCACAACATATCGAAACATAGAATTACTCTCTTGATCAAATTTACTTCTCTTAATCTTTTCTTAACCAAATAAACCAATCCCTTACTTTGCTTCTTAACCAATTATTTATGTTGGTTCTAAACTCATTAGTCCTCAATGGGTCATAATCCGTGTCTAGGAAAATAGGGAGAAACAAAAGGAAACTAGGTTAGGAGAAGAAATAACATGAAACGGTTAGAAAGAAAGTGAACATCCTTCACTAATTTGGACATATCTATTTGTGTGCTTAGAATTTTCATGTAAGTCCACCACCATTGGAAATTAGACTTCCAGGGGCTTGAATTTTAGGCTCAAGAATCACTTAAAACGGAGTCTGGATGAGGGAGATATGCCTATTTAAAGTTGGCTAAAATAGGGCAATCCGCACGTGTGGTTCTGGGCTTCCAGTAGCAAGTCTAAAATTTTAGTATGTTCTAAAATGGTTTCTTTGCATGTTCTTGAGCTAAGGCTTAGTGAAACTCAACATTAGCCTTATAAATTCATTGATAAACATGGGAATAAGATTGTTTTCCAAATCAAAGGCATCAAAATTTGGTTTGTTTTCAAGAATCTCAAGTTTTGCTAAAGTTTTCATAATTGATTTCTTTTCTAAAACTCTGATTTTCTTTCATCTAAAACATGAATTCAAGTAAGTAAAATCCTTGGAAATGATAAGTATAGGTAGAGATAAGGATTCTAATAGATCAAGAATATTAAAACTTCAATCAAAATGATGAATGCCTAGCCTTTTCTTTTAATTCTCCACCCAACTTAACTTTTCTTATTCTTCCTCATATTTCTTCATTTTTTAGCCCAATTGATTCTAATTTCTTCCTATTCTCAGATGTTAGGAGTGTTAGTTACAAGAATTAGGGAAGAAATCTTACTTTGGATTGCTTTCTAGCTTGGATTTGATAAAGTTCTTTGGAGTATTTTCCTTTTTTCCTCTTTTTCTCTTCTTTCTTTCTTCCCTTTCTTTCTCTCCTTTGGTTTTCTTGGCTTCTCCAGAACCCTCTCTCTCGTAAAATATCTTCTTTGTTGAGTCTATCTCAACGAAGGCCCATATACTTATATATATACCTATATATAAGATAAGATATTTGATAAAATCAATTTAATTCATTCTAAATCAGATTTTTAAAAAAAACTTCATACTAGGCTCTAAAAATTATGATGATCATAAATATTTAATCAATTTTGTTTTCTGGCACCTCTAAGGTCCTCAATTTTTAGTTTAAAGCTATAAGTTCAACAGATTTTTCTACAATCAACAGATATAACTTCAAATCCTTATAATTCACATCCTTAGACATGCAATTCCGCAGCAACCACATAATTAAACTAATCATGACTAATCACATGTCCCATATAATTTAATTAACCTAATTTGACTTCCATTAGAGCCCAATTAATTATATTTAAATTTATCAGTCCAAATCAGATTTTTTAATCAAACTCCCAAAAGCTCCAAATATCAAATTAAGCTTATTTTCATTATCAATTGTGATTTCTTACATCAATAAGGCCCTTAATTTCACGTCAAACTCAAGGTCTCCGTCAATAAATTACATACTCAAATTGAATACCTCATAAATAAATTTAATTTGCAATAATCTTAATTCTCACTCAACGTAATTAACTCCAATTCGGACCCAATTAATCAAATCTCAATTTTACAAATTTGAATCGAATATTTAATTAAACTCTCATATGGTCCGATATTCAAAATTAAAATAATTCAACTCATTAATTATTCTTTCTCGAGCCACTTAGGCTTTCAATTTCTAATTCCAAAATAAATCTTCAATAGAATCGCATACAAATCAGTCTCCATAATTTTCATGATTCCCAAATTAAATCAGAATAGTAGGCTGTTAAAATTCAAATATCCGTCATTAATTAATTATAAATTAAATATAAAGTATTACACGATGGGGTTATTACAACAGTTATGATCAATTTCCTTATCAACTAAAGAAAACAAACCTCTGTATAGGGTGCCTAAAAGAAAAGGAGCAAAGGCCAGTTCTATGCCTTCTTGGATGCATGTGGCAAAAGCTAAGTATTCTTTGGTAATTTTAAATTCAGGAACACACAAGAAGTGTTGAGAAAGCCACAATAGGTAAAAGGCTGTTCTTTATTCATCTGAGGGTTCAAGGCTAAACTTTTGATACTTGGTTTAGAATTTTCCATAACTAAGGTCAGTGTCAAGTTTGATAGGTATCTTGGGGGTTAAAAGTGCACTGATATGTTGGCCAAAAGTAGGGAGGCCAGTTAAATGAACAACATCAAAAATGGTAGGAGAGATCATACCATATCTTAGGATGAGAGAGTTACAGGATAAAGACCAAAAGCAGGTAGCAGCACTAATGGGCCATTTGTCCATGTCTAGGGCAAAGGTTGATAGTCTGATGGCATCATAAATACCTAAAGCCATCCAGAGATCAATATCGTACACCATCATTCGCTGAACTCATAGCCTCCAGTCAAGGTTAGGTTTTTGCCATGAGCGCAGATGGTTAGGGCTTGAGTCCCAATTGTGCCAAGCCAGCTTCGTTTTATGGAAGAGCATCACTTCGGTGTCTGCAATAAGGTAATAATGGGTAAGTTCGTCAGGAATTATTACATTGAAGTAGGACCCAATTCCCCTTTTGTAACATTGTTGCTGCGTGGAATAATGTAGTTATTGAAGATGTGCTGACAAAGTAGCTGCTGGAACTCAGTTGGGAAACGTTGCATAGGTAACGTTTCTACTTGTTTCTTTCCTTTGGTTTGAGCTCGTTTGGGTGCCATAGAAGTATGTGAGCAAAAGGGTTTTGAAGCAGAAAGGTTGAAGAGTCAAAATACAGAGCAAGGCAGAGGAAGTGAGAGTAGTGAAGTGATGATTTGAATTCTGGCATTCAAATAGCTCGTGGTGGACCCTCCTGATTGAGCTTGGGCCTGTTACTGACAATTGGACTTAACAATTGGGCCTATTTAATTCATATTTTGGATCAATTTTAGCATCTGTGTTTTATTATAGGTATTTGGGCTTCGATATGTGGGTTTGTCTTTATGAGCCCAAATGTTCATTATTATAAACTGCCTAAGTGTATGAGTGTCAAGACTTTAAATCTTCTGATATTCATTCAAAACAAAAACATCTTTTTTATCTTGAATGAGGGGGGCATTGTTGGCACTAAAATTTATTTTTCTTTATCAAATAAGCATAACAAAGTACAGAAAGTTGATCCAGAGGATGCTAAGGGGGAAGACCACAAGTTTATAGTGGGATATGGGTCCCAGAATGCAGAGCAGGTGACAAAAGCAAAACAGTTAAAGGAGCAGATGTGGCAAATGCAGTTTCTCCTATTGATTCATCTGATAGTGCAGTGAGATATGACCAAACGTGGCCCAGATGTCAAGCCCTGAAGTTAGGCATGCAAATGATGCAGGGTACGTGTCTTGTTTGCAAGGGAAAGAGAATGCTGCAACAAAGAAGTAGTTACTAGCGGTTATGAAGATCATGGGCAGTTATACAGGAAGTGGAGGTAACTTGCTCCATAGTAGGACACGTGGCAGCAGAGAAGTAGCAAGGCCAGCAGCATAAAGGCTGAAAATTCGAAGTAAAGAAGATCTTCAACAACATTCACAACCCATGTGGAATTAGAAGTAGCATAACTTAATTAGCAATAGCTTTTGTCTGTAGTTCAGCCTCTGTGGCTAAGTTTTCTTTTGTCGATTGTGGTGCACATTGAACTTGAAATTTAATTCTTGTAATTAAGTGGCAAGTTTACTTGTTCTTCAATCGAATTTCAGTTTATTCACACTTGTTTATTCACATTACAACCTCCAAAGAAGTCCTTGAAACTATTAAGGCATAGGACATCAAACCAAAATTGCTTGATCTGTTGTTGTTTGTAAAACTTTGATTGTTCCGTCAAATGACTTCTGTCGATTTGACCTAAACCAGATTTTTGCTAACAGAAGCAGCTACACGGAAATTATCATTAGATTGTGTTGACAATGAAGATGACAGTGAGATCGTGTTGTAATCGGCGACTGACAGTGTTGGTGGTGGTGGTGATAGAGCACCTAAAGCCTGAGTCCATACCAGAACTGCCATTCTTGGACCTTTATGATCCGATGGCCAAGAGAGATGGATCGACTACTTTGCTAAGACTTCGATTTAATGCAGCAACAACTTCAAAAAGCTTCTGAACTACACGATGGGGAAGGCAGTGGCGCCGATGGTGGCGGCGCTCGTCGTTGTCGACGAACTAGATCTAGAAACAGATCATCTGTGATAATCTTGTTTAAGTCTGATATGGATGATCTTGTTGGCGAACCATAATTAGGGTGTAGAAGGCAACGGAGGTGCGGTGAGATTGTTGTGACATTCAAAGAAGAGACAGATCTTGTTAACGAACCAAATCGTCTCTCTCTCTCTCTCTCTCTCTCTCTCTCTCTCTCTCTCTCTCCAGTTTTAGTTTTCTAATTTCAGTTTTTTGAAAATTGAATTTTTTATTTTTCGTTTTTTTTTTTTTTATCTTTAGTGAATATTTTTAAAATTTTAAGTATTTTTTTATATGCATCTTATTTAGATGCATCTAAAAAGTAAAATATTTGTGAAAAAATATTTTCAAAAATTAATAAATACATAAACATATAAAAAATATATTAAATTTTTATTTTTTTTATTTTTGGTATTTAGTGAATTTTTTAAAGATTTTTTTTGTATTTATGTTAAGTGTGTTTAAAAATTAACAAAATTGCTTAAAATATTAAAAAAATTCAATAAAAATAAAAATATATAGAAAATAAGAAATTAAAATTTTCTAAAAAGTGCTTTTAAAAAACTGAAAACAAACCGAGTGATAGTTTTCTAGAGAAAAAAAGAGGAGAGAGAGAGAGGAGAGAGAGTGTTTGTTGTATGACTCTTACAGCCTAATTGTGTGTTCTAAAAGAGTGATTCAACGGACGGGACTGAAGAATGAGAGTAATTTGGTCATTTTATTGAATATTGTCTTTATGAACAAAATATTTTTGCACTTGGACTTTTGAATAAAGAAAATTTAAGATATGTTTTGAAAATAGTTTTTTTTGATTTTTTTTTTTTTTTGTTTATTTTTATTTTTAGTGAATTTTTTTTTTTTAAATTTTCGAAGACCTTTAGGTTTTTAGATTTAGCTCAACAAAACAAATTGAAAAATTATAATTTTTTTAAAAAAAATCCAAAAGAAATCCAAAGTAGATAAAAATAAGCAAAATATTTTTTTGTTTATTGTAACAACCCTCTTACTGATTACCGATAAACTACTGAATTAGCTACTGGTTACTACTAAACTGAACTGATAATGACTGATAATTGAATTAACTGAAGTACTGAATGAACTGATTGAAATCGAAACTGAAATTGAATAAGTTTATCTATTGAATTGCATATTGCATCTGTTTGATTGATTGATTATCTGTTTGAATTCATATGTTTAAACTGCTAATTGAAGGCCTTATCGGCGGCCGAGTTAGGAACCGTTTAGAGTTTTGGGATCAGTAGAATATTTGTGATTTAATGGTATATTTATCTGAAAATTGATTAGGAATGATTAAATTAGATTAAAAGGAGTTAATTGCCAAATTTAACTTATTTACCAAATTGCCACCTATAGTGGACCTTTGTTTATTATTATAATAGAGCCTTATTACACTGAATATATCAATTGATTAGCTCTTCTTGTGGCCTCTAACCGACCAAAACATAGAGAGAGTGAGGAAGGAAGGAATTCATCTTGTTCATCTAGAGAATTGCTTGGAAATTGAAAGATTTGAGGCATAGATTGCATAATTGAACTTGTTCTCTTTACATTGAGACTTAGGTAAGTGAATCCATCTTCTTCTTGTTGTCTTTGAGTTCCATCTTGCATGTATCATGGTTATAGAGAAGTTAAGTCATGAATTTGTCCATATATGTTGAATTGGAACTCCATTGTTGCATGCATGCTTGAATTGGTGCATTTTGAAGTTGAATTCATGATGGATTGTACATGCATGCTCATGTTTCTATCAAAGTCCATGTTTTCATTTTGTTTTCCAACTATTGAGCTCATTAGAGCAAAATTTGAACCTTGAATTTGGTTAAAAACTCATGCATTGCATGTTTTGAAATTGTTCTTGAAAATGGGTTTGAAAGTTGGATTTAATTGACTCACCTTTGGGGCTTGAATTCACAAATTGGCTTTTGAAACTTGTTATTCATTGTTTTGGGATGTATTTTCCAGAATTTGGGCCCAAGAGGTCGAGAATTGAGTTAAGAATGCTTGGTTTGAGCTTGGGAGGCAAATCTGGAAATTCCAGATTTGGCTTCTTCGCTCGAGCAAAGGATTCCTCGCTCGAGCGAGCACCCTTTATTCAGGGCTCCGCTCGAGCGAGCATCGAGCATGGTATCGCGCGTAAAAATCCAACAACCAGTACTTTTGCATTTTACAGACCGCTCGAGCGAAGGACCTCTCGCTCGAGCGAAGCCTTTGATTTTGCAACCTCGCTCGAGCGAAGGAAGGCTCCCTCGAACGAGACCCCTGTTTTCAGCAACTTTTGAAAAATGCCTTCCAACGGTATTTTTGCATCCTCATCTCATCCTAGGCATTCTTAGGCCTAATTTAAGACATCTTAATGAGGATTTAGACGTAGAACCACACCGAGAAAATTTAGGGATTTAATTATCATCCTTCCCGACTGTGAAACTTAGTGTGTGTTCTATTTGTTAACTGTTTAGGGTTGGCTCTCTGGGACGCACTCTAGCCGCTATTAGCCCAATCTCTATGAGTAACGATTGTGTAAAGATATGTTCAAAATGGTTATCTTTTGAATACTGAACTGAACTGTTTATTGAACTGATATTATTTACTGAATGAATGTATGTCCTGTATTCTGAACTGTATTGTGGCATCCTTAGCACTAACTGTTTACTGTTACTGTTACAGAGCTCTGTCGGTTCCCTTGTGGAATCATACTATTTACTGATTGATGGCCATCATTACTGTTGGGTCTGTCAAGACCCGGTCCTTTTGGACCTACTGTTTATAGGCTAATGGGTGTACCACATATGACTGATTGACTGAAACACTGAAAGACTGAAATACTGTTTAATGAACTGTTTTCATTACTGTAAGGACATTCATTCATAACCTCTTTACGCTTTATGTTATTCACTGGGCTTTAGCTAACTATTTATATATATATGTAGGTTCTCAGCAGCCAGACCGGAGCTAGGAGCGTGGGTGGGTCCCCAGTTTTGTCAAGCCAGCCTATCTGCCTCACTGCGAGGTTCCAAGTTGCCATGCTATGGCTTGGGGTGTTTTTGTGTCCCCCATCGGTCTCCTTACTGTTTTGTACTAGTGTATAGACTGTCTACTGTTTTACCGTACTGTTATCGAGGGATTAGGTCCCCGTACTGAATGTTGTATATGACTGTATATACACTGTACTGTTCTGAACTGTATGAATGCATGAAAAATATTTTTGGCATACAGATTTTCACAGCTCAATGGACACTAGTTACTTACTGTATTGGCTTCCGCCAGGCCCTGTACTCTGTTTAACTGTATTACTGTTCAGCAGGCCTTCGGTAATCTCGGATTACTGGCCAGTTACGGTGCTAAACCCATGGGGCCGTGTTTGGGTCGTGACAGAGTGGTATCAGAGCGATACTTAACCACGAGTTATACCGCACACACGTGTCCAAATGAGCTATAGGGTGTCCTAGAAAAGTGATTAGGGCATTTCATGAACTTGAAAAGTGTGTGGCTGTGTTATGACTGAATACATGTTAACGTGATAACTGTCTAAATATGCAACTGTTTATGGTATAATTGCTATAACTGTTATAACTACTTATAGTGAAATGGACAATGCAAATGAACCTGAATCCTCATCTACCGAGGCAAGAATGGCCAGAATGGAAAGAATGATAGAACTGTTAACTGCTAGACTTGAGCAACAGCAGAACCAACAGCCCCCACCTCCTCCTCCTCCGGTACAGCCGGAACTAAATGCAAATGTGAATGATGAGGACATAATTGCTCTCACCCATAAATTCAGCAAGATGAAACCGCCATCCTTTCAGGGAGGCCTTGAACCGCTTAAGGCTGAAGCCTGGGTGCTTGAAACAGAAAAATTGTTTGAAATGTTTCCGTGCTCTGAAGCCAATAAAGTACTGTTAGTTACCTTCACCCTACAAGAAGAAGCTAGAAGGTGGTGGATGTTGATCCGTGATACAAATGCTGTTATGACTTGGGCTCAGTTCAAGGAGTCCTTCTTTGAGAAATATTTTCCTCAATGTGTCAGAGACAGAAAGGTAACTGAATTTGAACAACTGAGACAGGGCACAATGTCTGTTGCCGAATATGAGACGAAGTTCACCGAGCTTGCTAGGTATGCACCGCATATGGTGTACACCGACTACAAAAAAGCCAGGAAGTTTGAAGGCGGCCTGAATGTTGCTATCCTTGACAGAGTCAACATGTTGAAATTGCCAACTTACGTGAACGTTCTTGACAGGGCCTTGATGGCTTAATCTAATATTGAAGCACTGAAACAATCAGAAACACCAACAACTGAATGGCATGGTAAAAGGCAAAGTTTCAAATTCAAGAAAGGCAAGCATAACCCTGCAAACAAGAAACAGAATACGGGGTCAACAACTAGCCCCAGCCAAGGGAGTGGATTCATTCCACCCTGCTCTACATGTGGCAACAAGCACAAAGGAGTTTGTCACAACATAACGGGAGCCTGTTTCAGATGTGGCAAGGTGGGCCACAGAATTAAAGACTGCCCTTCTGCTCCACCAGTTAGTAGTAAAGCTACACCGAGCGCAGCAGCATCAAATCTAGCACCAAAGCCTAACCCCAAAGCTACCGGGAAAGAGCCTATGAGGCAGGGCCGAGTATTTGCCCTAGTACCGGGAGACGTTCAGAATACTGAGACCGTTGTGTCAGGTATCCTCCCTATTTGTACTCAGAATGCATATGTATTGATTGATTCGGGGTCTACACATTCTTATGTGTCGCATGCTTTCTCACGAAAATTAAATAGACCCTTAGAACCCATGAATTATCTGCTAGTTGTATCATCACCTGTTGGGGGATCCATGACATGTGCATATATGTATCCTGCTTGTGAAATTATCGTTGGGGATATGCATCTGTTTATTGATTTACTGCCATTGAACATTGATCACTTTGATGTAATATTGGGGATGGATTGGCTACAAAAATATCATGCCATTATAGACTATGTAACAAAACAAGTAGTTTTTCGTCCGCCTGGTTTGCCTGAATTTGTGTTTAATGGGAGTGGAGTAGTACCTCCTCCGTATTTGATCTCTTCAGTGAAAGCTGTTAAATTAATTAGAAAGGGGTGTAAAGGATATCTGTGTTCTGTGCTGACTGTGTCTACTAATGATGGTGTTAAAACTGATGTGAATTGTATTCCTATAGTCAGAGAATTCCCAGATGTATTTCCAGATGATCTGCCAGGGGATTTGATTGACAGAGAGATTGAATTTACCGTTGATGTGATTCCGGGAACACAGCCAGTGTCTAAAGCTCCTTACAGAATGGCCCCAACAGAACTGAAGGAGTTGAAAGTGCAATTGCAAGAACTGTTAGACAAGAAGTTTATCAGACCCAGTACTTCACCGTGGGGTGCACCTGTTTTATTTGTAAAGAAGAAAGATGGCTCACTGAGACTGTGTATTGATTACCGCGAACTGAACAAGGTAACTGTAAAGAATAAATATCTATTACCGCGTATTGATGATTTATTTGACTAGTTACAGGGTGCACAAGTGTTTTCCAAGATTGATCTTAGGTCGGGGTATCACCAACTGAAAGTCAAACCGGAAGACATCGATAAAACTGCTTTTAGAACGAGGTATGGCCATTATGAATTTTTAGTTATGCCGTTCGGAGTTACGAATGCCCCTGCTGCTTTTATGGACCTTATGAACAGAATTTTTAAACCGTACCTTGATGATTTCATTGTGGTATTTATTGATGACATACTGATTTATTCTAAGACTGTTGAAGAACATGAACACCATCTAAGACTTACCCTGCGGACCTTAAGAGAACAGAAATTGTATGCTAAACTGTCTAAATGTGAATTCTGGCTTGATCATGTTATGTTTTTGGGGCATGTTGTTAGCAAAGATGGAATTTCTGTTGATCCGCAGAAAATTGAAGCTGTAGTGAACTGGCCTAGACCAACAAATGTGACTAAAGTCCGAAGCTTTTTGGGATTGGCTGGATATTACAGAAGATTTGTCAAAGATTTCTCCAAAATTGCCCTACCATTGACTCAGTTAACTCAGAAGGGGACATCATTTGACTGGACAGACCAAAGGGAATCAGCATTTCAGGAATTGAAAACCCAACTTGTGACTGCACCGGTCCTTACTCTACCTTCAGGTACGGATGGTTATACTGTATTTAGTGATGCTTCTCATAAGGGTTTGGGGTGTGTTTTAATGCAGAATGGGAGAGTTATTGCTTATGCTTCCCGACAGTTGAGACCGCATGAAAAGAATTACCCAACCCATGATCTAGAACTTGCCGCAGTAGTGTTTGCACTGAAAATTTGGCGTCACTATTTGTATGGAGCAACATGTGAAGTATATACCGACCACAAGAGTCTGAAGTATTTCTTCACCCAGAAAGAATTGAACATGAGACAGCGGAGATGGCTAGAACTGATTAAAGACTATGACTTACAGATTCTGTACCATCCGGGAAAAGCCAACACCGTTGCCGATGCATTGAGTCGGAAATCGATTGGGAACTTAGCTTGTTTGCTCACCGGGCAGAGAGAGCTACTGTATGACCTTGAAAAATCTGAAATTGAAATTGTTTTGCGAGAGCAAGATGGAACCTTAGCTGCTATTTCTGCTCAACCAGCATTGATTGAAGAGATTAAAGAGAAACAGCAACAGGATGACTTCTTGAAGAAGATCATCGAAGAAAGAGAATCTAAACCGAAACCGGGGTTCAAATTTGAGAACAATGTACTGAAATTTCAAGAAAGACTGTGTGTGCCGAATGACACTGAACTGAAAAGAAGAATTCTGCAAGAGGGCCACAATTCAAAATTGTCTATCCACCTGGGGAATACGAAAATGTACCAAGATCTGAAACAGAATTTCTGGTGGCCGGGAATGAAGAAGGAAATTACCGATTTTGTATCCAAATGTCTTCACTGCCAACAAGTCAAAGCTGAACATCAACGACCTGCTGGATTGTTGCAACCCTTACCCATACCAGAGTGGAAATAGGAGCATATCACGATGGATTTTATCGTTGGATTACCTCGCTCCAGAAAAGGTATGGACTCTATTTGGGTTATTGTTGATAGATTGACTAAATCTGCACACTTCCTACCTGTCAAGACAATTTATAATGCAGACAAATTGGCTGTTATCTATATTGACGAAATTGTGAGATTGCATGGAGTGCCTGTATCTATTGTTTCTGACAGGGATTCGAAGTTTTCATCGAGGTTCTGGCAAAGCCTACAGACTGCATTGGGTACTGAATTGAGGCTGAGTAGTGCCTATCATCCTCAGACAGATGGACAGTCAGAAAGGACCATCCAGACTTTAGAGGATCTACTGAGAATGTGTGTCCTTGATTTTCAGGGAAACTGGGAAAGTCATTTGCCATTGGCTGAATTCGCCTACAACAACAGCTACCATTCGAGTATTGGTATGGCGCCTTTCGAGGCATTGTATGGCAGAAAGTGTAGATCTCCAATTTGCTGGGCAGAAGTTGGAGATGGGCCGTTGCTTGGGCCCGAAATTGTTTATGAAACGACTGAAAAGATAAAACTGATACAACAGAGACTGAAAACTGCACAGAGTAGACAGAAGAGTTATGCAGATATTAGAAGACGAGACCGAGAATATGAAGTGGGTGATCACGTTTTTGTGAAAGTGACACCAATGAAAGGCCAGACTCGTTTTGGAGTCAAAGGCAAGTTAGCACCGCGGTATGTCGGACCGTATCAGATTATTGAGAAAATCAATCCGGTGGCGTATCAAGTTGCACTCCTCCTGAAATGGAGCATATGCATAACGTCTTCCACATATCTATGTTGAGAGATTATCTCCGGGATCCTTTCCATGTGATTGAGCCTACTCGAGTAGTGTTCAGTGATGACTACACTTACGAGGAACGGCCTATACAGATTGTAAACCGACGGATCAAGAAACTGAGAAACAAAGAGATCCCGCTAGTGAAAGTTGATTGGCAGAACCATGGTGGTGTGTATGCCACTTGGGAAAGGGAAGATGACATGGCTAAAAGATACCCAGAACTGTTTCCACTGAATCCTGTTTTCTTCCAAACTGAAGGTAACTCGAGTTTAGAGGACTAAACTCCTTATAAGGAGGGGAGACTGTAACAACCCTCGTACTGATTACCGATAAACTACTGAATTAGCTACTGGTTACTACTAAACTGAACTGATAATGACTGATAATTGAATTAACTGAAGTACTGAATGAACTGATTGAAATCGAAACTGAAATTGAATAAGTTTATCTATTGAATTGCATATTGCATCTGTTTGATTGATTGATTATCTGTTTGAATTCATATGTTTAAACTGCTAATTGAAGGCCTTATCGGCGGCCGAGTTAGAAACCGTTTAGAGTTTTGGGATCAGTAGAATATTTGTAATTTAATGGTATATTTATCTGAAAATTGATTAGGAATGATTAAATTAGATTAAAAGGAGTTAATTGCCAAATTTAACTTATTTACCAAATTGCCACCTATAGTGGACCTTTGTTTATTATTATAATAGAGCCTTATTACACTGAATATATCAATTGATCAGCTCTTCTTGTGGCCTCTAACCGACCAAAACATAGAGAGAGTGAGGAAGGAAGGAATTCATCTTGTTCATCTAGAGAATTGCTTGGAAATTAAAAGATTTGAGGCATAGATTGCATAATTGAACTTGTTCTCTTTACATTGAGACTTAGGTAAGTGAATCCATCTTCTTCTTCTTGTCTTTGAGTTCCATCTTGCATGTATCATGGTTATAGAGAAGTTAAGTCATGAATTTGCTCATATATGTTGAATTGGAACTCCATTGTTGCATGCATGCTTGAATTGGTGCATTTTGAAGTTGAATTCATGATGGATTGTACATGCGTGCTCATGTTTCTATCAAAGTCCATGTTTTCATTTTGTTTTCCAACTATTGAGCTCATTAGAGCAAAATTTGAACCTTGAATTTGGTTAAAAACTCATGCATTGCATGTTTTGAAATTGTTCTTGAAAATGGGTTTGAAAGTTGGATTTAATTGACTCACCTTTGGGGTTTGAATTCACAAATTGGCTTTTGAAACTTGTTATTCATTGTTTTGGGATGTATTTTCCAGAATTTGGGCCCAAGAGGTCGAGAATTGAGTTGAGAATGCTTGGTTTGAGCTTGGGAGGCAAATCTGGAAATTCCAGATTTGGCTTCTTCGCTCGAGCGAAGGATTCCTCGCTCGAGCGAGCACCCTTTATTCAGGGCTCCGCTCGAGCGAGCATCGAGTGTGGTATCGCGCGTAAAAATCCAACAACCAGTACTTTTGCATTTTACAGACCGCTCGAGCGAAGGACCTCTCGCTCGAGCGAAGCCTTTGATTTTGCAACCTCGCTCGAGCGAAGGAAGGCTCGCTCGAACGAGACCCCTGTTTTCAGCAACTTTTGAAAAATGCCTTCCAACGGTATTTTTGCATCCTCATCTCATCCTAGGCATTCTTAGGCCTAGTTTAAGACATCTTAATGAGGATTTAGACGTAGAACCACACCGAGGAAATTTAGGGATTTAATTATCATCCTTCCCGACTGTGAAACTTAGTGTGTGTTCTATTTGTTAACTGTTTAGGGTTGGCTCTCTGGGACGCGCTCTAGCCGCTATTAGCCCAATCTCTGTGAGTAACGATTGTGTAAAGATATGTTCAAAATGGTTATCTTTTGAATACTGAACTGAACTGTTTATTGAACTGATATTATTTACTGAATGAATGTATGTCCTGTATTCTGAACTGTATTGTGGCATCCTTAGCACTAACTGTTTACTGTTACTGTTACAGAGCTCTGTCAGTTCCCTTGTGGAATCATACTGTTTACTGATTGATGGCCATCATTACTGTTGGGTCTGTTAAGACTCGGTCCTTTTGGACCTACTGTTTATAGGCTAATGGGTGTACCACATATGACTGATTGACTGAAACACTGAAATACTGAAATACTGTTTAATGAACTGTTTTCATTACTGTAAGGACATTCATTCATAACCTCTTTACGCTTTATGTTATTCACTGGGCTTTAGCTCACTGTTTATATATATATGTAGGTTCTCAGCAGCCAGACCGGAGTTAAGAGCGTGGGTGGGTCCCCAGTTTTGTCAAGCCAGCCTATGTGCCTCACTGCGAGGTTCCAAGTTGCCATGCTAGGGCTTGGGGTGTTTTTGTGTCCCCCATCGGTCTCCTTACTGTTTTGTACTAGTGTATAGACTGTCTACTGTTTTATCGTACTGTTATCGAGGGATTAGGTCCCCGTACTGAATGTTGTATATGACTGTATATACACTGTACTGTTCTGAATTGTATGAATGCATGAAAAATGTTTTTGGCATACAGATTTTCACAGCTCAATGGACACTAGTTACTTACTGTATTGGCTTCCGCCAGGCCCTGTACTCTGTTTAACTGTATTACTGTTCAGCAGGCCTTCGGTAATCTCGGATTACTGGCCAGTTACGGTGCTAAACCCATGGGGCCAGGTTTGGGTCGTGACATTTATTTTCGTTTTTAGTAATTTTTAAAAAAAATTCAAAAAAAAACTTTTTAGATTCGTCTTGATAAGACAGACAAAAAAAGAAAAAAAAATTAACATAATTTTAAAAAAATCATTAAAGATGAAAAAAATTGAAAAAATATAATTTTTTTCCTTTTCAAAATGGACCTGAAAAATTTGAACTTTTGGACCAAAAAACCATGAAAATATTGACCCCAAAAAACAAGTGATTAAACACCGAAAAGTTTGGGAAACGTATCTATACTATATATTAAGTAAAAGGGAGTTTTTAACCCCCAAGTCTTGTAGGAGCTTCAATTTTTTAATCTAAATTTTTTGATTTTTTGATTTAAAAAAAAAAATCTTAGCATTTATTAACTTCTTTCAACCCCCAAGTCTTACCCTCATAATAACATTTTAATGCACTAAGAACAAGTATAAAAAAAAAAATTTGAAATCCAACACATGAATTCCTTGAAAAGTCCCAACACATATGATTATTATCCCTCATAATAACACTTTAATGCATTATGAACAAGTATAAAAAAAAATTCTTGAAAAGTCCAACACATATGACTATTATCAAAATATTAAATTTTAATATAATATAATAAAAAAAGACATTTAATTCCTTGAAAAGTTAAACACAAATGATTATTATCAAAATATTAAACTTTAATATAATATAAAAAAGGAAGAAAAGAAGACATTTAAAAAAAAAAAGACATTTAAAAATCGCAATTCACATATATAGATAATTGTAAATATATTAAGAAAAATGTGGTTTCTAAACCCCAAGCCTTGTGGGAGTTTCAATCTCTCAATCTTAATTTTCTAAATTTTTTATTTAAAAAAAAAAACTCAACATTTATTGATTTGGTCAAATCCCTTGATCAGTATTTATTAACTTTTTTCAATTCACATGCCTACATTTATTGATTTGGTCAAAATCCCTTATTAGCATTTAAAATCCCCTCATACAAATAATTATAAATACAGCACGTGCATAGTTACTGCAGTAGCCAAGGTTCTGAAAAGCGGTTGCGGTCACCGTAACGGTGGCGGTGGCGCGGTTGGAGGGTGTAAAGGCCGTAGCGTAACGGTTGCGGTAACCAGAACCGTAAATTTTTTTATTTTTTGCACAATTTAAAAAAAACTTACCGATACGCATATTTTTTTTTATAATCATATTTATTGGGTTTTAAAATAAATATTGATCAATTTTTATAAATTTTTAAATATGATCCAATATATTTCATACTTTTAAATCACTATAAACTGAGTTTTTTACATTTTATCTTAATAATTAATGACTTTATATGTCCATATTATGCTTGTGGCAACAACAACAAAAAAAAATTTATTGGATTTAGATGTATAAAATTATTTTTTTAATTATGATACTTGTGGAAGCATATGCGACTTTTAATTTGAATAGTTTAAAAAATAAATTATACATGCTATTATAATCATATAAAAATTAAAAAAATAAATTATAAAGATTTTTTTTTTTTTTTTTTTTGGATTCGGATCACTTGAATATTCATTCTCTTTTTGGATAACTAGTAAATAAAAATAAAATAAACTAATCAAAAAAAATTGACATGTATAAAAAATGTATTAATATATAATTATAGGTGTTATGTTTTCTAGATATTTTACAAAAAAATTAATTACTAAACAATGACAAAAGTAAAAGAGTAAATAATAGCCTAAATATATATATATATATAAATAATAACCACACTTACTATTATTATTATTATTATTTTCAAACAATATATAGATAGACCCACACAAACAAAATAGTTGAATGATAGCAACTGAATAGAATAGCATAGATCTTACAATTTTAACAAATCAATAACATGTTCATCTTCTCTCTTCTCTCTCTATCTCTTACTCCTCCATTTTTCCTTTTCATCTTCCCTCTTCTCTCTCTATCCGTCTTCTCCCATTTTTAGTTTTTTTATTTTTGATTTTTTTGAAAGAAGCAATTCGGAACCGTTACGTAACGGTGCGTAATAGGTCGTTACGACCGTTACGACCGCTACAGCAGCCGCTACGGCCGACATACTTGTGAATCTCAATCACATTGCAAAAGTGGCCGTAACGGGTGGCGGTAACCACCAAAACCGTTACGTAACGGTTGCGGCCGCTTTTTAAAACCTTGACAGTAGCATTTTTAATTTTTTCTGTACACTATAATTAGTGATAAGATTATTAAATTATTTTTATAAAAAATCTTTAAAAACATAATTTATATATTAAAAAAAATTAAAATAAATATAAATATTTATAATTATCCGTGCATAGTACGGATGATAGGCTGGTATTTGGTGAAGCGAAACTGGCTTAAAAAAGATGACGCACGGTGTGATTAAAGTATGAATTAATCCTCGTAGCTCGAAAAATTCGGCCCGAATTTGGCTCGAATCTGTGAGGAAGAGGGAAGAGGGAGAGAAGAGAGGAAGAAGAGGGAGAGGGAGAGGGAGAGGGAGAGGAAGAAGGAAGCAGAGGGGAAGAAGAGGGAGAGCGAGAGGATCGTCGCCATCGTCGTCGTCGATCGTCGCCGATCGTCGCCCCAGCCCCGCCGCCGCTCCGTCGTCGTCCTCGTCGCCCCAGCCCCGCCGCTCCGTCGCCCCGCCTCTTCCTCCTCCCCCTCCCTCCTCCTCCTCCTCCCCCTCCCTCCTCCTCCTCCAGCCGATTTTATGGCCCCCTCCCCTCCCTCCTCCTTCTCCCTTCTCTTCCCTTCTTCTCCCCTTTTTCTCCCTTCTCGTTCTGCAACAAAAACCAGAGAGAAAAAAAAAAAAAAAAACAGGGTCAAAACGACGAACCGATTTCGAGCCACGATAATTCGAGCTACCAATCCCTACTGTTAAAGTATTGGATCGCATGAGAAAGTCTCGATTTTCAAAAAGAAAAAAAAACGAAAAAAAAAAAATTAAAAAAAAAAGGGAAAAAGACACCCAAACGTGAAACGTGGGGTCCTCCTCTTTTGATTGCCGCTGTGACACGCCCATGCCTATGCCTCCCTCACCTCGCCTCTCCATGAATTTATAGCCATAGATGGCAGTGGCCACTTCTTCGCTGTCATCTCTTCATCTCCCACCCACCTACCCAACCCTACCCTACCCCTTCCCTCCTCCATTCTTCTACCTCCTTGATCTCACTCTCTTCCCCATTCTCTTCACTCTTTTCTGTTTTTGGGTCCAGTAATGGCAGATGGTGATTGGCTTATGGTGGGCAGACCTGGAATGAAGGACTTGTGGGAACCGAGCTTGCTTGAAGAGGAGGCTTCGAGGCCTCTGGAAGTTAGGTTTGGTGGGCCTGCCAAGCACTGGACTGATGCTCTCCCCATTGGAAATGGTCGACTCGGTGCTATGGTTTGGGGCGGTGTTCAATCCGAGACTCTTAATCTCAATGGTAAAAGTAACTAGCTGTATATCCCAACTTGCTCTGCTGTTGTTTGTTTGCCCAGAAAAAGGTTAGAAAGGGAAGAGATAACAGTGCTTTTGAGTCTTGTTTGATATACTATTACTGTTTTTTTTTTCAAGATTTGAAGTTTGTTCTCTCTCTTGGGTTTGTTTGGGAATGACTATTTGGACCAAAATAATCAAGATAAATATGTTAAAAAGCCTTACTTCTCTCTCTCTTAATATGAAAGTAAAACTGACAGCAGATTACTTGAATTCGTTTGGCAGAGGACACAGTTTGGACTGGGATTCCTGGAAACTACACAAACCCAGATGCACCAAAGTCACTGTCGGTGGTCAGGAAGCTCGTTGATGATGGCCAGTATGCCGAAGCTACTACTGAAGCGGTCAAGTTGTCAGACAATCCTTCAGCTGTATGCTACTTTATTACCTTTTATTGTGGCAATTTTGGGATCATCAATTGAACCACGTGGATAATATATACAAAAATGTGCTATTATTGTAACATCTGTCCATAACTAAATTTCAAAGCACTTCAATCCAAATTATAAGTTCTGATTGATGGAGGCATTGAAACATTTAACTAGCAACACATTTAACATTGTTTGGATCATGGATTTTCAAATTACTACCTAAATCTATGATACAAACACAGCCTAAAAGAATAGAAACGAATTCAAATCTTGTTTGTCAGCTTTCACTGCTAGTTCTGTGGTTAAACTTAAATAATTGGATGATTGGATCTTTTATGCAAACTGATTATGTTCTGTTTCAATTTTTCACTTAAACAATCTCATTGTAAAGCTCATATAGTTGTGAATTTGCACCATTGTACATGGGGAAATTTTCAATGAGCATCTACAAACAAAATTAGAATACCCAAGGTGATTCAAAAAAGATACAAAGAGCATATTACATGAAATTTGGTTAAGTTGGAACTTTCTGTATCCATTAAAACTAGCTTACATCTGAGTCGTAATTGATATAGTATCATATTGGGGTTACTATTCCTGATCCCAAGTGAAATTTCATATTTTTCTATGATTTTTATTTTTTATTTTTCATAACCTTGTAATTTTCCTGTGATGATGTGAAGGCTTACCAGCTTCTGGGTGATATCAAGCTAGAATTTGATGATTCTCATGCTTCATATAGTGAAGAAACATATTCAAGAGTACTGGACTTGGACACTGCAACTACAAAAGTGAAATATTCTGTAGGTGAAGTTGAATTCGTGAGGGAAAATTTTGCCTCAAATCCCGATCAAGTGATCGTGACAAAGATTTCAGGAAGCAAATCAGGGTCTCTCTCCTTTACGGTATCTCTAGACAGCAAATTACAACATCATTCGAGTGTAAATGGTAAAAATCAGATTATCATGGAAGGAAGCTGCCCTGGTTATCCAAAGGGCATTCAGTTTTCTGCAATTCTTGATTTGCAGATTAGTGATGTGGGTACTATGTATCTTTTGGATGACAAGAAGTTGAAGATTGAGGGTTCAGATTGGGTTGTTATGCTTCTGGTGGCCTCATCTTCATTTGATGGGCCGTTCACTAAACCTTCAGATTCGAAAAAAGATCCTACTTCAGAGTCTCTAAGCACATTAAATTTAATTAAAAACTTGTCATATGCTGATCTTTATTCACGGCATGTGGATGACTATCAAAACCTTTTTCATCGCGTCTCACTGCAGCTTTCGAAAAGCTCAAAGAATGTTGGAGAAAATGGGTGTTTGGATAGGAATAAAAATTTGTCCTCTGCAACTGATCTGTGTTTAGAAAGTAATGAAGCTAAGATGGTTTCAACTGCAGAGAGGGTGAAATCTTTTCAAACTGATGAAGATCCCTCTTTAGTGGAGCTTTTGTTCCAGTTTGGTCGATATCTACTTATTTCTTGTTCACGGCCTGGAACTCAGGTGGCAAACTTGCAGGGAATATGGAACAAGGATATTGCGCCAGCCTGGGAGTAAGCTCTCTCTCTCTCTCTCTCTCTCTCTCTCTGCATGGTATCTTTTAGTTTTCTCCATGATGGACAGCAAATGCATACACTACAACAAAATCATAAATAGATTACGAATTTATCATAAATAGATCATAGATTTTAAGTGTGATATATATTATTTAATCACGAGTTTTTTTATTTTGTCAAAGTATGATCTTTGAGAGTGTGATTGTTAAGGGTTACTTTCGATCACACTTTTTGACCATCATTAAAAAATAATTCCATCACGTGTTTTGACTGTGATAATAAATATTTAGATCACAAATTTTAAATGTGATTAATAACCAATAAAACCTGAGATTGAACTTAAATAATCTATTATTAATAATAAGATAAAATCACAATTACATGCATTAAGAGATTCGACCACAAAATGTAACTATCAATCACAGCATATAAACCGTGATTAAAATCTGAATAAAACTAATATCTAAAATATAATCAAATATTATTTGTACAAAAATTTCCTTTGAATCACAACATTGACCACATATGATAGCCAATAACTTCATATATTTCATAAATGAAAGTCGAATGTTGGAAATATATATACAATGAATGTTAAGGGATAAAATACTTTTTTATTGTGATTATACAATAAAAATCTCATTAAAAAAAAAAAAACTTAAGGAGAACTCAAAATTCTTAAATGTTCTGTCTTCTTTGACTATATTTTCCATCTCTCCAAGCACTTTCTGAACTGAATAATGAAAACAAAAATTAGTTCAGAGGTCGCTAGAAGCATAGAAATAAACTTACTCATTTGTTCAAAATTAAAGAAAAAAAAAAAAAAGTCTCATAGAATTGATCAGAGTTTGAATTAATCAACTAGACTTGAAATTAACTGGTTTAGCATCCTTCAAAAAAGTCAAAAAATTACTTAAAAGTTAAAAAGTTATCACTATTTATAAAAAAAAATTTAAAAAAATTAATTTTACAAAAAAAAAAAAAAATACAACTCACTTCTCATGTGCGTTGTACTTTAGCTAACTTTGGTTGGTCAAAGGGAACAGGCGGATGCACAAACAAGACGGCCTGTGGGGGCCCATTACGGAACCCATTTTAATAATCTGAACCGTTCAATATATAGAACTCGTCGAGTATTATATGCTTGTAAAAAATCACATTGATCGGATATCGCTAACTACATGATCAAATCAGTTTTGTATAAAAAAAAAATAGATGGTGTTATAGTTATCGGTTGACAAAAAACTAATCCAATCAAATAGCTATCGATATCCGATCAATGTGATTTTTTACAAGTATATAGTACTTGACGAGTTCTACACATTGAACGGTTCTGATTAGCAAAACGGGACCCATGGTGAACCCCCACGAGCCGAACAGTACCGTCCAATTCAATGCCCGAAAAGGTGGCAAGCATCTCCTATACACTACTCTGCACAATGCTGCCACTGTACTACCCACCGTACTGCCTACTCGCCAAAAAGCTTCTCCTATATACTAATTTATATAATTTTTTAATATACATTTTTTCGTAAAAAGTCAAAAAGTTATTCCAAACAACTATCTTTTTTTTCCTCAACTTTTTAGTTCAAAAATTTTAAAAATACACTTATTTAGGACATCAATGCAGGGGTAACATCGTCACAAATACATCAGCTGGATAGATAAGTACCTGATTGAGGACTTGAATGATTGCAGCAGCATTCTCAGGCTTGTGTTGAAATAGAAAACCCTACAAAGACAATCAGAAGTAAATATTTAAAAAAGTAAAACCACAATTCCCCGTGTGCCTATATAACATTACTTTCGAGTAAAATTTGGTTGCTACAAAAATGTTAAATTTGCCTCATGCTCCCAGCAGGTCATAAACATTTTATAACCATCCAGTACTAGCTAGTCATCTAAGCATCTCATTCAGACTACAGTTATACAACCACACAACACAAGTGGAAAAAGCCTTAACCCGTAGTCCTTTGGTCAAGCAATTGACAATGAGTGAATAGTGATAAATACTTGAAAAGGTTTATTTTAACCATCACTCCATCTATTGTGTTTACTAATGATACGGCATAAACATCATTTCCATACCCATGCTTAATATATAACAACTATTTGATTTCTCGAGAGAAAACTCAAAAGCAGGAAAGCGTCTAGCCTTGATAGAGAGTAATGATAAGATTAGTAGCACTGCTAAATACTTCTTTATTTGAAAGATAAGCATTCTACTGTCATGGTATTAGAATGGTAAACAACCTTTTTTTCTTGAACTTCAAGAGATCATAGCTTAAGCAGCGAAGGAACTAAGTCTAAGCCAGTGTCAAAAGTTTATCTCATAAATAAATAAACATGTTAGATCTAACAAGAGGGAAACTTGAGAACCTAAAATTTTTTGATTTACATATATAGTTCAAAATCAACTTCTGTTTCAAGACACATGTAATACTAATATGAATGAATTGACACAAGATGAAAATGGAATACCTTGGCACAATCACCCAGATGGCCATTTCCATGTTATGTGATTTGTAGAAAATGTTCCTCCAAATTTTTATTTTTATTTTTATTTTATCCCTTTCCTTTATATTGCAACTTCAGTAAGACAACACTAGGAAATTGAAAAAAGACATAAATAAATACCAACATTTGTAGGCAGCAATCATAATAAAAGAAATAACAGGTCCGTACATAATGACATGTAGTTTATTCTTCATGATCTCTTTATTGTGGTCTTTTTTTTTTTTTTTTTTTTCAATTTTATGTTTGTTTGACTTTGTTCTAGCTAGTTATGCTATCGCATTGCCACTCATTTGGTGAAGTAGGTTGGTTTCTTGGATATTTTACTTCTATTACACAAGTTGAAATGTTTAGACACGAAAAAAGTTTTGTTTGGGGTGATCCTATGTATACTACTTGCCAAGTTCCCCTTCCTTTCCCTTTTGACCTTATGATTAGGGTTTTAGGATGTCTGATTGAATGCTAAATGACATTCTGTGGAAGAGTTGAATACATGTTGATCAGGATGGAAAATAAGGTGTAAACAATTAAATACAGATATAAAATCATCCATATGTTGAGCCACACAAAATACCTCCAGAGTGAATATAAGCATTCTGAATGTCTTTATCTGTACTTGTTACTAAGGTACAACATAAGGCTTCAGTTAATGAGTAGCAAAAACTCTAAAGCATGCAGCACCATTTCTCATGTGCAGACACAGTAACTGAACTTTCTTCACAGCTCAAAACCAAATATCTGCATGCAGCAAGGAGTTCAATGCAAAGATATAGGGCTCCATACATCACGCTGCAATAGCTAAGATATCTCAAAGACTCAACCTGTGGGCATAGAAAGTCATTGAGGAAATAGACATAGATAATGTTTTAGTTTAGCATGATGGAATATACTAGTTACAGAACAAAACTAGAGACGCAATTTGTTTTTACCAACCTTTGCAAACAACAGAGAAGAAGAAAGTTTTCCAGAAGCAATGGAATGGCAAATGGCTCAAAAAGAGGTGTAGAAGCAAATGCCAGCTGGTAGGTGAAAAATAGGTGTTGGTTAAGAACTAAGAAGGAAATATAACTTTCTAGTGTACCACAGAAGCATGATAAAAAGCAAAGAATTGTAGCCCTTTTGAAAGCCACACTATAGAAGGAAGTGTAAAATAACTCAATCTAGAAAAGCAACAACTATTAGCTTTAAAATGATTACCAAATGAAAGTTTTCTTTTCTATCCATATATTTGGATGACAAGATAATTAGACTTCTTTGCTGCTCCCAGTTCATAAAAGCATTTAAGCAGCACATAACTCTGATTTTATGAACAAATACAGATTAAACTTTGAAACATGTCATTTGGATTGTTCGGTTTTCAAAATGCATATTATCTATTTTATTTTATTAATCAGACACCTCTTCCAATCCAAGTTGAACAACAAAGTTTATTTTATTTTATTTTATTATCATTTCTGAGAATAATTTACAAAATCAAATTCACACACCAAGACAACTTAGCAGAGCTTCAAGCTACTTAACTTTGGCAACATAAACTATACTTTTCAAGTCATTTTCGTAATTAATAGTTCAGCATCTGTTGTTTATCTATAGTAGGCAACCACTTTCTAAGCGCGTACAAAGAAAGCCCTGACATTTAACTAAAAAAGAAAATATAATCAGGAACTAATCAAAATTCACTTTTTGCAACAGCAGTGTTTCTATTAATAAGTTTGTGCATAGAAATTGTGGGAATATAGGTAAAACAAACCACAAGCCTATGCAATTAGAAAATATCATTAACAACAAGAGAAGAATATCGCTGAAAGTGCTAGGAGCAAATTACATACCATTAGTGCTCTTGACAGCTCATCCTTTTTCACATTAACTTCTTCACCTTTTGGCTAGTTTGAAAAATAAAGACAAATGAATTAGCAAGAAAAGAAAAATGTAGTGTAAGCAAATGAATCAAAATACATGCATTTTACACTCTTCCCGAGAGAGAGAGAGAGAGAGAGAGAGAGAGAGAGAGAGAGATTGTGAAATACACCTCTTTATGGTGCCCTGCCCATCAACCACAAAATCTATTCTCAAATTTGCTTATTGGTGAGGGGAAAAAAAATTCCAAAAAAATTAAGTCACCCTACATGAAGCTGGTAAGTTGAAGCAATGCATTCAACAATAACACATGAAAAATTAATCCAACTTTCATCTACATAAAGTCCTAGAATTCAATGAGGGCAAATGCATACATTCAAACAGAGAAATAGAAACAAATATAATAAATCTACTAGGAAGCTTTTGAACTGGGCAAAGCTTTTTTGGTCTTATTCATTAACTAAAATTTAAAATTGCCCATGTTATACATTCTCCCGTTGTATGACTTCAGTAGATTTTCAACTTAGTCTTACAACTATAGTTTGTTGTCATAGTGCAGATTATTCATGGTAATTTTGTCAAACACTTGGTGATCAACCCACTTTATATAGGATCATTGAGTTCACAAGTATATGATTAATTAGTTTACAAACAATGAGTTCAAAGGGAGGTCAGTGGGTAGGGAAAGAGTGAAAGAGAGAGATGACTGAGATACAAGTTTATCAGATAGAAGATTACATATATAAAAGATGTTTGTGTAAACATAATTAAAGAAATACCTTGAAATCAGAAGGGTGTTGTAGTGGTAAGGGTTGGGCTTCGATCAACTAGTGTGTCCAAGAGAGCAGGGCTTCAATTCGCTGGTGCTTGTGTACCTATGAGAGAGAGAGTTTTAGAGGGAAGAAGAGAGGGTTTGCAGAGGAGAAGAGATGGCAACAACGAAGGGAGGGTTTGCAAAGGGAAGGAAGAGAGACGAGAACAGAGAGAGGGCGAGAGAGACTCATAGAGGAATGATGAGAAACAATGAAAGTAGATAATTGTAGGCCTTAATGAATGAATAAAGATTGACCTGTGTTTAGTTGGGAATATGGAAAGGAAAGGAGATGGGAATAAAATATATTTATATTTTATTTAGTGGGTGTTTTTAGTTTTAGGATATTATTGGGAAAAAAAAATTTGTGTTTGGGAAGATAGTTAGGTTTTTTTGTGATTAGATGTGATGTTTGTGATGGAAAAAATGAAATGATTATGGGGTTTGATGTGATATTTTGTTTGGATTTGTTTTTTTTTAGGTTTTGTAACCAATTTGTCTTTTAGTAAAAAAAAAAAAACAAAAAAATCTTTCCCAAACTTTCTCTTTTCATTTCTAATCTTTTGGGAAGTTGTCAAAAAAGCCAGCTTTTTGACTTTTCAGTTTTTTTAGCCAAAAAGTTAGCTTTTTTTATCCAAAATAACTCAGTTTTTTGCCAAAAAAACCATTAAAAAAGGTAAAAGTCAATTTTTTACCAACTTCCCAAAACACCACTATCTCTCTTCAAATCCTTCAATCAAACATAGTATGAGCATCCTAATTTTGAAATTCTAAAAGAGCTCTAATCATGTGACAAGGAGTGGGACCCACATGTAATGTGAGGTATGTGTTTATGCTAATCTTCAACATGCTGTGTTTTCAGAAGTTCTGGAAGGTGATGAAAAGGGATGTGATCAATTTCATGAAGGAGTTTCATAGAAATGGTAGATTGGTGAAGGGCTTGAATAACTCTTTTATCACCTTAGTTCCTAAAAAGGTGAACCCGGTGGATCTATCTGACTATAGGCCCATAAGCCTGGTCGGTTCAGTGTATAAAATCCTAGCCAAGGTGTTATCCTCTAGGATTAAAGCTGTGCTTCCTAGTATTATCAGTGAAACCCAATCTGCCTTTCTTGGGGGGAGAAATATTCTGGATGGAGTGCTTATTGCCAATGAAGTGGTGGATGGGTGGAAGAAGTCTAAAAAGAAGGGAGTATTAATCAAACTTGACTTTGAAAAAGCCTATGACTCCGTAAATTGGGGTTTTCTGCATTCCATGCTTCTGAATTTTGGGTTTGGTGCTAGATGGTCTGAATGGATTATGGAGTGCGTTACCACATCTCGTGTTTCTGTCTTGGTCAATGGGTCCCCTACTAATGAGTTTTCTCCTCAGAAGGGTCTTAGACAAGGAGATCCATTGTCCCCATTCTTGTTTAACTTGGTGGCTGAGGGTCTAAATGTGCTTTTAAATAGGGCACTCCAGTTAGGTGTTATTAAAGGGGTGAAAATAGGGGCTGGGGATGTGGTGTTGTCCCATTTGCAATTTGCTGATGATTCCCTACTGGTGTGTGAAGTTGAAGTGGAGGAGGTTTGTAACCTTAAGAGGATTTTAAGATGCTTTGAAGTTATGTCTGGGTTGAAAATTAACTATCATAAAAGCCAGATTTGTGGAGTGGGAGTTCCTGATGGTGTGTTGGGCAGTCTTGCTGTTATTCTAAATTGTAAGACCAAGAAGCTACCTGTGAAGTATTTAGGGTTACCCTTAGGGGCTAATCCCAGCTGTAAAGCAACCTGGAAACCTGTGATAGAAAAAGTGCGCAGTAAACTTGCTAGTTGGAAGAGGAAGAATCTTTCCTATGCTGGTAGACTCACTCTCATCAAATCTGCTCTGGCATCTTTGCCCGTGTATTATATGTCATTGTTCAAAATGCCGAATGGGGTAGCTAGAATGCTGGAAAGATTGCAAGCCGCATTTCTTTGGGGCGGAACAGAGGGTCGAAGAAAGGTGCATATGGTCAAATGGGAGGAGTTGTCTAAAAGCATGGAGCAAGGGGGTGTGGGGCTGAGAAGAGTGAGGGTGGTTAATTCCTGTCTATTAATCAAATGGTGGTGGAGATTTGGGATTGAGAAGGAAGCCTTGTGGAGAAGAGTTGTTTGTAATAAGTATAAAGTGGACTCCAGGGATTGGATTCCTCCCACTACTACCACCAGTAGAATGTCTAGTGTTTGGAAAGGCATAGTTTCCATTGCCGAGTCTAGCAACACCCTCTCGGAGTTCTTCATGAATAATTTTCAGCTTAAGATTGGGGACGGGAACAATGTTAGATTCTGGGTGGACAAATGGTGGAATATGACAAGTCTTAGAGAGGAATTCCCAGTTCTGTATGGGTTGGTGGTGAATAAAGAAGAGTCGCTTAGATCAATGCATGACCTAAAGGTTGCTGGTGGTAATTGGGTGTGTCAGTTTAGAAGGAGGCTGTATGAGTGGGAGGTTAGTGAGGTTTCCAGACTCAGAAACTTCCTGGCAGCAGCTCCTGCTCCTACTCCGGATCAAGTAGACACTCCAATGTGGAATGCAACATCTACTGGGGTTTTTTCTGTCTCCTCTGCCTACACAGGAGTGCTGGCTACAGCTGGCCCTTTGGTAAGGTCTACGAAACTAGTGTGGATCCCCTACATGCCTCCAAAAGTTCAATTCTTTACTTGGTTAGCTTGGCGTAACAGAGTTAAGACTACTATGTTCCTACAAAGAATTGGTGCCCTTAGCGACTCTGTGTCAACTCTGTGTGTTTTTTGCACTGGTGCGCCAGAAACTGTGAATCATGTCTTGATCTGCTGCCCTTTTGCTTGGAGGGTGTGGACTGCTATGCTGCTGTGGTGGGAGGTTGAGGGGGCCCTTCCTGAATCAGTTAATGGAGTCCTATTATGGTGGGAAGGCCAATGTATTAACAGTAAAGAGAGGATGATCTGGAGAGGTGTGCCTCTGGTTGTGCTGTGGTCCATATGGCAGCACAGGAATGCTACAGTGTTTAAGGAATCTGGCCCAAATTTGGGGGAGTTGTGTGAAGTGATCAAGGTGCGAATAGCCCTATGGCTGAAACCGAGGCTCGCTAAGCACCATTTCTCTGTGCAGGATTTTCTTCTCAATCTTAAGCAAGTTAGAAGCTGTATTATTGGAAGGTGTGTGTAATGGCCCTTGTCTGTCTGCTATTTCCCCCTGTTTGTCTGCTGTTGCATCTGAGTGTCTGTTGTGAGCTGCTGTGCAGCAGGGTTGTGTTGTTGGTGTTTGGTTTTTGTCCCAGATTATTGTGGCTGCTGCTGTTCTCCATATGGTGTCTGAGTTGCAGGGTTGTTCTGCTTCATTCTGTCTTGGCTGCTGTCTTGCAGGGGAGGAGTGTGTAATGCCTGTTGGGTTGTCTGTTTAGTACATTATTTATGTCATGGGTTGAGCTAGCTTGAAGCAGCTTCTCAGGGTGGAGTGTGTTTTGCCCCTTGGTCTGGGCTGCTGTGTCTTGCTGCCATGGGGTTGGTCTTTCTTCTTCTTTCTTCTTTCTCCCTTCTTCTTTCCTGTCTGTTCTGCCCTATCTTGGTTTGGTTCCTCTCCAAACCTCCCCCTCTCCTTTTCCTGTTGTATTATCATCCTGTTTGATCTTCTATCAATAAAGGTTTTCTTGGCTGTTTCAAAAAAAAAGGTGTAAGAGAGATGGGAGAGAGTTGGTAAGATAAAAATTTTAAGCCACAAAAGCAGCAATATTGCCTTTCACTCTGCACTTCATTTTATTTTACCTTCTGATGTAATATAATTGGCTTCCTGTTGATAAAAGCATCTGTATTTTATTTTATCTTCTGCATCTATTTAATTTACTAATGTGACCTTTTCCTTTTTAACTCTCCAGTGGTGCTCAACACTTGAATATTAATCTTCAAATGAACTATTGGCCCTCCCTTCCATGCAACCTTCATGAGTGCCAGGAGCCCTTGTTTGATTACATTTCGTCTCTCTCAGTGAATGGAAGTAAAACTGCCAAAGTAAAAATATCTTTCACTTATAAAATATTAACAGTCCTTATGAACTGTTTTATTCATTTTGTGTGATCATTCGTGGTATTGTGTATATATGTATATTCATTTTTCTGCAAGTCATCACTTGGAGCTTGGTATTTTTTCTTTTTCATTTTTTTGAAACAGACTGAATAGGGAGGTATAAAATACGTATGCATATAAAATTTGTACATCACACCAGTTGGGTAGGTCAAGACCCAGGATGAACTCTGTGATTGGTGTTTTTCATAATAAATTTTTCTATTTACGCATTCTATATTCTTTAGAAACACTATTGTTTTTATTTATTAGTCACAGAATGTTACAGGTGAACTATGAAGCAAGTGGTTGGGTTGCGCATCAAGTGTCCGATTTATGGGCAAAAACATCTCCTGACCGAGGTGAGGCTGTTTGGGCTTTATGGCAAATGGGTGGAGCATGGCTTTGTACTCATCTATGGGAGCATTATACTTATACTGTGGACAAAGTAAGATTCTATTACTGATATGCTATTTCTATTTCTATTTTCACGCTATTTCATATGGTTTCATATTTGGAGACATTTGGAATTCTCTTCTTCTTCCTCCTTTCTCTTTGAAGTCACATTTTATTAAAGGCAATTTTGTCTCCTTTCCAAATATATTATTCAAAAACATCTTCATTTTTATCTTCCTTGTAAAGGACATTTCTTGATCTTGCAATTGTGTACCTAGTTTCGCTCATAATATTTAACTCAAAAACTTTCTGGTCGGGAAGTTATTGCTATTCTTTTCAACATAATTAGGGTTTTCTGGAGAGCAAGGCATATCCTTTTCTGGAAGGATGTGCTTCATTTCTGTTGGACTGGTTGATTGAAGGACGAGGAGGATACCTTGAAACCAACCCATCAACCTCTCCAGAACATACTTTTATTGCTCCTGATGGTAAGCCCGCTAGTGTGAGTTACTCAACAACCATGGACATGTCAATCATCAAAGAAGTTTTCTCTGCAGTTGTTTCTGCTGCCCAGGTAAAGCTCCTATTCTTAATCAGAAAAAAAATTCCCAAGCTTCTGTTTTTATCAGCACTTTTTATGTTTCAAATAAGATGCTTTATATAAAAAGTTACTTGTGAACAGGCATTGGGTAAAAGTGATGATGATCTGGTTGACAGAGTCCGTAAAGCTCAACCACGGCTTTATCCAACAAAAATTGCTAGGGATGGTTCCATTATGGAATGGGTGTGTGAATTTTGTTTATGAGTTTTCCTGGTTTTTTTATTTTCAGTTATTCAAGGAAGCTTGGAAGGTTATGCCATTCTAGGGCGTAGAAATAAGAAACTTCTTTAACTTTTCCATCACAGGCACAAGATTTTGAGGATCCCGATCCGCATCATCGGCATCTATCACACCTATTTGGCCTGTTTCCGGGGCACACAATTACTGTTGAAAAAACTCCTGACCTCTGTAAAGCTGCTAACTCTACCCTTTACAAAAGAGGTTGGCATCTGAGAAAATTTATGAAGATTTAGAAATTCCTGGCTCGGATGTTCCGAGTAACTTATTCAAAACATTTTGAGTCAATAATTTAAAAATCTACAACCTTGAGAACCTAAGAAGTACGGAAACTTCTAAGAAGGTGACACGTCTATGTCGTATCCGTGTCGGACACCGACACTCTTTAGACATTTTCTCGACACATGTCCAACACTCTTCAAAAAATATTTTTTAATTTTTTAAAAAAATCCGGACACTCTTTGGCTACTTGGAGGACACATATAAAATAAATTATAAGTTTAACCAAAACAATTTAAGATACAATAATAATAAAAAAAAATGATATAAATTTATAGGAATTTGTGTCATATTACGTTTTTTATTATATTTGAATAATATATTCATATATATAACATATAATAAATATATAAAATTATATATTTTATGTATGTCTTCCACGTGTCGTGTCCTGCATTTTTTGAAAATTGACGTGTCAGCGTGTCCATGTTGTGTCGCATGTTTGTGTCCATACTTCTTAATTGAAAACTAACTTTGAAGTTTTAACTGTAACCATTTTGTGGTTTTATTTACTTTCATTTTTTTAACTTCTTTCTTTTATAATTATGAGCTTCATTTTGCCAATAGTGATATTCAGCAATTGTTGAATAGTATCACTTCTAAGTTTCATGTCTGGAAACAGGTGAGGAGGGTCCAGGATGGTCGACTGTATGGAAAACTGCTTTGTGGGCACGTCTTCTGGATAGTGAGCATGCATATAGGATGGTCAAGCATTTATTTAACTTGGTGGATCCCGACCATGAAAGTGACTTCGAAGGAGGACTTTACAGTAACCTGTTCACTGCACACCCCCCTTTCCAGATTGATGCCAATTTTGGGTAAGCAAGTTTTCAACTCTTGTGTTGATCTATATCAGCAATATAAATGTCTACAATCACTTTCCGACTTTGAAGCATGCCTGGGTATGTTCAATATTATAATGCAAAGTTTTAGGTTGTGTTTTTGAGCATGTTTTTTTGTTACATTGACCTACAATAAGATAGTTCCTAATTCCATTATCTAAGGCCTATAGTGTATGTGTCTAAGCAGCCAAGGCCAAGATATCAAGAAAATGTTTTGAAGATAACAAGAGAGTGTAGTTTCTTTCAAAATGCTTCATGTTTTTAGTTAAGAAATTTCAAGATGAGTTTATGGGTCATCACTAACTAAGACTTGGGAGCTATATATAACAATGAAGGAATTCATGTTCATGTTTCTTTGAACTATGAAAGGAAAAGGGGTTTGGAGATGGATGTTTTAGCGAGCTGTAATGAACTTTGTTTCTCATTTTGAGGCTTAAATAAAAGAAAGGTTTTGAGTTGTCTGTAAGAGTGTCTTTTTTAAGCTTTTTGTTGTGTTTGCTAGAAAATTTGAACGTCGAGGCATGCCTGGTGCACCCTGGGCTAGGGCCAGTAACGCCTGTGCCTTAGGTCCCAAAATTTTGGCCCAAAAATAGGGCTTCCAAGTTTAGTAAAATTAATGTTCTAGGCCCAAATTATTATTTTTTTTTTGGTTTTAAGATCAATTTAAAGGGTCCTAAAATATTTTATTGGGTCTATGTATGGTTTAGCCCATATTTATTTATAAGTGTAGTTTGGCCCATATTTATTAAAATAAAAATATATATATTAAAAAAGTGTTTGGGCCCAAGAAGAACAATACATACAATATATGTGCCCTAATTTTATTTTATTTTTTTACCTTCTTTATCTATTAGTGGAATAAATAATTTTGCCCTAATTTTTTTATCTAGATCTTTATCAGTTTTAATTGAATAATTTTTTCCTAATTTTTTTGCTCTAATTTTGTTTCATTAAATTGTTTTATTTATAATTTTAATAATTATATGTGCAAGTAAATTTTTTTTGTGGCTACAAACAAATAAAAAAGTTGTAATTTATCGTTTTATCCATGAACTTTTTTTTTTTTTTTCAATGTAAAAGGCCTCCATTTCCGAAATTCGCCTTAGGCCCCCTTAAATCTCAGGATCAGCCCTATGTACACCTCATCTATGGGGCTAAGAAGTACGGGCATTTCTATGGAGGTGGTGTGTCATGCCAAATACAACACTTCTGAAAGTATGTCTGATACTTTTTCAACGTGTCTTAAATAAAAATATAAATTTACAAAATCAAACACTTTGCAGGCACTTGACACGTATCCTACTAAGGCCAAGTTTGGCATCCTCAAAAAAATCCAAAAAGTTAAAAAGTCACTATCCTATTTAAGTCACATCACATCTCTAACACATCACTTCAAACCCAACCCAAATCCAACCCATATTTCATAAAAAGTCAAAAAGTACACTTATTTAGTCTTCCCAAACTTGACCTAAATTTGAACAAATGCTACATATTTTAAATTCATAATATGTAATGCTAGATCCCGTTTAAAATAAAAATAAAAAAAACAAGAGACAGGGTTGAAGCAATTTTATTTTGAGGTCGAACGAGCACCCCTGGGCTTCAGCTTAGGTGGTAGAGTGGGTAACACGTAAACAAAAATTCCGGCACCCAAAAAAATAATTAAAGGTTAATAATGTGCATGTAGCATTACGCATGCTTCGATGATATTCTGTAGTTTATGAAGTTGACAATGTGAGCGATTGATAGCTGTTGATGTCAGTTTTTCTGCAGCAATAGCTGAAATGCTTCTTCAGAGCACCGTGAAGGACTTATATTTACTTCCAGCTCTTCCTCGAGATAAATGGGCAAACGGTTGTGTAAAAGGATTGAAGGCGAGGGGTGGTGTGACCGTCAACATCTGTTGGAACGAAGGAAATCTTCATGAAGTTGGTCTTTGGTCCAAGAATCAGAATTCTATAAGATTACATTTTGGAGGAATTGCAGTGGCAGTGAAAATGTCATCTGCGACAGTTTATACCTTCAATAACCAGTTAAAATGTGTGAAGACATATTCTCTATTGGATGCGGCTTTTCTCTGAACTCGGAGATGAGATTGATCTTACGAAGAGCTTTTTTGCAAGAAACTTGTTCTTTGCTTCATTTTATCCTCCGATTTTCTTTTCTTTTCTTTTTTTAAAAAAAATTATTTTCATTTTCGTTGGTGGTGGGGAAACTTTCCCTTTTTGATTTGTTGTTTGAGAGAATATACAACCTTATCTCATTACAATTAGTTAATCATTTTAGGAAAATTAATAAATTGGTTCACAGTTCAATTAGTCTGTGTTTTTGTATTTCATTATTAAAAGATGCACCATTATTTCCATTATTCATGTTGTCCTTCCTAGTTGCTATGAAGCACTGTACTGTAAAAATGTTGTCAAATAAGTATCGGATATTTATTGGTGCCGATACGCTTATTGATATGATTGTACATATACCGAGTATGTCATATATAGTTTGATGAAGTTAATCAATGGGTATTCCATAGGTACGTTCTTTGGTATGCCGGGTTAAAAAACATGACTTTCAACAATTTTCAGGGTATCAGTGCTGATTCTCGCTTCTCTGTTCTCTCTTTTTTCTTTTTTTTTTCTTTTTTTAATTTGATTATAATTTTTTTTGAAGATGGGAAAAAGTCAAGATAATAATTAAATAATGAAGATGTGGGCTACGGATAGGGGTGTAATTTGGCCCGTGGCCCGCAGGCGGCCCGAAGCTCGTCCGCGGTCCGAGGTGGGCCCGGCCCGTTAAGGCCCGTTTAGGCTTGAGCTCGAGCCCAGCCCGAGGCCTAGGCCATCGTTTTGAAGCCCGGCCCATTGGTCCGCCCAAAAGTCCGGCCCGAGGCCTAGCCCGCCCGAGGCCCAGTGTTATTTTTAATGAAAAATAATAAAATTTTGGTAGAAAAAATTTTTAAAAAATGAAAAAAATTATTTAGGCCCGCCCAAGCCCGCTCAAAGCCCGAGCCCATGGATCCGGCCCACTGGCCCTCCCAAAGTCTGAATACCTTTGGGCCTGGGCCTAGTTTTTTGACCCATGGGCCCGGTCCGATTTTTTGACAAAAGTCCGCAAAGCCTGACATGATTCCGGCCCGGCCCAAGCCCGAATGAGCCTGGCCGGGCCAAAATTCCACCCCTAGCTACGGAGTGCTTTACTTTTTGTGCAGTGCTTAGTGCTTTAGTTCAAGGTAATGAATGGGATTAGGTTACTGTTGGGGTCATGAAAAATAAATTATTAATTTTTTTAGTAATGTTATATATATTTTTTATTCAATATTTTTGAAAAATTATATACTAAAGAATTCACAAATTATTTTATTAATGGTTATATTATAAGAATATGAGCTCATCAAGAAATATAAGTTCACAAATTATTTTGTTAATAGTTATGTTGAAGAATGATTTATTTTTTGATTTTGTAATTTCTCTTTTTAATTATGATATTAAATTTTGATTTGTATATTGAATGTTTAATTATAATTTTTTTTTTAAAAAAATTTGACATATCTCAGTCGTACCCGTATCTATAACCGCACTTCCTAGCTTGGTTGTAATTGTGATGTGACCTTATTTGACAACATATTATTTTAATAATTTTTTATTTTTAAAAAAAATATGTAAAAAATTAAAGACAATAATATAATAATTTTTAAACCTTTTGATTAAAATATTTAATCCCTAAACGGGACAAAGAGGAGAGAAGCAAAACTATGTGGGTGTTTGATTATTTGCCAAAACCTATTACTGCTTTAATTGGTTGTACTGTATAACTGGGCCAAAGAATTGATCGTTTTGGCAATAGCCTGTTTTTTTTTTTTTTTTTTTTTGATTCAAAAAAAAGTTTAAGAGGAGGGGAGGCTACCACACTCCAGGGCTAAGGAAAGCGTTACGCAATATCGCCCACCAATAAAGGACTGTCGGCAGCGGAACTCGAACCTAAGCCAAATGGGCGAAGGGAACGAGCCTTATCAACTGAACCAACCCTTGTTGGTTGGCAATAGCCTGTTGACAGGAGTGAGCATGACCTCCGATGGTCCGTCAAATCCAATTCGATATTTTTAAAGTTTAAAAAAATATATTTAGTTTATAATGTTGGATTAAGTTGAAATTTTGTTTTTATATAATTTTTAAGTTGAGATTGAAATATTCATTTTAATTTTTATATTATTTAGTTACAAAAATACTAAAAAAATAATAAAAGGTTGGAAAAAGGTTAGAATGAGCTGAAATTTGTGTCCATTTAATTTTTAAGTTGAGATTGGAATATTCATTTTAATTTTTATATTATTTAGTTATAGAAATACTAAAAAAAAGTAAGAGATAAGAATATATATATACACACACTTCATTTAGTGCTCAAATTAAGACATTTGTTTAAAATATCATATTTATTTTATTATTAAATTTCATTAATGTTGTAAATTTAAATAATTATTAAAATAGTCTAAACAATTTAATAGTTCATTTAAAAAAAATAATTTTTCATATCTATTGATTAAGTGGACAGATTTGAAATTTAAAAATTATTTTAATACTAGGTTTGGAATGACTTGATTAGGCTTGATATTGGGTCGGGTAAGTCATGACTTGCGATGATACATATTACCTTATTATATAGTGCAGGTTCGATCAAAACCAAGCTTGGCCTCGTGTTTATCTACACCTGTAGACAGGTTATTATTTAACGAGCATCCCAAGAATTACTAATCGAACGTACCACAATCCATATTGTACAAACTCTCCGATACACCATTCACACAAACAAAATTACCTTAAACCCTACTACCCAAACACTCTCCATTTCGTTCACGTCTATTGGGCTTCTCTATCTACACCAGCTAGAGACAGAGAATGACTTCGCGTGGTTCGCTGTCCAAATCGGTGATCGCCACCACTGGGTCTTCAACCCCCTGTTCATCTCCTCCGCTCATCCGCCTCCGTCCTCCGCTTCTCTCCGCTCCTCACCTTTAACCTCGTCACCTCTCCTTCACCAATCCTAGGTACTCAAGGAAAAAAAAACACCAAATTTTCTTTCGAGGATTTTTTTTTTTTTTTGGAAGACATTTTGTTTTCAATTTTGCCCTTTAGCTTATCTGTTCAAATCTTTTTATCTGTTCAATTTTTTTGAACCTATCTTTTCAAATTTGTATTTATCTGTCAAAATTATTCTTGATATTTTTTAATCTATCTGTTAAAAATCACCAAGTATATTTCCCCTATCTGTTGAAATTTACCAAATTTGTATATATTTGTTGACATTCACAAAGCTTATTTTTCTTATTTGTTAGAATTCACAAAGTTTTTTTTTTTTTTTTTCCTTCTAGCTGATTAATTCAATTTTTTATTCTAAAGAGAAGGAAGAGAAAGAGAGGGGTATCTGTTTAATTTTTTTTAATTTTATATGTTCAATTTTTTTATCTATTTAATTCATCAACAACAATCCAACTATATCCTAACAACAGATTATAATATAAGAGAAATTTTACCATACATACCCCTTGAAAGGAGTGTACCATATGCACCCCTAGTTATCTCATTTTCTTCTTTAGTTATGACAATATTTTAGTTATGACTCATGAGATCTTTGATTATATCTCATATGACACCGTGGTAAAGATTGGGAAGTGGTTCGCTATTGGGTATAATCTTTCATGGGTCTCTAATCTTTGTGGCGAAACAACCCCATGGTTTATTTTTTACTCTTCAAAACCTAACCTCTATTCTAGATCTAGATCTGTTGGCTTCTTCGGCTGTTGTGAACGGTGGCATTGCTGCCCTAGGTGCTCTGGCTTGCTTCATAGCCGAAAAATAAGAGTTTTAAAGAGAGAAAGAACAAGAGAGATGGAGAATTAGGAACCGAAGAGATCCATTTTTTGCAAGGATATTTTAAAGACCTTAGTTGTGGTGGATTGGGGGTTTGAGATTGAGAGGATTACAGGTGAGAGAGAGAGAGAGAGAGAGATGGAGAGAGAAGGGGTTTCTAGGTTGTAATCTACTATTTCTCTCTGTGGAAACATATAAGAGCATCTCCAATAGAGTTATCAAAGAAGCTGTCAAAGCTATAATTTTGTAAGAGTGACAAAAAAGGGGGTCTCTAATGGCCTGTTATTCTTTTTGTTATAACAGATTCCATTTCTATCTCAAATTTGGTAGATTGAATAGCAAGTGCCAAACATTCCACATCATCAAATATCAACATATTTTTGCTCCAAATTCAATTGATAAAACAACATTCATTCACTAGAAAAAAAAAACCTCCCAAATTTGATTTCATTCACTAGTTCCACAAATTTCATAAACAAACAGAATCACAAATTCAATTTCATAATGATCATTCAATTTCAGAAATAGAATTGGATTTCAGTTCCACAAACAGAATTTGATTTCATAATGATCATTCAAGAGCTAGTTCCACAAATTTCACAAATAGCAAATTCAGTTCAGAACAAATCACAAAATTCATAATCAATTTAGAACAAATCAAATCCAAATTTTAGTCAAGAACAAATCAACCCAAATTTCAGAAACGAATTTAGAAGATAAATACATGGATTCTAGCATGATTAATGAACTTGTTCTTCATCTCAACCTTCATTGACTTATGGGGCTTCTTCTTCATCGACTTGTACGACTCGTTCGCAGACCAATCATGCTCCATCGAAGTCCAAACAATGGCGTTCAATCAAATATTAGAGTTCCATTGAACTCAGAGATCGGTGATCGGCACTGGTAGTGGTGATATAAATCACAAAGAAAGACAGACAGATAGACAGACAAAGAAAGAGAGAAGACTGGTTTTGGCGATCCCGTCTAGAGGTGGTGGTGATCAAAATGAAGATGGAGAGAAGGGGTTTCTGATGAAGAATGTGAGAAAATGAGGTCGTGGCTGCTGTGGATGAAGATGGAACACCAGAGAGAGAGAGAGATGCTCTTATCTCAACCGATTAGTTTGATGAGCGCAAGAGAGAAAGGGGGTTTTCTCTTGAGATAGGCGCGGATCATTCTAGAGGATAGATCTCAGCCGTTGGATTGTTATTTAATCAACGGTTGAGATTTTGTTCATTGATCAGCCGTTGGATTGCCAACAATTGTGCTATTTTGTTCATTAAAATAAATAAATAAATTGTTAAACAGAAGCACAACGGCTATAACTTAATGGTCATATTTTTTTAAATTCTCAACGGCCATATTTAGAAGAAAAAAAAGAAAGAAAAACGGCTATATTTTGTAATTCTATAAATACAAACCCTCATCTTAATTTCATGTCATAGCAAGCCTCATAAATTATATTTTTTCTTTTTCTCCTCTCTTTTTCTCAATTTCATTTCACAACAAACCTTCCAAATTACATTTTTATTTATAGTTTTTTCTCATAATCACTATGAAAGGTTCATCAAAAATAAAGAAAGAAAAATCATTCACCATTAATGAAGATGTGGCACTTTGTAAAGCTTGGTGTCACATTTATGAACACCCAATTGTTAGCAATTAGCAATCTTATGCTCACTTTTGGAGGATAATTTATGAAAATTATTGCTCATTTCAAAATGATCAGTCAAAAATACAAGTGTCTATCTAATCTTGATGAGGTATAATCATGAAATGTTCCAACAAATTTCGTAGATGTTTAGATCAGGTCAAAAATCTACACTCAAGTGAGATGTCTCAAGTTGATATAATAAGATTTCATCTCCATTTATTATGTTAGTTTTTTTATTTCGTGTCGTATCAAAATTAACTAATTAATTTATTTAATATTTTATCCATATAGATGCTTAAAGCAAAACTTTTATACCATCAAAATGGAAAAAAATATTTTGCTTTTGAACATTATTGACAAGTGTTGCAAAACAATATCAGGTGGCAAAATATAATTCTTACGAATACAGTTAAGTCAATGATACATACACCATTTATCGATTCAGTCCCCAATTCCCCAATGGATAACTGTTTTTTTTCATGTAGACAATAACAGTCCAACTTAGGGTAACAATCCAAGTGTTGGTAATGGTAGTGTCTCTGCAAGGGTAAAAGGGCCATAGGTAGAAAATCTACAAAAGAATTACTTTTTAAAAGTCAAGTCGTTGAAGCTGAAATCCATAAATTTAATAATTTGTTGGAGATATTTAACCAATACTTTACTATGAAGGGGAATGAAAAAAAGCTGAAAAAGAAGATAAAAGGGTTCAAACATTGTAGAAGATGAAAGAACTTGAGATGAAAAAGGAAGAACATTCCATAATGATTGCGGACATTTCTAATATGAACCCTTAACTGAAAGCTTATTATATAATGCTGAAGAATGAGATTTTTCACAAAGTAGTCTGCACATGTGAGCAACCCGAATTACTATTTTCCCTTGCCTCCTAATGAATAATTGGGGGGAGAATGTACCTTTTATTTTGCAATGTCATTTATTTTTCCATGTAATTTTTAGTATTTCTGTTTCAATGTAATTTTTTATTTTGCAACATAATGTATTGTTCCAATGTAATGTATTGTTTCAATGTTATTTTGCTTTTGCAATTTAATGTGCTTTTGAATATAATTTTAATTTTTCATTATTATTATGAAAAAATACAAACTTATTGAAATGAAGACAATAATTTTTCAATGTATTTAAATTTTTTTTTCAATTTTTCAATTTTTTTATATTGGGTAGATTGTAAATATTTATTTATTTTTTTACAAAAAGTTTGAAAAAGGTCACAAAAGACAAAAAATAAACAATAAAAAAATTAGGGTGAATTACACTAACAATTCCTATAGTTTTGTGGCTCGTGTCACTTTGGTCCCTAACTTTTCAACTGTGACACATTTGATTCTGAATTTTGAATCTTGTTCCGAATAAGGACAATTGAAGATATCATTGCTTAATTTCAATGACAAAATCATCAATTTGATAAAATATAAACTAATTTGACAAAAACAAATATTAAAAAAAATATTTTTAAATTTTTAAAAATTATTTCTACCCATCAAAGATAAAATTATGTAAAATTAATAAATCTTTTAGACATTTATTTATTATTTTTTTTTACCAAGTTAATTTTTATTATGTGTTTGGATGATAATCATGTAATGGGTGGTTGTTAAGATTTTAATGTGTAATCGATATATTTAATATATGAAATGTTTTTAGTTTTGGATTTTTTTGATTTAATGGATTGGTTTAATAATGATATCAAAATTGTCGAAACATTCGACTTTTGAAAAAATAGAAACTAATTTAATAAAAATAAAAATAACTACCCATTACATGATCATCATTTAAACATATAATAAAAATTAATTTGGTAACAAAAAAAACTATATCTAAAAGATATATCAATTTTTATATAATTTTATTCTTTGGTAGGTAAAAATAATTTTAAAAAAATCAAAAATATTCTTTTTAAATTTTTTTTATTAAATTAGTTTATATTTTATCAAATTGATGATTTTGCCCTTGAAATTAAGCAATAGTATTTTCAATTGTCCTTATTGGTACAAGATTTAAAATTCATGGTCAAATATGTCGCAATTGAAAAGTCATGGATCAAAATGACACAACCCTCAAACTATAGGGATTGTTAGTGTAATTCGCCCAAAAAATTACTATAAAACGTATATCCAAACAACACCTAGAAAATTTGAGGGAAAATTTGTTGAGATTGCCAAAATGACATATGACCATTAAAGCATCATTGCTATAATTTAGCAATTTATTACTGTTCATTACTAAATTATCGCAATGGCAAATGCTATTATAGTATTTTCCATTGGAGATCTCTCTCAGAGAGACAGAAAGATGGAAATTATGGATAGTTTAGTTATTTTACAGAAGCATCTCTTTATAGATTATAATAGTTTAGCATGTAAATTTTTGGACAAAAGAAATTTAAATTTGGACTTATAAGCCGAATGCCAAATTAAAAATTACTAAAAAAAAAATTGCCAATATTAATATTTAAAATGAAATTATTAGAACCATCAATAAATCCTAAACATTGATCTTATAAACTGTTTGGTCCTTCAATGCCTGTGTTTGGGAAGTGGCTCATTGGGCTCATTTGGCTCAATGAGCCACAAAAGACAAAATAGCAATTTGAGCCACAAAAGACAAAAAATCACATCCAACCCATAATCATTACACTCTTCTCTCACAAAAAAAGCCAAAAAAGCCAAAAAGCCAAAAGCCCTTCCCAAACCAGGTTTTTGAGCCCAGGCTCATATAGCCAAAAAAGCCAAAAAAGCCAAAAAGCCAAAGAGCCCAGCCCACTTCCCAAACGGAGGCTTATTATGAACCTAAAGGTCACATTCTAGTGCGAATTACATTTACGACCAAGTATAAACGTGTGTATATTATGTGTTGAGGGACAAATGTGAATTTTTTCAAAATGTTAAAATTACTAAACATAACATTTCAAAAAAACTCATTTTCTCAAACGTAATAATGTAACATTATAAAAAAACACTCCTTAATGCATTTTTGCCAGATGAAACACTTCAATCAATGTAACACACAAAAATTTCTTACTATTTTTTTCTCAAATGTAACACTCAAATGTAACATACTAAAAAATTAGTATATATTTTTCAAACACAACAACGTAACATTCCAAAAAACTACTAAGTGTATTTTTTATAAACATAACACTTCAATCAATGTAATACACAAAAATTTCTTAGTATACTTTTTTCAAACGTAACACTCTAATATAACATTTCAATGTAACATCAGAAAACGAAATGTAGATTTTCACACTCGACATCAACACTTTAGTTACTAATCTCTTCAAAAAAATATTCCACGCATCACATTTTCATTCCCATCACTTAAACTTAAATAATACCAAATTAAATAAATATAACTTTTTAAAATAAAAAGTTTAATTGATTTATTAAAAAAACTCTTAGAACTAATCACTCTGTTTGGTTTCCATTTTTAGAATTCACTTTTCAGAAAATTTTACTTTTTTGTTTCCATATTTTTTTGCTTTCACTGATTTTTTTAATATCTTAAGTATTTTTTTTTTAATTTTTAAACATACCTAACATAAATATACTTAAAAAGTATAATATTTGTGATTTTTTTTCATAAAAAAAAATCACTAAATGCCAAAAAAATAAAAATAAAAATATGAATATTTTTCATATTTTTGTATATTTATTGATTTTTTAAAATATTTTTCACAAATATTTTATTATTTAGATACATCTAAGTAAGGTACATTTAAAAAAATAAAAAAAAAATGTTTAAAAATTTAAAAATATTCATTAAAAATAAAAAAATATGAAAAATAAAAACTCAATTTTTAAAAAATTAAATTGAGAAAATTAAGACCAAACATACTAAATATTCTCTTATAGAATTTATGAATAAACTTTTTATTAAAATATTGATCCAAAAAAAAGTGATTTTTTTTTTTATCAGAAAAAGGATGCTTTAAGGTGTGATCACTGCATCCGTGGGTCTAGGCCTCTGTGTAACTGATTGCCAACTTAATTTAACCCAACCTATAGGAATTGACTTACCATCGAAATACCAGCAACACTCAAGCATATGCTACAGATGAGCCGATGATTCGATTGAAATATAAAATGAGATTTCTATCAGCTTAATTTAATCCAACCTATAAAAACAAATCCACCACCGAAACATTAACAAAACTCAACCATATGCTATGGACAAGCCAAAAATTCGATTAAAATATTAAGTGAGGTTTTCACATAGAACTACTCAAATTACTCAACATTTTATCCTCCTCAAAAGTCAGACCTGGGGTTACACTTGTAAAGGAGAATGTCTTTTCTACTATGCCACCACCTTGGTTACCCACCCAAAAAAAACAAAAAAAAATGTCAAGTGATTAAGCACCGAAAAATGAAACGTTTATGTGGTGAAGCGAAACTGGCTAAAAAAGATGACGCACGGCGTGATTAAATTATTTCGTAATGTCATAAAAAATTTTTTATAAAAATGATTATGAAAAATTTATGATTTTTACATTACACTTAAAATAAAACACTATACATTAATCAAGATAATCTAAGAATCAAAAATATTTTATGATCATTTTCATAGAAATTTTTTCATAACCCCTAGCTTTTTCCTAAATTATTACATCGCAGGAGAAAGTTTCGAATTTCAAAAAAGAAAAAGGAAAAAAGACATCCAAACGTGAAACGTGTTGACCTCGGCGCTCCTAATTTCTGCTCTACAAACATCAATATGTGCTGCGATATACTATGGTTGGAAAGGGTGAAATCCTGAATTTGTATTAAGTATTTAAAAATGAAAAATGAGTGGGAGTACCACTAATGATGTGGCAGTAGGTCCCATCATGAATGATTTGATGTTTTGGTCTTGATGTTATATATATTTTTTTTTATTGAGTGTCATGTCATTAGTGGTCTTTTTAGAATTCTAAAATTAGTGGTCTCTATCATTGTTGTTTAAAAATATGAGAGACGGATGAATTATAATTAATAGAGAACATAATCACGTAGTTCTGGACCCACAAATAATTTTTACAAAAACATCCATCGTTGGCGGTGGCCAGTTCTTCGCTGTCATCTCTTCATCTCCCACCCACCCACCTACCCAACCCGACCCTCCTCCCTCCACTCTTGTACCCCCACTCTCTCTACTCTTTTCTGTTTTGGGGTTTTTTTGTCTCACCCACCACTTCTTCACAGGATATGAAAGCAAGAAACTGTGAGTAAAACCCTAAAAAGAGAGCTTGATTTGAGTCCAATAATGAAAGAAGATGGTGATTGGGTTATGGTGGGAAGACCTGGAATGAAGGACTTGTGGGAACCGAGCTTGCTTGAAGCAGAGCCTTCGAAGGCTCTGGAAGTTAGGTTTAGTGGGCCTGCAAAGCACTGGACTGATGCTATCCCCATTGGAAATGGTCGACTCGGTGCTATGGTTTGGGGCGGTGTTCAATTTGAGACTCTCAATCTCAATGGTAAACGTAACAGTATATCCCAATTTGCTCTGTTGTTGTTTGGTTGCCTAGAAATGATAGAAAGGGAACAGATGACTGTGCTTTTGAGTCTTGTTTGATATACTATTATTGTTTATTTTCAAGATTTGAAGTTTGTTCTTTATCTTGGGTTTTGAGTTCTTCAATATTTTAGCATTTGACATTTTGGTTCTTTACCCTTCCTACATGTATTTTTATATAGCCTAAAAGTCATTAAAAAAAAAAGTTAAAAAACTTAACAAATTATATAAAAAGTCAAATTTTCTCCTTACTTTTAGCATATTTTTTCATAAAAAATAAAAAAAAAAGTCATCCTAAACGTAATCATTTCTTTTGCCTCATATTTTAATCAAAAAATTAAAAAATTACTAAAATAGCATAATTCCAAACGAGGATTCCTTGAGCTATGTTTGGATCTTGCATTGTCATGGGAAAGGAAAATGAAACTGAAATTATATATATATATATTTTCAATTTCTTCTCATTTTTCCTTTCTTTTTCTGTTCACTCCACAAATCCAAGATTTTTTTTTCCATTTTTTCCCTTTCCTCTTCATAATTCCAAGATCCAAACTCAACTTTAAATGGTTAAAGTAGATTAGTTCAATGTATTTGTATGTCTTGGACTTGAATTGAGATTAGTTCAATGTCTTTGGTGTAGTTGAGGATAGCTCAAACATTAGTGGCCTGTCTTATTAGGCAGATCATAGCATAAGATTAAAATTATTAATTATTGGGACTCACATTCTAGTGTTTGGTTGCAATTTTTGTTATTCGGATTAGATTCCAATGGATATTCTATCTAACAAAATTGATAGAATCCTACAACTTACATGAAAAAAATGATAAAAGGACAAAAATATATATGTAGTATATATTTATGTATATTGAATTGCAGATATAGAAATGATGGAATCATTTTTTATTGAACCTAATCTAGGTCTCTTATAGAAGATGAAAGAAGATAGGCAAGAAATCAAAGAAGAGACTGCTAACGCAAAACAAACATATAATTGGGATTATATGTTTCCATATCCATTGCAAGATGAACGTGCACAAGAGCGGATTATGTATCCCACTAATCCAGTTGGATAATCAATCCTACACTAATCCCATGGATTGTTAATCTCCTCACTATTAATCCTACTAATTAAACATGGCCTCGATGTGTTAATGTATCTATTAATTTGGATGAAACTCTGTTTTATAGCTAGAAACAGAGGAAAGGAGAAGGAAATAAAGGTTTGAATCTAATTTTTCCCTCCCATGTTATGGTTGATTCTGAACATTCAGAATTTATAAGCCAAATAGTTGAAAGTAGGCTAGAGGTTCATTGTTCCTGGGGTCCCAATTCATGTAAAACAAAAAACTCAAATATTTAATATTGCTGCTTTTCCAATAATCTTTAGAACCCAAACAGAGACCCAATGATACCATATTAAAATTCAAGGTTATGGAGATAAGTTTGATGAAACTTGTGAAGTTTAACTGTTGTTCTACTCTCTCTCTCTCTCAATATGAAAGTGAAACTGACCACAGATTACTTGAATTCATTTGGCAGAGGACACACTTTGGACTGGGATTCCTGGAAACTACACAAACCCAGATGCACCAAAGTCACTGTCAGTGGTCAGGAAGCTTGTTGATGATGGCCAGTATGCCGAAGCTACTACTGAAGCGGTCAAGTTGTCAGACAATCCTTCAGACGTATGCTCTACTTTATTACCTTTTATTGTGGCAATTTTGGGATCATCAATTGAACCACTTGGATATTATATACAAAAATATGCTATTACTGTAACATCTGTCCATAATTAAATCCTCAAAGTAGTTCAAGCCAAATTAGAAGTTCCAATTGATGGAGGCATTGAAACATTACATTAACGCTGTGTTTGGATCATGGGTTTCTAAATCCCTATCCAAATCCATGATCCAAAAACAGGAATTTAAACCTTGGGCCTTGTCAATGTTGTTATTGGTGGGTGAGCATTCACCACCAATTCTGTGGTTAAACTTCAATAATTGGATGATTGGATACTTTATGCAAACTGATTATGTTCTGTTTCAGATTTTCACTTAAACAATCTCCTTGTAAAGCTCATAGAGTTGTGGATTTGAACCATTGTACATGGGAAAGTTTTCAATGAGCATCTACAAACAAAATTAGAACGCCCAAGGTGATTCAAATAAAATACAAAGAGCATATTTACATGAAATTTGGTTAATTTGGAACTTTCTACATCCATTAAAGCTAGCTTACATCTGAGTTGTAATTGACATAGTGTCATATTTGATGCACAAGCTTTGTTTACCAGGTATGCAGTTTTATATGGGTCAGTATTCCTGATCCTTTGTGAAATTTCATATTTTCTATGATCTTTACCCCCATATCCTTGTGATTTTCCTGTGATGATGTGAAGGTTTACCAATTTCTGGGTGATATCAAGCTAGAATTCGATGATTCTCATGCTTCATATATTGAAGAAACATATTCGAGAGTACTGGACTTGGATACTGCAACTACAAAAGTGAAATATTCTGTAGGTGAAGTTGAATTCGTGAGGGAACATTTTGCCTCAAATCCTGATCAAGTGATTGTGACAAAGATTTCAGGAAGCAAATCAGGGTCTCTCTCCTTTATGGTATCTCTAGACAGCAAACTACATCATCATTCGAGTATAAATGGTAAAAATCAGATTATCATGGAAGGAAGTTGCCCTGGTAAAAGAATTCCACCGAAATTGAATGAAAACGACAATCCAAAGGGTATTCAGTTTTCTGCAATTCTTGATTTGCAGATTAGTGATGTGGGTACTATAAATGTTTTGGATGACAAGAAGTTGAAGATTGAGGGTTCAGATTGGGCTGTCATGCTTCTCGTGGCTTCATCTTCATTTGATGGGCCATTCACTAAACCTTCAGATTCAAAAAAAGATCCTACTTCAGAGTCTCTAAGCACATTCAATTTAATTAAAAACTTGTCCTCTGCTGATCTTTATTCACGGCATTTGGTTGACTATCAAAACCTTTTTCATCGCGTCTCACTGCAGCTTTCGAAAAGCTCAAAGAATGTTGGAGAAAATGGGTGTTTGGATAGGAAGAAACATTTGTCCTCTGCAACTGATCTGTTTTTAGAAAGTAGTGAAGATAAGATGGTTTCAACTGCAGAGAGGGTGAAATCTTTTCAAACTGATGAAGATCCCTCTTTAGTGGAGCTTTTGTTCCAGTATGGTCGATATCTACTTATTTCCTGTTCACGGCCTGGAACTCAGGTGGCAAACTTGCAGGGAATATGGAACAAGGATATTGAGCCAGCATGGGAGTAAGCTCTCTCTCTCTCTCTCTCTCTGTGCATGGTATCTTGTAATTTTCTCCTTGATGCAAGTGCATTGTGAAATCTTCTTTCTTTTTTCTTCCCCTTTAAGAAATTAGCTTCTAAGAGAGATGGGAGAGAGTTGGAAAGATAGAATTTAGGGCAAATTATGCAAATGGTCCCTGTAATTTACCCGTTTTATCATTTTGGTCCCTATTGTTTCAATTTGATCAATTTTGCCCTTGAATTTTACGGATTGTGTCATATTAGTCCAATAAATAACGGCGGTTAAGTTTGACGGACGGAAAATCAAATGATGTGTCAATTTAGTTCCTGTAATTTATAGGACGTGTCAATTTGTTTCTTGTAATTTATAGGAAAGTCAAAACAATAGGGACCAAATTAACACATCCTGTAAACTATAGAGACCAAATTAACACACTATTTGATTTTCCGTCCATCAAACTTAACTGCTGTTATTATTGGACTAATATGACACAATCCATAAAATTCAAGGACAAAATTGATCAAATTGAAACAACAGGGACCAAAATGGTAAAACGGGTAAACTACAGGGACTACTGCTGTAATTTGCCCTAGAATTTTTAAGCCATAAAAATAGTAGTATTGCCTTTCCCTCTGTACTTCATTTTATGTTAGTCTTCTGATGTAACATAATTTCTCTGCTTCCCATTGATAAAAAAAAAAGCATATGTATTTTTTGCATCTACTAATGTGACCTTTTCCTTTTTACTCTCCAGTGGCGCTCAACACTTGAATATTAATCTTCAAATGAACTATTGGCCCTCCCTTCCATGCAACCTTCATGAGTGCCAGGAGCCTTTGTTTGATTACATTTCGTCTCTGTCGGTCAATGGAAGTAAAACTGCCAAAGTAAGAATATCTTTCACTTATCAAACATTAACGGTCCTTATGAACTGTTGTTTTATTCATTTTGTGTGATCACGTGTGGTATTGTGTATATATGTATATTTGTTTTTCTGCAAGCCATCATTTGGAGCTTAGTATTTTTTTTTTTTTTGAAAGACTGAATAAGTATAAAATATGTATGTATGCATATAAAATTTGTACATCAAAGTAGTTAGGTAGGTCAAGACCCAGGATGAACTCTGTGATTGGTGTTTTCCATGATAAATTGTTCTATTTAAGCATTCTATATTCTTTATAAACACTATTGTTTTTATTTAGTCACAGAATGTTACAGGTGAACTATGAAGCAAATGGTTGGGTTGCACATCAAGTGTCAGATATATGGGCAAAAACATCTCCTGACCGAGGTCAGGCTGTTTGGGCTTTATGGCAAATGGGTGGAGCATGGCTTTGTACTCATCTATGGGAGCATTACACTTATACTATGGACAAAGTAAGATTCTATTACTAATATGCTATTTCTATTTCTATTCTCATGCTATTTCATTTGGTATCATATTTGGTGACCTTTGGAATTCTCTTCTTCTTCCTTTCTCTTTGGAGTTACATTCTATTGAAGGCATTTTTGTCTCCTTTCCAAATATATTCTTCAAAAATCCTTAGTGTATGGCAATTGAATAGTTTTTATTTATTTTTTATCTTCCTGATAAAGGACATTTGTTGATCTTGCAATTGTGTACCTAGTTTTGCTCATGATATTTGACTCAAAAACTTTCTGGGGGGAAGTTATTGCTTATCTTTTCAACATAATTAGGGTTTTCTGGAGAGGAAGGCATATCCTTTGCTGGAAGCATGTGCTTCATTTCTGTTGGACTGGTTGATTGAAGGACGAGGAGGATACCTTGAAACCAACCCGTCAACCTCTCCAGAGCATACTTTTATTGCTCCTGATGGTAAGCCTGCTAGTGTGAGTTACTCAACAACCATGGACATGTCAATCATCAAAGAAGTTTTCTCTGCGGTTGTTTCTGCTGCTGAGGTAAAGCTCCTATCCTGAATCAGCAAAAAATCTTGAGTTTCTGTTTTTATCAGCACCTTTTAGACTTTTCAAATGAGATGCTTTATATGAAAAGTTACATGTGAACAGGCGTTGGGTAAAAGTGACGATGATCTGGTTGACAGAATCCGTAAAGCTCAACCACGGCTTTATCCAACAAAAATTGCTAGGGATGGTTCGATTATGGAATGGGTGTGTGGATTTTGATTATGAATTTCCAAGTTTTTGTATTTTTAGTTATTCAAGGAAGCTTGGAAGGTTATGTCATTCTAGGGCGTAGAAATAATAAACTTCTTTATATTTTCCATCACAGGCACAAGATTTTGAGGATCCCGAACCACATCATCGGCATCTATCACACCTATTTGGCCTGTTTCCGGGGCACACAATTACTGTTGAGAAAACTCCTGATCTCTGTAAAGCTGCCAACTATACCCTTTACAAAAGAGGTTTGCGTCTGAGAAAGTTTAGGAAGATTTAGAAATTACTGGCTCAGATGTTCTAAGGACTGTAACCATTTTGTGGTTTTATTTACTTTCATTTTGTTAACTTCTTACTTAATAATTATGAGCTTCATTTTGTCAATAGTGATATTCAGCAATTGTCGAATAGCATCACTTCTAAGTTTCATCTCTGGAAACAGGTGAGGAGGGTCCAGGATGGTCGACTGTATGGAAAACTGCTTTGCGGGCACGTCTTCGGGACAGTGAGAACGCATATAGGATGGTCAAGCATTTATTTAACTTGGTGGATCCTGATCATGAAAGTGACTTCGAAGGAGGACTTTACAGTAACCTGTTCACTGCACACCCCCCTTTCCAGATTGATGCCAATTTTGGGTAAGCAAGGTTTCAATTCTTGTGTTGACCTATATCAGCAATATAAAATGTCGACGACACTTTCTGACTTTGAAGTGTGCCTGGGTGTGTTTAATATTATAATGCAAAGTTTTAGGTTGTGTTTGAACATGTTTTTTGTTACATTGACCTACAATAAGACAGTTCCTAATTCTATTATCTAAGGACTATAGTGTATGTGTCTAAGCAGCCAAGGCCAAGATATCAAGAAAATGTCTTGAATATAACAGGAGAGTGTAGTTTCTTTCAGAATGCTTTCTGTTTTTAGTTAAGAATTTTCAAGATGAGTTTATGGGTCATCAGTAACTACAAGCTACATAACTGTGAAGGAATTCATGTTTTCTTTGAACTATGAAAGGAAAAGGGGTTTGGAGATGGATGTTTGAGCGTAGCTGTAATGAACTTTGTCTCTCATTTTGAGGCTTAAATAGAAGAAAGGTTTTTGAGTTGTCTGTAAGAGTGTATTTTTTAAGCTTTTTGTTGTGTTTTGCTGGAAAATCTGCGCTATCAAATGCAACGGTTGACAGGGTATGCCTCGTACACCTCTTGTCTATGGGACTAAGAAGCACGGACATTTCTATGGAGTTTGCATGTCATATCAAACACAACATTCCTAAAAGCTTGTCCGACACTTCTTCAATGTGTCTTAATTAATTAAAATTTTAAATTTATAATTTGAGACACTTTGCAGACTCTTGATACGTATCCTACTAAATTTGAACAGATGCTATATATTTTAAATTCATATATAGCATGCTAGAATAAAAAACAGGAGGCAGAGTTGAAGCAATTTTATTTCGAGGCTGAACAAGCACCCCTGGGCTTCGGCTCAGGTGGTTGAGTAGGGTAACAGGTAATTGGTTAAACAAAAATCCCAACACCCAAAAAATAATGTAAGGTTAATAATGCGCCTGTAGCATTACACATGCTCTTCAATGATATTATGGAGTTTATGAAGTTAACAATGTGAATGATTGATAGCTGTTGTTGGTGTCAGCTTTTCTGCAGCAGTAGCAGAAATGCTTGTTCAGAGCACGGTGAAGGACTTATATTTACTTCCAGCTCTTCCACGAGACAAATGGGCAAACGGTTGTGTTAAAGGATTGAAGGCGAGGGGTGGTGTGACCGTCAACATCTGCTGGAATGAAGGAAATCTTCATGAAGTTGGTCTTTGGTCCAAGAATCAGAATTCTATAAGATTACATTTTGGAGGAATTGCAGTTGCAGTGAAAATGTCATCTGCGACAGTTTACACGTTCAATCAGCAATTAAAATGCGTGAAGACATATTCTATATTGAATGCGGCTTTTCTCTGAACTTGGAGATCAGATTGAGCTTACGAAGAGTTTTTTTGCAAGAAACTTGAAGTTCTTTGCTTCATTTTATCCTCCAATTTTTTTCTTTGGTGGTGGGGAAATCTAGTCTTTCCCTCTTTGATTTATTGTTTGAGAGAATTTACAGCCTTATCTCATTACAATTAATTAATAAATTGGTTCATAGTTTAACAAGTTTATGCTTTTGTATTTCATTACTATTATATGGTGTGGAAAAGATGCACCATTGTTTCCAATATTCATGTTGTTCCTTCCTGGTTGTAATTGATTGTGATGTTTCATTGAATAGAAGAAATAAGAGAAGAAAGAAGCAAAAACCAAAATAATTACATGTTTTGTTTAGCAAGTTTTTAAATTAATGAAGACTAAAACTAAAACAATAAAACGAAAAAAAAAAACAAACAAACACACTTACCAACATCCCTTAATTTTTAAGAGAAATTTCAAATTAGTAGGCATTTAAAAAAATAATTATAAATAAATAATAAATTTTATAAATATTAATAATTATAATTATAATTTTTTTTTATGAATATATAATAATTTTATAGAATTATTATTGAATAGTAATTTCTTTTTTCTTAATTTTCAAGTGGTGGTTAGGTAAAGGCAGCAGCTATGGGAAATTCTGTTTCTACACATTTAATTAACACAATCTACATCATTTCTTAGTGTACACACTTTGTAATTTAATTATTAATTAACTTTCTCAATCCACACACCAAATGTATCAATTATACCTTTCATTCAACTATTGTATACACACCTCCTCTTTCCACACACTTGTCCCTCATTCCACACGCTAGTACGATTTGAAAATTTGTAGAGTTACAGTGCTACAACAATCAAAGTGATGACCCAACTGAAGAACACAGCCAAAATAAATACCACATTGAAAAAACAAAAAAGCAATACTAGTCAACCCAAAAAAAAAACCCAAAAATTGGACCAAAAAATGAAATTGTGTGGACTAAATTTACGATAGTTGTGAAAATCCTGACCTTTCCTTTGGAAAGATTAGGCACGAAAAAGATAAGAATGGAAACAGGGCAGCAACCAATGTGAGGGCTAAGGAACTCACGAAAAGCCCTGAAAGATTACCTGACCCTAATGATATTGCACCTTCATCACGTAATGGAAGAACCACAAAGTATGCACTTAAAATCTGCAAATCAAAAATTTTGAAGAACTATAATTACAACAAGCATAGAAATGCCTAAAAAGCACAATTAAGAATTTCTTTTCATTTTTTGAATCGGTACTGCTGATTGTAAGCTGTAGTTGTTTGAAATTATGTATTTATTTCAAAAATTAGATTAGTTTGATAAATTTGTTTTAAAAATTAAAAATAAAAAAGTTTTATGTCCAAATATAATGAAATAATTCTGTAGTTAATGTCCGAATATAATAAAATAATTTGGCACTGGTTGTCCGATTGAAAACCGCAAAAGAACAAGAAAAAAAAAAAATTGCATTAAAAAACTAATATTTTCATCACTAATAGAGCATAAATTTAAATATTAAAACAATATGAGAGTTATTATGAGAGTATTACTTTGCAAGTAATAGAGGAGTATAAAGTGTGTAGCAAACAAAGTGACAATAATAAAAAAACTATAATTTAGTTTTTTTTTTTTACTCAAAATATGTATATTGAGGTTTTTTTATTTTTAAAAGATGTGTACAGAATATTTTTATATAATATTATAGATGTTAGTAGATGTTTATTATGATCATTTTAATTTAAAATATAATTATTATTGAAATAATATTTCATTAAGTGCGTACACCGAAATAATTAAGTATATGAAATAGAATTACTCAGTAACTATAGAAAATGTTTGTTTGCCAAAAGCAATTACTTCTTTAATCGGTTGTACCGTACAACTAGCCAAAGAACTGCTTGGTTTGACTGTAGCCCGCAGATAGACAGGTTCCTATTTGACGAGCTAATCGAACGGACCCCAACCCATATTGTGTAAACTCTCCGATACACCATTCACACCCAAACAATATTACCCTAAACCCTACTGCCCCAAACCCTCCCGCATTTCGTTCACGCTTTCTGTGCTTCTCTATCAACACCACCAACTAGAGAGAGAGAGAGAGAGTTCGACAATGGCTTGGCGTGGTTCGCTTTCCAGATCGGTGATCGCCACCGCTAGGTCTTCAACCCTCCGCTCATCGCCGCCTCTCCCCCGCCTCCGTCCTCCGCCGCTCTCCGCCCCTCGCCTCCAACCTCGGCGCCTCTCCTTCACCAATCCCAGGTACTCAAGAGAAAGGAAAAAAAAAAAAAAAAAAACCACATTTTCTTTGGCGAACAACCACGGGATTAGTTAATTGAAATTGTTTTTCTTAGATCCAGTAGTTTGATTCGGTTTTACTTCCTCACATTTTCTCAGCAACCAAATAGAAAGCTTCAATTCTTTCCTAGGCTTTTTGATTGGAGGTAATTGTGCTTTTCTTATATTGTCATTGTTTATAATCTAATTTTGTAGGAATTTGGGAGAATTAGGCTGCGTGCAATCGCTCATGCCGCTTGTCGCCGGAGCACGCCTCACATCGCACCTGGCCGTTAACGTGCGGGCTTGTTGCGAGCTGTATCATGGTACCTTCTGCCGTACTTGTCAGGATCGCTAGTAGTCTCTTTGTGAGTCTTACTGTTTCTAGGACAGATGACAAATCAAAGAAAATAAATATGTTTCTATTAATATCTAGCATTCATGCACTAATCCACCATACAACTTTGATTTTATGACTGTTCTGTATTGGTTCATTGTGTTGATTTGATCAATGAAAATGAGGGTGGACTACTTAAAGTGTTTGTTAGTTTGTGGATTTTGGTTAATGAAAAGGAATTGGGATTGGGATTGATAGGGATGAATGGAAAAGATGGGTGATGCGCAGCGGTCAGTGGTCAAATGGCAGAGCAATGATGCCACATTGTAGGTTCCTATTTTTGCTCCTTTTATTTTTCTTTTTTGCATAAATGTGGTTGGAGTTGTTGATGACATGTTAAGAAGTACGGACACAAATACTGACACAACATGACATGTCAACACAAATTTACACGTGAAAAATATATAATTTTATATATTTATTATAGGTCATATATAAGTGTAAATAATTATTATGTGTTATATATATGAATATTTAAGTTAAGAATAATAATTTTTAAAATCTGAAAGAGGATAATAAGCATAAATTTATATTGTTTTGGTTTTATCATTAATTTCAAGTTATTTTATTTAAACTTCTAATGTGTTTCATGTGCGTTCAAGTGTTGAGAAGTGTCCAATAAGTGTTGTGTCAGTGTCGTGTCAGATGTTATACGACACTTTACTTTCGTAGAAATGTCCGTGCTCCTTGGATGGCATGCTTAAGTAGAAAAACTAGAATGAAAGAGAAAATTGTAATAAAGAGGTATTGGGTGAATGTGTATATGATATAGTTAATGTATATCAACATGTGTATGAATTCTCGCTTTTGCTGATATTTGTTTTGAAAAGCAGGAGAAAATAAACTAAATAAATCTTCGTTTTGTGTGTGTGTGTGTGTGTGTGTGTAAATCACTGATCATTGCGTAGATATTGGATTTTTTTAGACCCACATTGTCATTTTTGTGGTCTTTTTGGTGTTCTTATACATGTGATTACCTTGATTTTGGTGCTGAGGAAAGTAGATGGAATTGTGTGTTACAGTTTCACTGGCCATTGAGGATCTACTTCATGTAAAAATTCTGCATTTTGTAATTAATTGCTGCTGCTAAAACCAACATTATTCAAGAAGTTAAATTTAATTTGTTTTAAAACCAAAAATTCTGCATGTTTTAATTTAATTTGTTTTATAGTGTTGATCTTGGGAGTGATTTATTTATTCATCCAGATCTTCCTTGACATTTTCTTCATCTGTGGAATGTCATCTAAATCCCATTGTTGTTGACCACCTACAAGGGTGGCCATGGACCGTTTCGGGCTTTTGATAGAAAAAAAATGAAGAATTCTTGTGCCCAAGCTCAGTCCAGTGCTACGTAGAATCAGGCCTAAAAAGCACATTCTGTGCTCGACCCTAAATTAATATTACAATCCCAAGCCAACCCAAATATTAGATAATAAATAAATGTTACAAAACTAAAAATTAATAGATTTGTATTTGAATTTGGCATAAACTCTTCGTGTTTATACTTTACATCCTAAGTTCAAATTTTGGTGTGTTCATTTTCATAGCTCTTGTCAGGATGATATAGACGAGTCTTCTAGTGACTTGAACCAGTGACCCATTAGCTGTGAGCATAATGACTTTAGTTAACAAACCACAGAACGTTAAGTGGTCATTTTTCAAATGTACATGGCCCATACCACAATAAATAAAGTGATATTTGTCATAAATTATTTATGCACTGTACACTAATTTATATACATGTACATACTATATATATAATTTATATAATATAATTTCATAATCGGGCCAGGTCTCATGTTATTCCCAAGCCTTGCCCAATAAATAAACAAGCCTGAAAGTTTGGCCCAGCTCAGCCATACGGGCCTAAATCTCAATACCAAACCCTTAAAAAGCAGGTTGTGTTGATCAGGCCACTAGGCCAGTGCCTCCTTGCACCACTTAATTTGGAAGCTTGAATGCGATTGTTGGTTGGTTGTAGACTGTCGTTAAACTAACTTTGCTCTAGTGAATTGTCACCCCATGCTCTAATTGGTTGTAGACTGTCATTAAACTAACTTTGCTCTAATTGGGTTCTTCTTGCAAGCAGCTTGTCATCTGCTACTTCTTGGTGTAGTGGTTGCATGTAGGAGTGTAGGATATGTGTGAATCAGTAGCATGCCACTTTTTGTCTCTAAATGGTTGCATGTATGTCTCACTAGCTTGTCACTAAATTAACGTGTTGTTATTTTTATATTTCATTAGGAAGTAACCTCTTGTGCCACTTCTATGCCCTCATGAGATATGTGGTGATTTAAACCAATGATCTGTAATTTTCTCTGTTAGCTTAATCTTCCCTAACAAATTTGCGGAGGTTGTTGTAGTTAGTCATGCCGAGGAAACTCCTTACCAAATAATAAAAAAATTTGACTTACAGTCTCTGTATCAAAATCTCTGGTACAGTTGATCTCTAATGACCTGTCCTCTCCCATGTTATACTCTTCTTTGTTTTTTTGTGCAACAACTCTGCCCACATGAGATATGTGGTGATTTAAACCAATGATCTATGATTTGCTTTGGGACCCCTTTTTTATGTGTGCTAATGTGAAGTTCTAAATCCCAAAAATTTCGTTGAATGATTTTTTATTTTTTTAAATGTGAATCACCTGCAACATTATTTGCACTTTCTAACAGCAGACCATTGCAAACAGCATTTCTCATGTTACACATAATTAGTTCTATTTAGATTTATATAATGGTCCTTGGATTGCAAAAAATTGATGTACCACTTGGATGTAGGTTGCAGCTTTAGAAATATAAGAACAATGGAAATGAAGAAGCTAAGGAAATCTGGATTTAAGATCTAGCATTGATGATTAATTTAAATCTGTTCTTATCTCACGAATTTAATTTACTCATGCAACTCTTGAATCTTGGTCACTTCCACTGTGGTTTTAAATTGAAGTCATGGCCTCTTTCACAAAAATTCATTCTGTGATTTTTGTTATATTACTTCTCTGCATGCTCAATTGTCCACATGCAATTAAGATTAATGGAAACAGCCTCTCCAAAAATGGGAATAAGTACATTTTTCCCTTTCCAAACCCTACTTTAGTGGGAGCCTTCTGTATTGGGTCGCCCATTAAATAAGGTCAAAAAACTTGTAGTGTCACCTGAAAATAGATTCACATCTCACTGATATATCTTTGCAGAAAGGGGTATACTTTGTAAATAATTTAATTGTATATCATCAATATAAAGGGGTGGTGGTGAATATGACATTTTAAAGTTTCCTTTTTCCTCTCCTTTTTTTATTTTTTAATATGATCACTTAAATGCATCTTTTGGCATATAAACTCCAAGTTGACAGAATTTGCACAATTGTTATATCATCGCAGGTACTTGAGCAGATTGTTGGATCAGGACAGTGGGTGCTAAAAATATTTGAGGCAGGCAGTTATAACAGCTAGATGGGTCCGGTGGGAACTTTGCTTTTGAAGTAGGAAAAACTAATAGTGTATATGTTTTCTGCTCTGCTTTATCTGGAAATGAACTTGAAAACTCCAAATTTTTGTGACAAATCCTACAAACGAAGGTCGGACTATGCTAATGCCTTCATTATGATGATTCATATTTTTAGTTTGTGATTTGTAATGCTCTTTCTGCTTTTTGATTGTTAAACCTACATGTTTTAGCATTGTTCTTGTTTGGATTCAAAAATTCATTCCTTTAACCATCTCTTGCATCTACATTGTTCTCCATTTTATAGTAAAAAATTCATGAGAAAGAAAACTCGGAAGTTTTCGAAGGAAGTGAAAACTAGTATTGTTTGTTGCACCTTTTTGCGTTCTAATGTTCATGTATTTGCACACAAACTATACTCTTGCATCAGATATTTATCACTAAGCATTTCTATTGTGACCTACACTCTGGCTTATGATTTTGTTAGTAGTTTTTCTACATAGGATTGCTGATGTAGGCTAGTGTTTTCTTTTTTCTTTTTCATAGAAGGGAAAACGAGAGTTAATGGTTGTAGTTGGACTGAATGTGGAGGGGGAAACTTGACCTCTAATGGTGAGTTCAATTTAGGATAAATTCCAATTGTCTGCTGATAGAAGAATGAGAAGATAGCTGAAGGAAGTTGGAAGTTGCTGAAATTTTGATCCTCTCCATTTTATAATGGAATGGAGGTTTTCATTTCATTCACAAGATTATAACACCATCAAAATTTGAAATCAACGGTTTTTAGTTATCAAGTCATTGTAATTTTTAAATTCTTCCTAATTATAACTTAAAAAATGACTTTTTAATGTATATATCTTACCGTCATTGATCACAGAATGGAAAGTATATATTTTCGAGTTCCACTATCCTGGATTTTTGGCAAATTGTTCAATATCAATTAATATCGATTGTACAAATTGTATACATACATACATATATACATACATTTGTGGCTACCCTATGGCTTGTGGAGAATCAATCTCAGGAATGGTTAAAAAAAAGGAAAAGCTAAACCTTTTAAGTAGAGTCGAGTGGTCCGTTTGATGCCACAGCCGGTCCATGATTCTTTCAGTGGGTAGTCAACTCTCTCTCTCTCTCTCTCTCTCTCTCTCTCTCTCACTAGCAACTTTGACATTACTTTTTTAAAAATATACTTTTACTTTACCATTTTAACAATACTCTACAATTTGGAGATAGCTTGGAAAGCGAAAGTCAAAATAATTAGCACTTTAAAAAAATTTGTTGAATAGCCACAACCGAAATGGGGTTAGTTAAAATGCTTAATTTGATTTTTTTTATAGAGCTTATTGGAGATGCTCATAGTTCTACAATTTTACATAAAAAGTTCCCAGGGTTTGGAAAAAAGCTACAGATGATGACCAGGAAAAAGCAAACTTGCATGTGTACAATATATATACACAATCATAAGGTGCCTGGAATTTTGTTCCTATTAATTCTCCAAAATTTGTAGTCGCTTCTCATATTGTAATTACCAGGTATCAGTCCTGAGAGTTGTCTTCCAAAAGAGTGGAAAATGAAATATTTTAACTCTGGGTCCATTAAAGTTGGAATTAAGGCATTTCTAGTAACTTTTTGATTTTTTTTTTCTTCCAGTTTTATGGAGAAACTCGAATGTGTGATGTATTTGATTGACTTTCTTTGTGACATTCTGGATTTTTTAAATAATTTTTAATTTTTTTTTAAACCTAAAAACCAAGTCTCCAAACGAATTCTTAATGGTCATGTTTGATTCACAAGATTAATAGTGAAGTATTTATAATCTTATTAAATTAGTGTAGTATTCACTATCCAATTGGATTAATATCTATTGGATTAATAATCCCACCTCTACCCCATTACTAATAATCCTACAAATTTGTTCGATTAATTATCCATTGGATTAATAATCCTAAACCAAAATATTAAAACAAACATAGGATAATTGGGCCCACGAATTAATAATCTCAATCCCATACTCTAATCCACCCAATCAAACATGCCCAATAAGCCTTAATTCGGCGAGTACTATAATTATAATGATGATAACTAATAACAAGACCTTAAAGAAAGTCTTCTTTGGCTTTAATGTGTTGAGCTCTTCTGATGATCTCACAATTGTGATCCTACCCCCAAGATTCTTACCTACACTTTGCTTGGTTAGAGTTTTTTAAAAATACTTCTCAAAAAATTTTACTTTGTTTTTCCTTTTTTTTGTTTTAACTGAATTTTTTTAATATTTTAACTATTTTAAATTTTTTTTAGACATATCTAAACATAAATATACCTAAAAAGTAAAAAAATTATAAAAAAAATCTTTTAAAAATTCACTAAATACCAAAAATACAAAAAAAATACGAGAATTCAGTACATTTTTTATATTTTTATGTATTTATTAATTTTTTAAAATATTTTTTCACAAATTTTTTACTTTTTAGATATATCTAAGTAAGGTGCATCTAAAAAAGTAAAAAAAAAATGTTTAAAATTTTAAAAATATTCACTAAAAATAAAAAAATACGAAAACCAAAATATTTAATTTTCAAAAAATTTAATTTAAAAAACTCAAACCAAACATAGTTTTCAAAAAAGTGCACGATCCACTTGATTAATATCTAATCATAACAAGAAAGTTTGTTTACCATCATGCAAGAGTTTAGATGAACTTAAGTATTTAAATTTGATTTGATTTTTGTGTAATAATCATCAATATTGTATTTGGTTTAACAATTTGACAAGGAATTTAGAAAAAAAGAAAGAAAAAATATAAATAAAATGTGAATAATTTGCATGTTTTTGATTTTCCAAAAACGATTTTTAGAAAATTTTACTTTCTTATTTTCAGTATTTTTTTATTTTTACTAAATTTTTTTAATATTTTAAAGAATTTCTTTAATTTTTAAACACACCTAACATAAATATACATAAAAAGTATAATTTTAGTGAAAAAAATCTTTTAAAAATTTACTAAATACCAAAAAAACGAGAATTCAACGTATTTTTTATATTTTTATATATTTATTAATTTTTTTAAATATTTTTTCACAAATTTTTTACTGTTTAGATACACATCTAAAAAAGTAAAAAAAACTGTCTAAAATTTTAAAAATATTTACTAAAAACACAAAAAAAAAAAAAAAAACTTGAAAAATAAAAAACTTAATTTTCAAAAAACTTAATCCAAAAATTTAAAAACCAAACACACATTATATTTCACATTTTTTTTTTTCTTTTTCAAATCTCTATTCAAATTCATGAATCAAATACAACAAACAAGAAAATGAGAAGTATTGCACAATGAAAAACTCGAGTTCCGACATCCCACGTAGTTAAACAACCTCCCATCTTTTCCAACACTCGTGTCCACTCAATACATCATCTTTGTTTGTTTTTGTGTGTGAGAGAGAGAAACAGACAGAAGTGATTTTAATGCATTTTGCATTTCCACCCAACAAATTTAATGGGAAGCTGAGATTTGATTGTCTTCTCTTTTGTTTTTATTATGCATTTTGCATTTCCACCCAACAAATTTAATGGGAAGCTGAGATTTGATTGTCTTCTCTTTTGTTTTTATTATAACAAAAAGAGAGAGAGAGTACAAGTGGACGCACTTCTCCTAGCGTGCATATACAACAGTGTAAAACAAAGCACCACAAGCAATAGCAGATTCGGAATTCAGATTTTAAGAGACAAAAAATACATATCTAACTTTTTTATTTTTTAAAATTATCTTACTATTACTAATATAATATAAATAATTTTTACAATTTTTAAGGTGCGACTTGCACCACTCCTAGATCCATCTCTTTTTTTTTTTCTTTTTTTTTTTTTTTTTTTTTGTTTCCTAGATCCATCCTTGACAACAAGTCTGAAAGGAATTGCCGAAAATCCCCCAATGTGAACATGAAAAGTTGAAGCTCCACATAGAGACAGACAACACTCATTGTTGAAAGTGAAACAACAATGTAAATATGGCAAGATACCCACCTCATCTTATTTCCTACCTTTTTATCCTCCATTATTATCAAATTCCTCGAGGCAGGCCCCCACCTTCCCTCACTCATCAATTCAGCATCTACATTCTGTATTGGAGCTTATTGTTCACTCACCTTTTTTGTTTTTTCGTTGGACACACATGGAAGTCGTAGTGTGATGAAGGTGGAAACATGTGTGACAAAACTTTAATCATTGATCTTCTAGTGAGGTGACCTCGGTTGATTACTATAAGGCGATGTTTGTTTTGTTGGACTATTATATGGGACAAATAGTCCTGTGATTATTAATCCCTTGAAATTACACATCTCTCACATTTGGAATGTCCCTGAATTAGGAGAGGAGAGATTAGTAGAATCATATCATATCCTATATTTATTTGAAATCACTAGACTTAAACTACATAATGTAATGACCATAATAACACCCCTTAGTCCGAGCCCCTCTTAATCCCTCCAATTTGTATCTTAGCCCCCATGGAAATCAATAGTCCCCATATCAATTCCGGGGGATGGTTAATCTAGAGTTCCACTTTTGTTTTAAAAAATGGGATTCGAAATTAATAAGGGTAAAATAGTCCAATCCGATAGTCTTATCTCTAAACAAACACAGCCTATCGAGAACCATGTAAAGTTGGTGTGATTAGAGAGAGAGAGAGAGAGAGAGAGAAGTGAGGAATCCTAAGATTGACATGGGAACAGTAAACAATGAGGGCAGCATTGTGTCCTGGAAGGCCAAGCATCACTAGGTGGGGACTCTGAATAGAACTCAGATAAAATTTAAAAAGTCCATTCTCCCTTTCCCTTGTGATACCTTTCCTCTCCATTTGTTAATCCCTCCTTGATCTGGATTCCATTTTAAGAGTCAGCTACAGCTAGCTACTCCACAAAAGCCTCACCATCCATCATCTTCTTTCAAAACTCTATTCCAATTTGAGGGTTGTGGAGAAGATACACTCTTCCAGAACCAATAATGAAAATCAGTGAAAACAGCGACGAAGGAAGAACCCTAAATGTTAATCAGGGACAGTGGCTGAATTTGAGCCTAGGAAGGAATCCAGATACAACAACACCACTTGGAGAATCCAGCTCACAATCAAGACCTATTTCCACCAAGGTGTTTTCATGTAACTTTTGCAAGAGGAAGTTCTATAGTTCACAGGCATTAGGAGGTCACCAAAACGCTCACAAGAGGGAGAGAGGTGCGGCTAGAGGATACCCGTCTCAGAGGATGATGACAATCATGGGCTTTCCCTCCTATACTTCCATGGGCCGATCACTTGGTGTCAGGCCTCACTCCCTCGTTCACAAACCAAGTAGAGATGGAACAACAATTGTGGGAAGATTTAACGACACTAATACAGGGTTTGGAATAGCATGGGCACCGCACATAGTGGAGGAATCGATGGATTTGATGTGGCCGGGAAGCTTTCATTTAAATCGACAGCCACCAGAGCAACCATCAGACACCCTTACAGTTGACTTGAACCTCCGGTTATAATCCTTCTATCCTTCTTCCCCACTTTGGAATGCTTTTCTTCATTTCTTCCTATCGGAATAGTTTTTGAGTTATTCTTCCCCACTAGACTCCTGGTGCACTATGCTAGTCTCCAAGTTTGAAAAGGTTCATTATCCTTTCTATTGCCTTCAAGCTTTGTTCTTGTTGTACTTTATAATAGTTTATATAGCGTTAATAGTATACCAACTCGAATAATGAGAGAGAAATTTTGGAAGAATATTTCCAAGTAAATATGCATCACAAGACTCAGAAACTCCAAATTGTTTTGAACATATACAGTAAGTTCTGACAATAAGCTGCAAATGACTTCTAAAAGAAGTAACTGTATATGAATATACCCCCGTGGTTCTGCCAAGAAGTGCAAAAAAACTATGACAACAAAGGGGAGGGGAAAAAAAAAACTAAAAACTTTCTCCATGCGAGACGATTTCATAAAGATTGTGTACTTCATACTCACTTCCAAAGAAACCAGTTGCAAAACTGGTCTACCTATAAGAATTCTACATTTTCTTGTCCTTCTCTACTTACTATTGATGGCTGACATATTTCTAGGTGCAGGAAACTGCATCTGTCTCAACATAGCATAGACATGCAAGAAAGTTTAGTTTTCTTGTCCTTCTCTACTTCCTATTGATGGCTGACTAAGCCATATTTCTAGGTGCAGGAAACTGCATCTGTCTCAACATAGCATAGACATGCAAGAAAGTTTAGTTTTGCACCATTTAATTACTTTCTGTACCATTGGATATCTATCGATGAAATAGCTCTTGATTTCTTTTGACTGGCTAGAAATTTGGCAAGCTCAAAGGTTGTTAAAGGAGTATGAAATCCAGCAGTGAGTTTTGCCAGATTTTAGTCCCACAAATTTACAAGGGGTGTAAGAAAAAAAATATATTACAGTATGTGTATGTTGATTCTGTCCTACTTAGCAATTACAAGATATTACCATATGTAAAAGTAAACTACATGGCATGGCATGTTCTCACTTTCTCAAATTCATAATGCTTCTGAGTTCCTAGCTCATATAGTCTATTCCCAGATAATTATTACAAACACTACCAATGTGTGTGGTGTTGTTCTCATTTTGTTTCTCTATTGCATTCTAGTCACATCCCAATTCCGTGCCACCGCTCGCTTCTGCTTCCTACACACCACACTTTACTTGTGTAACAATTACATAAGCATGCCTGCGAGACATATTTACTAAAATGTTTTTAAAGGCATATAATAACTCAGTAATCAAACATAGATGTAGGAACATAACAATGTACAGGCAGGCAGATACCATAAAAGATATTATAACTGCTATATAGAAATAATTTGTGTCTTTTACATGAAGATTCAGTACAGTTTTGATCCATCTAATCACAATGATTAATTACAACCTTACAAGTTACCAGGGATTTTGAGCTTTTGGGTCTTATGCATGATGACTGGAAGCCTCTCGCTGATGATGCATGGATCGATATATGCCACAGAATCTGAAGGACAACCTTTCTGCATCATTTAATAAGACAAGTCAATGCATTTAAACTGGTTAAAGTTATAATTTGAAACATGACGAAAGCAAACCTGCTACACTTTCCATCAATAAGCAGATGAGGTGCTAACAAAAATAAAAATAAAATTTTGGGGCATTATCCTCACCTTAATGACAGCCTATAAAATTTTCATTAGCATGACTCATCATTGAAAATGTTACGAGGCTCGACTACTATGGACTGGCATGTGATGTTCTGTTAATCTCTTACAAAAAGCATGGTAATCTTGATGGGTGCTTATACACCCAAATTGGTGTGAAGAAAAGTTTGGGGTGTTTATTTAGTAGCACCCAATTTTGATATACAATTACCATAATGCCAACTCGAGAGGGTTTATTAGAGAAGCTACAAATGAAATTCATAAAAACAAAAGTGGAAGATAATTTCCATAAGAATATTAAATTAGAAAGAGGATTGTTTCTTTAAACTTTCAGAGAAACAGATGGTAATCTCATTAGATGAACAAAGTGATACTACATTACATCTCTTCAGCTCCCCAATATCAAACAAAACCAGACAAGCATATCCATCTATAAGAGGGTGACAACAAGGAAAGACATAATTATCATATCATATTTATACACAGAAAGAACAAAAAACCCTTGCACAAGAGATTGTAAACTTACTGCGGACAATTCTTGAAATGTAGCTTCTGTCCAACAGATTTCTCGAAGAATGATGGGGTTTGTACTCTTCGCAAAAATGCAATGCATACGCATATCCCTTAATCTCATAAGCACTCCGTCAACTCTAAGCTGTAGAAGAAAGACAAAAAATCTCTCAATTTATAAAATAAATATATTTAAATATTTTCTAGTATTGAATATCAGGATCTCAAAGATTAAAGATAAAATGAAAAAATTATCTATTGCCTAAAAAGCTTTATGTTGAAACTTTTATGAACTGAAAAAGTTGAACTCACCCAGAAACGCAAGAGAAGATACCAAGAACTTGGTATTACTCTCTACAAAATCACAAAGTCTGATCAGTCCTCAGTCATCCCAACATTGTGAAGGAAACTTTTATAAAAAAAAATAATAAAAAAAAAGGAAAAGAAAAAAACAAACAAACAAAATCCTAACATTGTGAAGAAAGCTAAGCATATCCATTATGGCTTTATACAGTTGAAAGAGTCAAGATTTTACCACTTTTACAGTTAAGAGTGAAACACCATTATCGGCCAATTCATCTTCATACAAAGTTACCTGTTGAAGTATAACAATAACATTGGTCATGGCAGAAAAGCATATAACAGCCGAAAGATGATATAAAAATGCATGTCAATCTGCTCCTAGTTATCTTCTCTGTCGCCAACCTCATCGTAGAAGAGAATAGACTCTATTGGTGCCAGTGCAACCATATCAAGTTCCTCCTTGCATTCCTCCCAATGAAGACTGCAGTTTCCCTCTTTGGAGGTTGCTCCTCTTCCTAGCTGACCATTTAAATAACAGCACTACTAAAATTATTTGATATGATAGAAGTGCCAATAATATAACAGGCCAGACTCTAAGCATAATTAGCAGCCCTTCATGTTTTTGACAGATTTTCAGTAAATCTGACTGAAATATCTGACAACATGATATTGAACAATTCAAAGGGATTCACATGAAACAATGTAGTTAGCAATGACTCATTACAAAAAAAAAATAAATTTGTAAGCAATAACCAAGAATTGGCTCAATAACTTTAAAAAAAAAAAAAAACAGAGAGAGAGAACTTAAAGAAAGAGAAAGCACACACCTTTGCATTTATCTCAACAGTTTCACTTCCACAATAAGGTGTTGTGAAGGTATAGTCATAATCCAGCATCACCAGCTGGAAGGACTTGCTGCAAATATACAAAGAAATGAGAATCAGGAAAGCAATGCTTCTGCAGACTGTTATAAAGGGGGTTGGGGAAGAAGAAAATAAAGGAGCAAAAATTCATCTCAGTTATCACACATCACAACGTCAATTTTAACATAATGACAATGGAAAATACAAAACAGAAGTTCAGACCCCATGTCCAAGGGATCAATGTGAGCAAATACAATGTAAGGATGGAATGTGTAAATTGATACAACTTATGGCAGAGATGCAGATTAGTACAACTTATGAGAAGTATCACAAAGGCATCCAAGACAAAAGAGGCCTTGCTCTCCCCTTGAGGTGACATTCTAACCAACTTCTCAATACCAGCAAAGATGGAATGCAAAATAAGAGAGTGAGAGAGAGAGAGAGAAGCGTATAGGGATGGTTTGCTTGATGGAGTAATTCCTTCTTATAACCATGAAGGTGACAAGGCCCTTTGGAACAATGCTGACATTGGTCAGTAAATCTTACTAAGAGTAGGTTTGCTTCACTTTTCAAGGATGTCTGGGATAGGCAATTTAATCTATATATCACTCTCGTGCAATTGGTGTTGCAGATTTTAGTGACTGCACAATTGGACAATACAAAGGCTGATTATCTTGAAGGCCAATCTGAAATTTCGGATAGCCCATTGGTGGCATTACTTGAGGAACACAAAAAGATAATAGGCCTATCGAACAACCTTATCAACTATCAAGTTGTGACTTTCACTTGCTGGCATGAATATCCATACAAAGAAGATTGTCAAGTCCAAACATGATACTTCTAGAACTACAGACTAGGAATACTTACTCCATACAGATAGTATGCCAAGATGAATGTCCCTAATATATCTTGTCTGTCTTTTACAAACTGGATTCAATTGTAATTGCTCATCATAACAAGATTCTTACTACTTGAGTAATTATGATTCTTTCCCTCTGATGCTTGAGGCTTCATCAGCCATTGTCCTTGAACAGGAAGAAAAATGTGCATCCATTGACTTCCAAATTTCCAGTGACTTTTTTGTCTTCCTAACATATTTTCCCTTTAGTTGAAGTAAATAAAGTACATCCCACAGCAAAGTTCTAAAAGATTATTCATGAATTAGTTCCCAAAGGAACTAATGGATATCCACCTAATTCTCTGCCTTAGAAGTTGGATTCAGAATTGGTCAACCAATCTCTTAAATTCATAAATTCATGCATTTGAATCTGATTAACTTGGGTAAAGGAATGATAGGGTGTTAACAACAAATATATACAGATACCCAACTCACCTTCTGAATTTCCAATTTGCTGCTGCAGGAACTTGGACTGGTGGCAATGCTTCCTGCTTCCAGCCAGTTAGGGCATCAAATGCATTAAAATAAATCTCTGTGCCGCTATTCACATGTTTAACAACCAAAGAACTGTCCCCAAAAACCATCTCTGGCTAGTGGGATGACTGAAGCTTATGTTCCCACCTGCAAACAAATCAAGTACAGTATTAAACTCGTAACAAATTCATGCACTCCAACAATTCCAGCAAATGGGACAGTGGATCAATTTGATCAAGAGAGAAACTCAGTAGACAAGTCTGCAAATTAAGTTTCAAGTTCTTAATAAATTGATCTAAATGTATAAGCAAAAAATATAAAATCACACATAATTTAAAAATAATTATTATGAAGAGGTGTTGCTTGCCTTGAATAAGTGTGCCCCGGCATGTGCATCAACAGCCCTGGCCCTCCCACCACCCCCCCTTCCCCAGCCCCCCCCCCCCCCTCCCGTCACTCACATCACTCCCTTTTCCTCACTCCCCTCCCGTCACTCACGTCACACCCGTCACTCCCCTCACGTCACACCCGTCACTCACATCCCCTCACGTCACTCCCGTCACTCCACTCCCCTCCCATCACTCCCCTCACTCACGTCACTCCCCTCACGTCACTCCCCTCCCCTCCCGTCACTCCCCTCACTCACATAATTCCCCTCCCGTCACTCACGTCTAGGGATGGCAATTTGAACCCGGCCCGATGGAGACCCGACCCCCTATCCCCGATAAGAGTGGTTTTTTCCCGAAAAATACCCCCGACGGGGAGGGATGGTATTCAAAAATAAATCCCCGGTGACATTCGGGCCGGGGACGGTGATATATATTTCATCCCCGGCCCCGGCCCCGCCCCCCGCCCCGGTTTAGCCCCGATTTATATTTTATATATATATATATGTGTGTTTAGGGTTTGGTTTTGAACAGCAGCTCCACTTTCTTTATATATTATATATGTTTAGGATGGTCTTACACAGTGTAATGGTTTTGAACAGCAGCTCCACTCTCGCTCTCTCTTCTCTTCTCTCACTCTCTCTTCTCTCCACACAGACGCAGTCGGAGTCCAGGCCATCACCGCCTCCTCCTCCGTCGCCTCTTCCTCCTCTTCCGTATCCGAAGTCGTCGACTCGATCCTCCGACACCGTTGCCTCTTCCGACGCCACTACCTCCTTCGATCGAGCATGGTGGAGTCAGATGCTCTCAGATCTTTCTGTCAAAAAAATTTTGTGATCTTTGTGCAAATGGATTTTCGCCTATTGTGTGAGTTTGTTTTGTTTTGTTTTGTGTTTTTTAGGTGAATCTTTTGTTTAACTGGCATGTGGGTTTGTTTTTATTCTCAATCTAAGACTCAATTCTGTGTCTTAGATGCTTGGATCCTATGAATCTTAGATAAGATTTGAAGTTGTAGTTGATTTCTGAGAGTGAATATGTTTGATTTTGATGCACTTGTTTCTGGTTTTGATGTGATGATGAGGGTTTAGTTGATCTTTATGTTGTTGTTGTTGATCTTTCTGTGTGTATGTTGTTGAAAATGTATGTGTGATGTTGTTGAAAAAAATTTAGACCGGGAAATTTTCGGGGTCGGGGAAACTCGATCCCCGATCGGGGGGGCCGGGGGGTGGGGAGAGTGATAGGTTTCCCGTCGGGGATTGGGGCCGGGGCCGGGGACGGGGCCATGTTCACCATCGGGGACGGGGAGTGTGATCCCCGGCCCCGCCCCGCCCCGTTGCCATTCCTACTGACGTCACACCCGTCACTCACATCCCCTCACGTCACTCCACTCCCCTCCCGTCACTCCCCTCACTCACGTCACTCCCCTCCCCTCCCCTCACTCCCCTCACGTCACTCCCGTCACTCCCCTCACGTCACTCCCGTCACTTCCCTCCCCTTCCGTCACTCCCCTCCCCTCATGCCACTCCCCTCCCGTCACTCCTCTCCCCTCCTGCTGTTTCAAAAACAATCTGAGCCTATATATATACGGGAAGCTGAGATGGACGACCAACTCCCCTTCTCTCCCCTCTATTATCAAAGCTCCCTCCCCCTCCCTCTGTTATGAAAGCTCCCTCCCCCTCCCCTCCCCTCTGTTATCAAAGCTTTCAATTGCTGCCTCCCCTCCCCTATATATATATATATGCGGGAAGCTGAGATAGAAATAAAACTCAGAAAATAAAAAAAAAAATTCGAAATTCCCTCCATATGGCTCAACTATACCAGACGGTGGGAAGCTGAGATGGAAGGAAGGCTCATACGTCGCGGACTTGATCGTGATTGGCGGCACCAACGTCGCTGATGTGATTCTTTTCCTTAGTCAGTTCAAGCTTAGTCATTTTTTTCTGATTCTTTTCCTTTTAAAAATTATTGTTTTTATTCATTCTTTTCCTTTCTTGATTTTATGTAGAATTTTTAGGCTTGTTTGGTTTGTTTTTGGGAGAGTTGTTTTTGAAAAAAAATTTGGAGAGAGAGTTTAGAAATTTTTTTGGTTTGTTTGGTTGTATATTTTGGGAGAGTTGTTTTTTTGGGAGTTTGGGATGATTTGATATTTTGAGAAAATTTGAGTAGATGTGTGTGAGAGAAAAAGTGATTGAGAAGGAGAGAGGAGAGAGAAAAAGTGATTGATTGATGTGTAAGAGAGAGAAAGTGATTTTGAAATTTTTTTGAGAAAAACTCAAACCAAACAATTTTTTTCTAAAACTCATCTCCCAAATGCAAACCAAACATATTCTTCTCCTTTTCTTTTTAGATTTGAATCTCATGGTGTAAATATTAAATTTGAATCATTCATCACTTTTTTCATAATAATTTTTTTAAATTTCTATCTTAAGCAATGTTACATGTACAAAAAAAAAAAAATTTCTACATATATATATACATATATATAAATTTTCACATAAAAATGGAACCATACATGTAAGAAACATCCTCAATTAAAAATTTGTATGAATAGTGTGTACAAATTTTTTATTTAAATATATCGATTTCACAAAAATCAATGGTTAGGTTTTTTTTATATTTTTTTTCCAATGTTTAAGTTGTTTACTCTGTAGTGGTTAGGTTGCCAAAGAGGTTGCCATCAACCACGTGGATGAATTGCTATCACAAGCACCTTAATGGCTGTGGTGACCCACCATCCAAATTTATTTACTCTAAATGATTAAAATTAAAAATAATATTATCGATTTAGAATTTTTTTTATATAAATTAAATTTATTGTAAATACGTCTCACACTACATCAAGTAAAATTTATATTATATAGTCACTTTCTAAGTAAAATTTGTAGAAAAATCTTCAAAAAGAATCACACAATTATTGGACATACATCATTCATGTATTTTATATGTTAATGATTGGACATACTTCCAGTTCAAATTAAATTCATTCACAATGTAATTTACCGAACACATCAGAATATTAAAACCAAACGTTTTTTAAGAAGATATGATAATATAAATTTGAATCTAAGTTACACACATTATAAATTTAACCAACATTAATGTTTCAAATATTCGTGTTCAATTGCCGTCTTAGTTGGTACGTAATGTTCGCTCTTACAGCTGCCATTGCGGGGTCGGAGTCCCCTTCCTCAATCACATCAGCAACCCGTGTGTATTCATCGTGGTCGAGCATTTCGGGGGCTACGTATTCGGTGCTGTTTGGAATAGGCAGCATGACCTCATCAATTTTACTGTGTCGGCGTATGAAGTTATGTAACGCCATTGACGCACATATAAAGGTCACTTGATTAGAGAAACTCAACTTCTGAATATTCCGCAATGCCCCCCACCTCAACTTCCATGCACCAAATGTCCGCTCGATACAACTACGCAATGACGAATGTGCCTTATTGAACAGTTCGAACTCATTCTGTGGTGTTCGATTCCGATGGGCATTTTGGTGATACCTATACCCCTTGTATGGGGCTAGGTACCTTATCTTGTTGCTATAGCCGCTATCCACCAAATAGTATTTTCCTGCAATGAACACAGAGATGTTATTCACTGTTGCCTAGTTGGTGACCATTTGGTTGTCACTTTGCAGTTTATAACTACAAAAACTCAAAATTACTGCCAATAAGACATCGTTTGAAAAGAGTTTTTTTTGTTTATAAATGATTGTCACCTACAATAATTTTAGGAAAAACTGTAGTGTCAAATCAGAAGTTTATATTGTAATTGCTAAAATTATAGGAGTAATTTATATTTTAATCAAATTATAGGGTGTATTTATAATTTATTAAAAAAAATAAAAGATAAAAGATTTATAGATTAGATTGCAAGTCACGGAGCTAAGCTAAGGTCACCCTCAACGTAACTTCGCAGTATACGATTACAATAGCACAATTTTTGAACACTTGCTTAATTTTTTCCAAATTATAAATATTATTTCTCCATTTTAATGAATAATTGCATCTAATACATACATATATACATATATATATGTATATGTATATACATTCATATACTTTATATTTTTAAACCATATATATATTTTTGACATGTCATATATCAAACATGAGCTCAAAATGAAACAACACGAATTTGTTCAGTGCAACTTATTATAAATTAAAAATTGATAATAAAAAATAAAAATTAAAAGCAAAAGTTGAATCAAATAATTTGTCAAAAAATTTTTAGAATAAAAAAAAGTATAATCAATTAAGATAAACCGCATTAAACCGTCCCGGTTACATGTAATAATAAACAAATGGAGTTCTAAAACCGATCATTGAATGAGAAGTTTATAAATACATTTTTTCACAAAATCACATGGAAGGAGATTGGGCTAAAAATATGGCCCAATTATAGATCAGCCTGTTGAACTTGAGCTTCCGGCCCATACTATAAGCTTGTTTTGGTAGCAGAAATATCAATAATCACCAGCAAATCATTCTATACATGTAGGAGTTAAATTTGGGCGGATCTAACCCGAGCAACTCAAACACAGATGGAATGTTTTTAAAATTTAAATAACATATTTTCAAATTTTTGTGTATAATTGGAGAAAAATTTAAAAGTCCGTATTAAATTTGAGATGAACTTTGGCAAATGCATACAATTTCATACAATTTGAAGCTCAAAATAATTGGCCATCTTAAGTCTGAGTACAAAAAATAAATAAATAAATAAAAAGAAAAAAAAAAGTTGCAAAAATTTGTATTTTTCACAATTTTATATAAATACTAAATCTAAGAGCATCTCTAATGGTAAATGTTATTATAGCATCTCCAAAGACATGCTATAATAGCAAATTGTCAAATTATAGCAATAGTGCTCCAATGATACAAAGCCATTTTGACAAATCCCAACTGAAGCCGAGGTTGGACAACTGTCTTGGCTGGTCGATAAACCGAAAGACCGGGTGGTCGACTGGTGGATGAAATTTTGCTGAGTTATGCAGAAACAGAGAGCTTGTCAACCGCGGTTGGTTTGCTGGGAAGGATGAAAAAGGAAGGGAAGAAAGAAAAAAAAGAAAGGAAACAGTTGGTTTTGGATGAATTGACACATTTGGCATTTGCCAAATTTAACAGCTCCAATGGCAAATTATTGAAGAATCACTTTTGCACCAAAATTGTTATATTGAGCAGCTCTAATAACAAACTATTGAAGGCTCTATTTAAAGCAATAAAATTTAGGAACATTAATTTGGCTTTAAAAAATGACTTTTTCCAAATCAATTGTATTACAAAATCTCCGAGATTAGCATATAGATCCAAAGTAAAAATAACAAAAGAATAAAAAAATGTTTTTGATCCATTGATTTTTTTTGACATGAAATTTGAAATTAGCCTTACAATTTCGATTTTATTAATAATTTTGGGTTGTCAATTTTTACTGTCTCATTTTTGATATATTAAGCGAATGCAAAATTTTGAAAGTGAAAAAATTGTTATAGAAATTCATAAAGAATCTTTCACTAAAATAATATAGGGTAATATTTTTACAATTAACAATCATCTTGGTATATTATTTATTTTGATAAATTCGCTTCAGCCTCATTAGTTTTTGAATAATACTATATGCATCAATTAGTGTACTAATTAATGTACCAATTGATAATGTAGGATAATTTAAGAGATTTTTGGTATTTGTAATTTGTATAATGAGTGAGGCTAATAATAATGTCATAACTAGTGTTGGTACACTAGTTAGTACACTAATTGATACATGTAGTACCACAGTTAGTTTTTATACAAGTTAGTTTTGTAATTTTTTCTTATGGCATTAAATTTTTGGGTAAATTACAAATACACTCCTAAAATTTGCTTAAAATGCAAATTGTTCCCTGTGGTTTGAAAAATTACAAATACCCCCTTGTTAGAATTTTTTATTTAACAGAATTAATTAAAAAAATGAAATTTATAATTGCTCTCCTATATAATAGTAAAATTACCTGAATTATTAATTGAAACATATTTTTAACACCATTAAAAACTATTAATTGACTTGATGATTTATTAATAAAATGGGTAATTTGTTATGAAATTAGAAATCTCATAAGGTAGAATGTAATTTTTAAAATTATAGGAAGTAATTCGTATTTTAATCTAATCTCAGATATTGTATTTGTAATTTACCTTAATTTTTTTTTATATTTTTTGAAAAGCATGTGTGGCCTTTCCAGCTGTCAAGGATTTCTCCATGATAAGACTGCTGAGGTGGATAATGGGAAGTTTGTTTAATAACCCTAATTGGCTAGTTTGATTCATTTTTCAAAACGTTGCATTCAATATCTTGTGAGAAGTCATTTGGTGTTTCAAGTGTCACTATGTGGTACCCTAAATTGAATGTGATTGATGGAGAGAGTGAAATTCACTAATTTCTATCAATGAGGAGAGTAACAAGAGGCATGACAATTGGTGATTAATTAGAGACACTGACACATAACAATCCTAAAGTATCCAATAATTTTCCCTTTTTATGATGGTGCAAAAATGGTGCAAACAAATGTTGATTTCTATTTGATAAAATGTTAATCTCTATTTGGTGCAACAAAGACTGCTTGTAATTTTTATTTATTTATTTAAAAGTTTGTGTTTGAGTGCTTTGTGAAATTAAGTAAAAATAACTTAAAAAGCTAATTATTAAAAAAAAAAATGAGAGAATGATATTTCTAACTTTGCTCTTTACTTTTTAATTATCAACGTCCACCTTGCAAGAAGCTATAAGCTATAACAAATAGACCCTTTGCGCCATCCAGCTTCACGAACATCAATCAAACAGAAGAAGAAAATAAAGAGTAAGGTGGGTGTGAAAATGAATTTGTTAACCAATTCACACAATGTAAAACCACATTTTGACCACAACTGAATTAACTCTCCCTCTTCTTCCCTGCTTTTTTTACCATCAAATGCTAACTAATAAATCGAACAAAATCCAACTCGATCCTTTCTATGCTTAAAACCATGCCACCGAAGACATGATGGTATGGATTACACATCAGAACCATACAAAAATAGTTTAGATGTGCAGAGAATACATCAATAAGCTTGTAACCTTCTTAACATTCCATATGAAGGCTTAACCTTTGGTGGTCCTCTAGCCGAGCATACAGAAAGGCACAAGAGCTCACAAAAAATTGTTATCATTGAATATGAAAAATTCAATATCATTCCAAACCCAACCCATATCCTAAAACTATAGTAAATGAAGCTTTTACAGGAAAATAACAATTAATTATAATAAACACTCCTCAAATATATTATACCAACTTTTCATATATTACAGAATTTTCGATTATTTTTCCTATGAACACGAGGGAAACAAAGATAACACAAAGACTCCATAAATAAACATCCAAAACAAGACTACACAAGACTCTTGTGCAGTTTATTCCAAACCAAAACCTCAGGGGACCTAAAACACTAACTAGTACGACACAAGCAAAACAAAGTCACCCTCTATCATCTCATGAGATTAGCATCAAGCTTGAACAGAAGCCATGTGCACAATCAAGTCAACCACACGTGAACTGCAAATGCATAGAAGATTGTGTCAAGGGCCGACGCAACGTTGCGTGCAAGCGACGCGAGTAAAATAGAGTACTGAAATTACCTGTAACCCCATTCATTGTCATACCAAGCAATAAGTTTCACAAAATGTTCATTCAAAGCAATCCCAGCCTTGGCATCAAAGATGCATGACCTACATAAAACACACAAATTCAATAACAATTTCATGAGATCACATCCACTGAGTGTCGCCCACAAACCTAATCAGCCAGAACATTAGGAAGGAAAGAACAGTAGGACAATCTACCTGCTGTCACCCACAAAGTCTGTTGAGACAACGTCAACTTCAGTGTACCCCATAATCCCCTTGAGTTTGCCCCCTGACTCCTTCCTGAAATTAACCAAGAAACGGAATCAAAGATAAAAAAAAAACAGAAGTAAAACCCAACCACAAAACGAGAATTGGCAGTTAAAGAAACTTCATACTAAAGTGTTATTGTTCTGACAAATAAATACAATCAAACAAATCTACTAGGCATCTCAGTTTGACTGTCTAATACATAAAACAATGCAGCTAGTTTGAAGGTATACTATAAACACTCACTTGATCGCATCTTTGATTTGCTGGTAAGAAGCTCCTTTCTCAAGCCTCACAGTGAGATCCACAACTGAAACATCCACTGTCGGAACTCGGAAAGCCATTCCAGTCAACTTGCCATTAAGTGCTGGCAGAACTTTTCCGACTGCATGTTAAGAGTAAAAGAAAGCAAACACACATGCAAATTAATCAAAAAGCTCAACACCATAAGAATATGAAATAAATACCCATTGGGAGTGAACAAAACAGAACAAAATACAGTACCACATTGACACTCCGCATCTCAAATGATATTGATATCAAATCAAATACAGGCAACAATTATCACATATAAGGACAGCGTCATTTACATAATTTGCTGACTACCTTTGTAGCACCAGTGCTGCTTGGAATGATATTGAAGGAAGCAGCTCTTCCACCCCTCCAATCCTTGCTTGATGGCCCATCAACAGTCTTCTGAGTGGCTAGGTGACGATTTACAAGAGAGAAAGATATCACAAATCATATCTCGAAGCAACAACCTAACCATGTAAGCACTCACCAATGATGGAGTGAACAGTAGTCATAAGACCCTTAACAATGCCAAACCTATCATGAATAACCTGGCAAAATTGTTGAAATAGAAATTTTTAAGCAAAGCAATGTACCAATTTTAACTAAGCCAACAATTCTAGCCAATTCTAAATTGGTGTCAGTGTAACCTTGGCGAGGGGAGCAAGACAGTTTGTAGTGCAGCTAGCATTGAAGACGATGTCAAGATCGGGCTTGTATTCCTTCTCATTAACACCCACAACAAACATAGGGGCATCCTTACTTGGGGCAGAAATGATCACCTTCTTTGCACCACCCTAATTACACCAAACAGTTTAGCCCATTGACCAGAAACAGTATAACGAATAGCAAGAGTATTTTTACTACACTCGTGCCATTTCCAAAACTCTGAAGTAGTTTTGAACTTACTTTTCAAATCTATCTTGCTTTATTGTTTTGAGAACTCGTGTTTTGATAACATGAAAACACGACTTCAAACTCAGAGTCATGTTTTCGAATTGTGATCTACTGATTTAATCAACTTATTGTAAAAAATTTTGAAATCGTGTTTTCAAAACAAGATTTCAAACCATAACTCAAAACACGACTTTTCAAAACGATTTGAATTTGGGAAGTAAGTTCAAAATGTCTTGCATTTGGAACATAAATTTTGTTATAACTCAGGTTTGGTAAAAAACACAAATAAGTTGATCTGATTAACAATCATTGAAAAGCATTTTCATGTATTTTTTATTACATATACACCAATCAAACTTTTTGTTATAACTCAGGTTTGGTAAAAAAAACACAAATAAGTTGACCTGATTAACAATCATTTGAAGAGCATGTTCATGTATTTTTTATTACATATACACCAATCAAACTTTAGTCACAGATCATCGTATACAGCGAACTAAATCAAAAGAATCATACAATCCAACTGATGCATAAAAATCAATAAACAAAGAAGGTAATCAAAATTGAACCTTCAAGTGGGCAGCAGCCTTTTCCTTATCAGTGAACACTCCAGTGGACTCCACAACAAACTCGGCACCAATTTCCCTCCAGGGGATTTCTTCAGGGTTCCTGAAAATTCATGCAAAATATGCCGAGAATGACCCTGATTTCATTCTGATTCAAATGCAGGAAAGTTAAGTGGTGCTAGAAATGGCATAAATACCTGATGCCGAACACAGTGACTGGTTTCTCCCCGAAAAGAAGGGTCTTTGAAATCAATCTCTAATATCTATTCATATTTTAGCACCTATAAAGCAGAAAAAATTAATTATTAGCGTTTACTTATATATTTGATATATAAAATATATAGTCTACTATAGGCGCTTCCAATCTTAAAAAATTCTATATGCCCTGGCTTCCCCGCCCCTCTCCTGCTCGGTCTCTGCCCCTGCCTCTTTCTATTGGCCTCGTTTGGCAACAGGCCGGTTTAGCCAAAAAGCCAAAAAGTTACTAAAAAAAGTCAAAAAATCAACAATCTATACCAAAAAGTCAAAGATTCTCTTTTCTCTCTACTTTTTGCACATCTTTTTTGTAAAAAACCAAAAAGTCATCCCAAACATACTAATTTTTTTTTAGCTCATATTTTAGTTAAATAGCCAAAAAGTTACTAAATTAGTCTGTTCCCAAACAAGGCCTTATGTGACTCAATCCTTTGGTTAATCAATTAATTGCGACATGAAATCTACCAAAATCTCTCAATCACTCTCTTCTACAATGCAATTAATAAGAAAACAATGCTACATGGACTAATTTAAAAAAGAGAGAAATACACTCTCTTTGAATTGCAATTCTAGAAATACTTATTTCTGATTTCAAGAGAATATACGAAATCGAGATTTCCACTCAAGATCAACAAATAAATGTTTACAAAAATGCAGACCAAACCAAATGACTCCTCAATCATGACAATGATGTGAACTCTAATTCCATTACGCTTACGCATTGGGGAACCTTCTTTGATCATACAATACAAATCCAAAAGAAAAGCAAGTACATATATATATATATAGAGAGAGAGAGAGAGTGTGTACTGTTGGAGGTGGAGAGATTCGAGAATGGGACGCTTGAGAGAAACGATCTCCCAACCGTGCATGCGCAATCCACGGCGGAGCTCAACTCCGTCGGAACAAAGCTCAGTCTCTTCCAATTCATACTCCATCTTCTCCGGCTCGAACCTCTCCCGGAAAATTCTACCTCCGTCGTCCTCTTCCGCTTCCACGCCCACCACCACCACCACCACCACCGTCTTCTTCCTCCGAGCAAGTTTGTAACTGGACAGGCTTGTTTCTTTATTCTTTCTCCTGTGCCTGTCGCAGAGAGTTTTGTCTTCGTGGGCCTTCCTCCTTTCTTGGGCCTTTGTTTGGAGAATCGGGTTGAACCCTCCATACATGGGCCTTAAAGAGAATTTGGGCTTTCGTTACCATCTAAGGCCTTGTTTTTAACTTGAGAGAAACAATCTTCTGTTTTCGTTATTATGATTTATTTTTTTTGAAAATTTAGAGTCCTCTAACGTAAAATTGGCTTATTATTGTCTTATTATAATTATTATTATTTTTCAAATGATCAAATAAAAAAAAATATAATAAAATAAGCTGATTTTTCTCAATCTAAAATAGCATAATCCAAACTAGCCCTAAAATAGGTAATAGCTAGTAAACAAAGCCCTGCTTACAATAGAGTATAGGGGTACTAGATAAGACTGGACATGAATTAAATTGATTCAATTAGTGCTAAACTCAAAACTGAATCAACCAATCAACTTAGTTTCCAATTTTTTATGCCTTGAATCAAACCATTCCAACTTGAAAACTAACTCAAGTTGGAATCAAAATCCCACATTAAATCTATTTTTTGAATGCTCATTATAAAATACAATTTTACAAAAAAAAAAAAATAATAAATAGTTTTCAAAGTAAAATTATTAAGGTCTAAAATTTACATAATTATAATGACAACTTTCACATAAAGTGAAGTTAGATTAAATATATAAAAATTTTAATATGTAAAGTGAAGTTAGGTTGGAATCAAAATCCCATATTATGTAACATCTTTTTATTTCATCTTAACCATAATACTTAGTAATCCAATTCTTTATAGCAATTCTTTTCTCCTAGGGTATAATTTTATACCCTTAGTTTCATCATTTATCCAATATTTTATTCCATTCATTCTCATAGTAAAACTTATATTCCATAATCCTATAATAATTTCATTCATATCTAATCCCATAAAGAATAATCTTCATGTCAAACGAGTCCACAAGTACTAAAGATGAAAGATTAACATTATTTTATTGAAGTAAAACAATCCATCCATCTAAATCTCCAAACTATTATTTAAACATATTGCTAATACTGAAAAGTCATGACTTGCGCAACCACTAGCTCAGCCGTGGAACCAGTGTTATTAAAAGCGCGCCTAGGCGCGAGCCTAGGCGCAAGGCGAAGCGAGGCGCAACCTGTGCGCCTGAACTGGTCCCAGGCGAGGCGCGTTGAAGAAGTCGCGCGCCTTAGGTGCGACTGGAAGCAGGCGAGAGAGGCGCAAGGCTCGCGCCTAGGCGCGACTGATGTTTACGCCCTAATCTTTGACTGAAACGACTGAAACGAAGCCCTAATCTGTGTCGTCTCTTCGCCTCTCCATCTCTCGACTTTGATTCGACTTCGACTGTGGACAGGTCTCCTCGATTCGACTTCGCACAGGTCAAGCCCACCCATCTCCTCCATTCGACTTCGACTGTGGACCTCGATTCGACTTCGCACAGGTATGTTTTATTTTGATCTCACTCGATTCGACTGTGGACCATTCGATTCGACTTCGATTCTTCTTCGACTGTTTCTGACTGTTTCTGATCTCACTCGATTCTTCTTCGACTGTTTCTGACTGTGGACCATTCGATTCTTCTTCGATTCGAATGTTTCTGATCTCACTCGATTCGATTCGACTGTGACCATTCGATTCTTCTTCTGATCTCACTCTCTCTCTCTCTCCCCTTCTTCTTCTTCTTCTTCTTCTTCTTCTTCTTCTTATGCCATTCGATTCGTCTGTTTCTGATCTCTGTTTTATTTTATTTTATTATTATTTTTTTTTTTTTTTTCAATTATGTTAGGAAAAAATATAAATAAATAAATACAAATACAAAATAAATAAATAAATATATATAAATACAAATACAAAATAATAAATAAATAAATACAAGTCTTTTTTTCCCCTTATCTGTTAGGGAAAAAAAATAAATTCTGTATTTATTAAATTTTATATTTATCTGTATTTATTAAATTATGTATTTAATAAATTCTGTATTTATCTGTTAGGGGAAAAAAATAAATTCTGTATTTATTAAATTATGTAGTTATCAGTATTTAATAAATTCTGTATTTATCTGTATTTGCTTTTCTTGTGCTCTGTTTGAAATGCATGCTTATACTCATTTGTCTATGTTAAAATAGCGATATGTGTTGGTATTTATTTTTTTAAATGTTCAATATTTCATTTTGTTTATGTTATACCAGTTAGTTATTTGCTTATATGTCTCATATTAAATTATATTATTTTAACTTGTCATGGTGCGCTTTACTTCGATAAAGCCTGCGCCTCGCCTTGCGCCTTGCGCCTAAAGCCTCAAGAGACCTTGGCGCCTTGGTGCGCTTATCGCTTTTAATAACACTGCGTGGAACTGAACATCATCTAGAAGTTACTGGACTGCTTACATTTGAAAAAAAGAAATTTTAAAAACAACGAATCTTGAAAACCTATGTTTTGTTCTCACCACTGAGATATACAAATATATGTCTCATGTTAATCGTGGACTAACAAACACTATATCTGAGCAGAGCGATATTAATAAGATCTACATCCTATTCCAAATCCAGAATTATTGATCATGTGTACCACATAACAAGAATCTAACATGTAAGCCATCAATGCCTTCCATCGATATTCTAGCAATTCTCTAAGATGAGTAAATTCCATTCCACTCCATAAGTTCTCTTAAAAAAATTTGAGGTTGACTGCTCTGAAATCTCATCAATGCTTATTCATAGATGGCCTCGAAATAACTCACAGGAATTTCTGAGGGAGAAGACAAAGCTGTAACACACTTGAACTGTTCAAAAAAAAAAAAAAAATTCAAATTAGATTATTGCTTGCACATATGAGATAATGTCACGGCCTAAATTGCTAAAGACCCGACTCCCATAAGTTTCTGCAACTTTTTGTTGATAAATATTAGTGCTGGAAGTTAATGGCTATAAAAGAAACTTAACCAATCAACCGCGATTGGTAGCTCGAAAACTCGTGGCTCGAGTTTGGCTCGACACCAAAACGACGTCGTTTTGGTGTCATTTTTTTTTTTTTTTTTTTTTTTCATGTTTTTGTTGCAGATCGGGAAGAATTGCAGATCGGGAAGAAGAAGAAGAAGGGTGGAGAAGAAGAAGGGAGGAGGAGGAGGAGGAGGAGGGGAGGAGGAGGAACTGGAGGGGGCAAAATGGAAGGAGGCTGGAGGCGAGGCTGGGCGGAGGCGGAGGCGGAGGGGGCTGCAATGCGACGGACCTGCGAAGGCGACTTGGGGGCTGCGACGGCGACGGACCTGCGAAGGCGACCTGCTGCCTGCGACGACGAGGAGTTGCCTGCGACGACCGGCGCTGGGCCGATCTCCTCCTTCTTCCTCTCTTCTCTCCCTCTTTCTCCTTCTCCTCTCTTCTCTCCCTCTTTCGAGCCAAACTCGAGCCCTAAATTCGAGCTACGAGGAATTTCTCCTTAACCAATACCCAATCAATTGCATCCAATTATAGGATCTAAATCTCCTCAGAAAAGATAAGAACTTGTTTGTTTTTGTTTTCATCATTTTCCAAAAAAAAAAAAAAAAAAACCCTAGTTTGGCAAACTATTTCTGGTGTTTCAGAAAAATTGTACGAAAGCAACCAACTTTTTAATAAAAAAATAAAAAGTGTTTTTGAAAACTGTTTTGCCACAAAAATGATAATAATATGAAAACGAGTGTTTTCGTACTCTGTTTTTATTTCCAAAAAAAAAAATGAAAACACAACCAAACATGCCCAAAAATTGTGAGTTCGTCATGCTACAACAGTGCAAGATGAAGATGGCACACTGTTATCCAATACAAAATGAAATACCTTATGCTGCATGTATTTATCTCTTACTGCTTCAAAAGATATTCCTCTTCCACTCAATTGCAAATCATGAATGGCGAGGACGCATTCTTTCAATTCTGATGGTCTATAACCTGAGTAGTTTTCCAGTGCTAAGTTCTGCAAAATGTATAAATAATACATGGATAAGTTTATAAATAAAAACAAAATTAAAAAAAAATGTATCCAATAAAACTTGCCAGAGATTGATTTTACCCTACGTAAATTTACTTTTGCATTTATTTTATAGAGCTAAAGCAGAATCATTAACATAATCTTTAGTTTGTCACCAATCCAAGGAATTCCTAACTTTTTGCGGTGTTTTCACAGATTAAGTTTACCTAAAGATTAAGTTTAGTGCCATTTAAGATTCAGTAACCTATTTATTGACCTACCAGCTTAAATCTTCAACACAAGAAGAAAACTACGATGGAAACAGTCTGTTGCACCAGTAAATAAATGGAAGTAGTTCTTACCCAAGGATGTATCTTAGGTTCGATTGTGAATCTAGAAAGAAAGATGGCTGAAGCAGCAACCAATGATGGCAAGAAGCGCAGACACCCATAATCTAACAAACTTAACTCTGCAAGGTAACAACCCAAAAACTCCATTTGCAAATCGACAAACTAGAATGGACAGAAAATACTGAATCAGTGACAATCAAAGCGAGAAAGAAGAATAAAAAAAAGAAACATTAAATCATAATAATAACAACTATGTCAAGAAGATGGCCTACATTGCAATTCTCTTGAAAAGTCCTAGTGAAAATTCTGCAAATCCACCAAGAAAATTGTTATTGGTTCCACAATAATTAAAATGTAATCACAAAGGCAAACGTAACAACAGCATCACTGTCAAAATAAGTAGTAATGAAAGAAATAGTAGGATTGCAAAATGACAATGTTTCTACCTCGTAAAATTTTTTATTGTGGGAGTACCCATCTCATAGTTCAAAAAGTTGAGGACATCTCGCTCCATCTTCACCACCTGCACAATCACCCCCCGAAACATGTACAAGTGTTGATAGATTTTATTTGTGGCAAAAAAAAAAAAAGACGAAGACAAATTCGTGAGGGACAAACTCACCTCTTCCTTTGTATAAGTATTATCTGTTATATAGCAAAAATCTTCAACATGAGGAGGACTGATCTCTTCATATTTGCTGCATTATAAACCATAAAAAAGTACCATTGAGAGAATCAACTCACATAATGACCAAGACAAATAAGAATATATACGATGGGGTTCATGAGCATACGAGGCAACAAGCATGCAAGAAACACCAAGAAGCTGAAGCTTGTTCTTGCTTACAGCATGATGAGATAGGAATCTATCAATGTAGGATACAGTGAGATAAAGGGTGTCCGAGACAAGTTTGTATTCCTCTGCAACCTCAACCAACCAATCCAATAGAATATCTCGCATAGTTTGATTAATATCATTTTGAACCTTTTCCATGTAATTGGGCAAGGGTCTCCTCTTTTCCTCTACCTGAATTATAGACCATAATTGGATTAATACAAATCCCATTTTCCCAAATTAACTCTACTCTTACCAAGTAAGAAACAAAGCTCAGCATCAATTTCATATTCTTAAAATCAAACCATCCAGAGAATTGATGCAAAATTGGATGACACATCAAAAGCCCTAACACTTGAATGAGAGAATTGTTCCCTAAGACACATTTTGGACCCTTACAAAAATATGTAAATAGAGGCTATCAAAACCAAAAACCCTAATATTCCATTAGAAGAGATTGTAGGATATAGACAAAAATTAAACATTTGAAGTACAGGCTTGTTTTTAAGGAAACAGAAAACTCCAGTCAAACTAGCTTCTACGACTAATGGCAACAAAATTTACCATCAAACCCATATAGAAAAACGAATCAAATTTTTGTGTACCTTTAATAACTATAAATGTAAATGTAAACTTACTAAAGTGAATCAAGAGAAAATAAATTTAACCCTCAAATTTTCTTCCTTCATCTGCCATTTTCTCAGCAACCAAACAGAGATCTACCATCAAACCCATAAATGAAGTATAACACATCATACCTCCAAGGAGTGAAGATGCTGATATATAAGAGGTGTATCAGCACGTTTCTGGGGATCATCGAAACTCGCAACAATCTCCAGTCCATCTGACTCCTGAACCTTCTTTTTCTTCGTCTTCGTGGACTTGGATTTGGGCTTCCGGGTACTCTCAAAATCGGAATTGTGAGACAACCCATCAACATTGGGGGAGTTGGTGAGGTCGCCCAATGGAACTCGCTTCTTAGTTCCGGCGGGCAATTGAGACTGATTGCCTGTGGCGGTTGAAGCAAAGGGTCGCTTCTTGGATGAGCGGATGGTTGGAACACTGTTTTCTTGCTCGCCCATTTGGGGATTTGATTCAAGGGTTTAGGGTTTTGGAAATGAATTAGGGTTTAAGAATTAGAGAACGCAGAAGAAGATTATGAAGAATATAGTGGGCTTGTTTGGTTTGTGTTTCATAAACATGTTTTGGAAAAAAAAGTACGAAAATATGTTTGGTTTGGTGTTTTGGGAAATTTGTTTTGGAAAATTGTTTTGAGAGAGAGTTTTGGAAAAAGTGATTGATTTGATATGTGTGTGAGAGAGATTTGTTTGGAAAAATTGTTTGGTTTGTGTGTTTTGGAAAAATTTTTTAGAAAAATTTGTTTGGTAGAGAAAATTTCTGAAATTTATTTATAGAGAAAATTTCTGAAATTTTTTTCAGAAACATCAACCAAGCCCAGTATGTGTGGGTATGTGTGAAGAACTGAGAGTGGACTCCTATTGAATTTGTAGAGAGAGAGGGGGAGGGAGGAGGAGAACGAATGCCGCCATTTCCATGATTTTAAAAGTCGTAATGCCGCGCTCTCGGTCAGTTCTGCTTGCTTTGGAATGTCGGATAAACATGTAAATATATAAATGGGAAATTACCTGTCAATCGCAACTCTAAAAAATTATTAGACCATATCTAATTGTTCATAATTAAAATTATAATTTAATAATGAATGGTGTAAAATAGAATAGAATAGCAATATTATTTTAATAGTCAAATTATTATTTTTTTAGCTTAACCAACTTTTTGGTGATTGTCTGAACAGTCGTTCAATGTTAACAACTTTAACCAACTTTCAATGGTTGTTCTGAGCATTCGTTCAAATTTGTTGTCTCTTTCTTTATTTGTTCTGTTGGCAACTTTGGGTTCGTTTGGGAAGTGTGTTAGCGTTTTGACTTTTTTTGTTATTTTAGCATGGGGCTAAAAAACTTGATTTGGGAAGGGTTTTTGACTTTTTTAACTTTTTTGTGAGAGAAAAAATATAATGATTATAAGTTAGATGTAATATTTTGTCTTACTGAACTAAAAAGTCTATTTTATTTTTTATAACTAAAATAACCAAAAAAAACCCCGAGTTGGGCTTCTGAACGAAGCCTTTAGCTATAACTCAAACTTGTGCCAAATTTGGTACAATATATAACAGAACTATACTTTGGTAGGGATTTTAATAAACCATCAAACCAGCATTTTTTGGAATTATAGTTATATTTTAGCTTTAGCGGCTCTTATAGTTTGCCTTGGAGATGCTTTTACATATGTATGAAAAAATTTATAATTTTAATTATTAATATTGATAAGATTTATTATTAACTTGTAATTATTTTTAAACTCTTAATTTCATTTGAAATTTCTCCATATATAAATGAGAGGGAGATTTATGATCTGGAATTTGGCCGGACAGATTTGGGCCGAACAAGGGGTGGACCGAGGTAGTACTTTGTATTATTGAACTAAAAAGTCTATTTTATTTTTTGTAACTAAAATAACCAAAAAAACCCCCGAGTTGGGCTTCTGAACGAAGCCTTTAGCTATAACTCAAACTTGTGCCAAATTTGGTACAATATATAGCAAAACTATACTTTGGCAGGGATTTTAATAAACCATCAAACGAGCATTTTTTGGAATTATAGTTATATTTTAGCTTTAGCGGCTCTTATAGTTTGCCTTGGAGATGCTTTTACATATGTATGAAAAAAATTTTAATTTTAATTATTAATATTGATAAGATTTACTATTAACTTGTAATTATTTTTAAACTCTTAATTTCATTTGAAATTTCTCCATATATAAATAAGAGGGAGATTTATGATCTGGAATTTGGCCGGACAGATTTGGGCCGAACAAGGGGTGGGCCGAGGTAGTACGGTCCTATCTTGAAAGAACTTGCCTTGATTAATGCAATGTGTGGTTTGACTGAGCTACCTAGTTTCGTGTATCGAAGTCGGTCAAGTGAGTAGTTCGGCACCAAGGAAAGGCGCGGTTGGACCGAGCTACTTGTGTTTGCTCGGCAGTAAGGCCGACGGCAAACCTGCATTGTCACAACCCAAACCCGCCCCTATGGGTTTAGCACCGTAACCGGCCAGTAATCCGAGATTACCGAAGGCCTGCTGAACAGTAATATAGTAAAACAGAGTACAGGGGCATGGAGGAAGCCAATACAGTAAATAAACAATGTCCAATGAGCTGTGACAGTCTGTATGCAAAAAGACTTTTCACACATATATACAGTCAGTGACGAAACAGTGTGTACATAATATACAATCATTCAGAGCAGGGACCTAGTCCCTATTAAACAGTACGGTACAGTCTACAATTATTACAAAACAGATACAGAGACAGACGGGAACTTAAAACACCCCTAAGCCAAAGCTTGATAGGCTCGGAACCTCGCAGTGAGGCACATAGGTTGGCTTGACAAAAAGGGAAATCTACTCCGCGCTCCTAACTCCGGTCTGGTGCCTGTACACCTACATATATATATGAGCAGTGAGCTAAAGCCCAGTGAATAACATAATGTGTAAAGGAGTTAAGAATGAATATCCTTACAGTAATGAAAACAGTTCATTGATTCAGTATATCAGTCATTTAGTCATATGTGGTACATCCATTAGCATAGCAGTACAGTAAACAGTAGGTTTTAAAAGACTGGACAGTAAATGATGGCCATCAATCAGTAAACAGTAATTGTTCCAACAAGGGAACCGACAGAGATCTCTGTAACAGTAGCAGTAAACAGTAGTTGCTAAGGATGCCACAATACAGTTCAGAATATAGGATATACATTCATTCAGTTAACAATATCAGTTCAAAAAGCAGTACAGTTCAGTTGTTCAGAAGATAGTCATTATTGAACATATCTTTACACAATTGTCACTCACAGAGTTTTGGGCTACAGTAAGCTAGAGCGCGTCTCCGGAAGCCGACCCTACACAGTTACAAATTGAACACACACTAAGCTATACAGTTGGGAAAGATAATAACTTAATCCCTAATTTGCCTCGGTGTGTTCTACATCTATATCCTCATTAAGATGTCTTAAACTAGACCTAAGAATGCCTAGGATGGGATGAGAATGCAAAGATGCACTTAGAAAACATTTTCAGAATTTTCAGAAAACAGGGGTCCCGCTCGAGTGTAAATTACTCCGCTCGAGCGGACATACAGACAGAGGTTCCCGCTCAAGCGTCACTTACCACGCTCGAGCGGTCTGCAAAACAGTCAAAAGTGCTGGATGGGTGAAAATCACGCTCGATAAGGCGCTCGATAGCTGCTCGAGCGTAAGACACAAGGTCCCGTTCGAGCGTCCAATACCCCGCTCGAGCGGACATCAAAACAGTGCAAAGTACTGGATGCTCGAATTCCCCGCTTGAGCGCCACTTTCCCCGCTCGAGCGGGAGTGCAAAATCTGGAAAACCCAGATTGCACCTTCAAGCTTAAAACCAAGTTCTAATGCACCAAAATCGATCCTCTTGGGCTGAAAACCTGGAAAACACTTGTAAAAACATAGTATGACATGTTTTAAAACTCAATTTGAGAAATCAAAGCCCAAGGGTAGTTCAATTGAACTCATTTTCAAACCAAATTTCATGAACAATCTTCAAACATGACATGCATGCATTTTAAACAACTTTCAAGCTTCAAAACATGCTTTAATGAGCCAATTCCTCCAAGAACAAGATGAAATCATGGATTATGATCAAAAGATGGACATGCATGCAAGATTTCCATGAAATCAAACTCAAAACTCTTCAATGTACACATGCATGCATGATTCAAGCTACAATTCAACATTATTAGACTAAATCTTGACTTAGTTTACTAGAGGCTCATGAATCATGTAAGAACAAGCTTTGAATACACAATTAAAAGGATAGATTTCTTACCTAGGTCCTCAAATACAAGTCTAGAAGCTCAATTAAACAATTATCCTTCAATTTCTTCAATTCACCAAGCAAATCACAAGGAGGAACTCAATTTCTCTCTCCCTCTCTCTCTCTAGGTCGGCAAGAACAAGGAAGATGGCTGATGAAATGTTTGTGTTCAATGTAATAAGGCTTCTAATTGTGTTGGCTAAGTGGGCCACTAAGGCACCAATGTAAATAAGTCCAACTCAGCAATTTAGCTTATTTTAATCTAATTAAATCATACCAAATCACTCTTCAGATGATTACACCATAAAATTACATAAATTCCAATGATCATAAAACATTAATCAATTTTGGACTCGGCCGCCGATAAGGCCTTCAATTAGCAGTTTAAACACAAAGACATGAACAGATAATTTAACGATCGAACAGATAGAATGCAATTCAAACAGATATACTCAATCAATCAGTTTCAGATTTTAGTCAGTCAGTTCAGTATTTTAATCAGTTCAATTACTTATCATAATCAGTCTCAATTGAGCAGTAATCAGTAATTAATCGGTAAGCAGTGATGAGGGTTATTACATGCATGAACTATCCTGAGCTCGGTCATGCCGGGATGCAGCCTAGCTCGATCGTCGTTGAGCTTAGCTATTGGAATACAGCCGAGATGGAGAAGCTCGGCTGCCGAGCTCCCAGTAGAGTGGGCAGGCAGTTGGGTTAGGTGATGTTCAGCGAGGTTTGTGCTGACGGATGGGATAGCAGAGCACGTGTCAGGAGATCATTGGGAGTAGATTTGGGGCGCAGAGGGTATATAAACAGGTCTGCGCCCCCCATACCAAAAGAGACAAACCTTTTTATAAGAAATACTTACACTCAAACACTATCTCCTCTTTCTCTCCCTATCCCAAGGTGTGTGCTAACTTGATCGTCGGAGGGGCTTTCCGGCCACACACCACCGGGTAGCTCACCGCCGTTGTGCTCGCAGGTGATCGGACAGAAACGGAGCTTGGAAGAAAGGAGTACGGGCTTGCCGGAATATTTGCTCCCCGTACAATTGGCGCCGTCTGTGGGAATCTTTGCAAACAAAACCTTGTCTTCCAGGCTCATCTGATCGCCGTTCATGGTGAACAACGATGAGATTCCGTTGTCCACCATCGACGGAGTTACCCCGGAGTCAGGCAGACGGAGAGAAGGACATCCCACCGTCCCTCCGATGGCGGACTTGGAGACATTCCCAGGATAACAGTCAGGAGACGTGCGGGATAAGCGTGGGAGGAGCTATGGTCATTCACGGAGTCCAGACAGTCATTGGCGGCGGAGAGAATCACATACGAGACGTCTGGAACATAAGCTCAGAGACCAGGACGCCGTCATTCGGTGAATGGCGGCGGAGATGGAGGAGCTGAAGCGGCATGTCAAAGGGAAGGGTGTAGCTGGAGTGGGAGACCACGGTGAGCGCACCCAACCCCGCCGCTCAGGCAGTCAGAGTCAGCGGCACACTCCGTCCATCTCTATCACCAGAAGTTACAAGGTTGGTGATTCCGATGTGCGCGCAGAGAAGTCCAGCGCGCAAGATAGCACTTACCAGCCCTCACGTCTGGAGACGATGTCGAGGTACTCTTATTCCGCTCGATCAGAGGATTTGCGGGCAATCTTGAAGGAACGGGCTCGCCGGCGGGAGGCTTAGAGGGTGCCGGCGTTCCAGCGGCTATCCTACGGAGTTCACACCAGCGAGGAGGTCGGAATGCCTCCACCCCGCCAAGCAGCGCCGCTCCTTGTAGACTCAAACTTGGCGAGGCTGAGCGCCACCCCTTTCTCCCTAGAGATAGAAACAACACCGCTTCCGGCAGGCTTCCACCAGCCTAAATTCATACTTTACGACGGAAAGACCGATCCTTATATGCATGTAAGCCACTTCCGATAGGTTATGGTCGGACATAGGCGGAATGACGCACTTATGTGCCTTATATTCCCATCAAGCTTTGGCAAACTGGGCTTGAAATGGTTTGAAAGGTTGCCAGAAGGAAGTATCGAGAGGTGGCATCAGTTGGCCGAAGCCTTTGTGACGCGCTTCAAAACCAACACCAAAACACCACAGGAAGTTGATCACTTACTGAGTGTCAAGATGGAACCGAGCGACACATTGAAGGCGTACAACTCCAGATATTGGGAGACCTTCAACGAGATCTTGGATTGCCCGGTCAACCTTGCAATCACTCAATACAAGCGTGGTCTCCCGGTCGGACATAGACTACGGGACTCGCTTACCATGCACCAGCCGACATCCATGGGCCAGCTCATGCAGCGTATTAATGAGCACATCCGAGTTAAGGATGATGCGTCGGCATCTACCGCGAAGGTGATTCCGGTAGCAACAGACAAGAGGTCAGCTGGCAAAGTGCACGCAGTCGGACAAGAGTCCAGCCGATCAGGTGACCACGCAGAGGAATCGGACCGTGGCTCGAATCGCAAGAACCGGGAAAGGGGACGTCGGAATGGCCGGGATGACTACCCCCGAGATGACGTAGCCGATGCCAACAGAAGGTTGAAGGCCAGGACAGGCATCACCACGGTCTTCAAGATTCCAATCTATCGCATACTTAGTGAAATCCGAGACGAGGAGTATGTCCGGTTTCCAGCTAAGTTGGGCGACGGTCAGAAGGACTTCAATCCGCGGTACCGTTGCACGTTTCACCGGGAGCGCAGCCACCGGACAGAGGATTGTTTGCCTTTGAGGCAACACTTGGAAGAGCTAGTCGTAGCCGGACACCTGGACCTTTACATCGATGGAGGAGTTAAGGCGAATCAAGCTCCGGTTAATCCGCGGGGACCGAATGACCGTGATGCGCTCCCGCAAGGAGTTATTAATGTCATCCACGGCATAGTGGAGCCGGCGCAGGTATGCAAGCTCTGGGGTATGATCAAGAAGGCAGAACACATGAGGGAGGTCTTGTCGGTTCAGCCTACGATCAAGAGGGGGAAGACCCAAGAAAAAGATATGCTCAGTTTCTCCTCAAGGGATCTAGAGCGTATTCAGACACCGTACAACGACGCCTTAGTAGTGACGTTCCGCGTCAAGGAATTTGATGTCAGACGGATCTTGATCGATCAGGGAAGCTCGGTCGAGATCATGTACTACGATGCATTCAAGCAGCTCAAGCTCCGTGATACAGACTTGGCTCCGGCGACTTCGCCACTAGTTGGTTTCAACTCACAATCGGAATGGCCTTTGGGAAAGATTATCCTACCGGTCAAGGCAGGATCCGTGGTCAAGCAGGTGGAGTTTTGGGTGTTACAAGTACCATCTACTTATAACCTGATCCTTGAAAGGGGATGGCTTCACGCGATGCAAGCCGTGGCATCGACCTACCATCAGGTGATGAGATTCCCCTCGGCTATGGGGCAATCGAAGAAATTTGGGGAGATCAAGTCATGTCAAAACAGTGCTTCGTGGCAGTCAACGGGAGCCGGGCTGCCAAAGGCTTCGTTCAAATAATAGAAGGACTGGAAGACCGGGAAGTTCTTGACGATGTAGGCACCAGGGCAGAGGATAAAGCCGTTGAGGAATTGGTGGAGGTGCGAATTGATACAGAACATCCAGACAAGTTCTTCTTGCTCGGCTCCAGCCTTACTGCCTAAGAAAGGACCAAAATGGTTGAGTTTTTGATGGCCAACATCGAGGTCTTCGCATGGTCGCCTTACGACATGCTCGGCCTCGATCCAAGTTTTATCTGCCATCACCTCAATGTCTTCCCCGGAGCAAAGCCAGTCATTCAGTGAACAAGGAGATCAGCGCTGCATCACGCCAAGGTAGTTGCTGAGGAAGTGAAAAACTTACTTGAGGCACGAGCAATTCAGGAAGTGCACTACCCTCGTTGGATTTCCAACACAGTAGTGGTGCCCAAGAAGAATGGGAAGTGGCGAGTTTGTGTCGATTACAAGACAGTCAACCGAGCTTGTCCGAAAGACAGCTTCCCTTTGCCCAGAATTGACCAGCTTGTGGACTTGACGGCTGGGCATAACAGGCTTAGTTTCTTAGATGCCTATCGCGGCTACCATCAGATTGCCATGCATGGGCCCGACCGAGAGATCACCTCCTTCACGACTCCAAGGGGACTCTTCTGCTATCGAGTCATGCCTTTTGGTTTAAAGAACGCCGGGGCAACTTTTCAGAGGATGGTGACCAAGATGTTTGCTCCTTTGCTGGGTCGGACAATGGAGGCTTATATTGATGATATGGTGGTTAAAAGCCGGCATCAAGAAGACCACTTGTCCGACTTAGCCAAGATGTTCGCCATTCTCAAGAAGCACAAGTTACGCCTGAATGCGTCTAAGTGTGCCTTTGGCGTAGGATCTGGAAAATTTTTGGGATTCCTAGTCACGAACCGAGGTATCGAAGCAGACCCCACATAGATTAGAGTCGTGCAAGAATTGAAACAGCCTAGCTCGGCTAAGGACGTGCAGTATCTGGCCGGAATGGCCGCCACGCTTAATCGATTTATAAGCCGGTCATCAGATCGCTGTCGCCCTTTCTTTTAGGCATTGAAATCAAAGTTCTCGTGGGATAAAGAGTGTGACCGGGCTTTGGCCGAGCTCAAGGAGTATCTGGCTTCGGCGCCATTATTAGTAACACTGAAACCCGGCGAGGAACTCTACCTTTACCTGGCCGTTTCACGGCATGCAGTCAGTGCGGTGTTTGTCCGAACTGAAGGAATCAAGCACCTCCCAATCTTTTACGTCAGTAAAACCTTGCTACCGGCTGAGTCGAGATACTTGCCGTTGGAAAAGCTTGCGTTGGCATTGATGATGGCTTCAAGGAAGTTGGCGCACTATTTCCACGCCCATACCATCATCGTTCTGACTGAGTTCCCCCTTAAGGCTTTGTTTGAACGGACGGACTTTTCAGGTCGAATTCTCAAGTGGGCGGTCGAATTGGGACAATTTGATGTAAAGTTCCAGCCGCGCACTGCTATAAAAGCCCAGACCTTGACTGATTTCGTTGCTGAATTCTCACCTGGAACTCATCCTGTAGTGACCCTCATTCCCGCCTCAACTCTGTACATGAGTAATTGCATGAACTTGTTTTGCTAAGCTTGCATTAGTGAACCTTGACTTGTTTAACCTAGAATAAGATTCTTGTTTTGCTTTGCACTTATGTGATATTGATTGTTAGTCTTGTTCCCTCTTGGTGAGTCTAGCCGAGGTCGTCGTAAGCCGAGGTAACACCCTTGAACCTCTCACACCTATGATCACTTTGGAACCATTTCGGTTGACCTCCATCTTCACCCCGGCATATTGGCCGAGGTATGTTTGTCTAGGCCAGAACGCCATCCTTACACCCAGTGGTCTTGTCCCTGGACAGGTACGACCTAGACCGAGGTGTGGCACATCTAGGCCGAGGTATGGCACAGCTAGGCCAAGTGTTGTCCTTCCTAGCCGAGATCACTGATACCTTGTCGTCGGAGCCGATGATTTCACCCGATGTCATCACCTTGCCAGTAAGCCATACCGTCTTACTTGTAGAACACCCTTTGTCATGGTCATGTCTTGTCTGTCAGCCACCTGCTAGAGAAAACCCAACCGGCCTTTGCCACGTGACCCAGCTGTGGGTTGAGTCTGAAATAAATCAAGAGAACCCATTGTTTTGTATCATATCCTTGTTGTTAGAGAGAGAAGCTCTAGGAAGAAGAAGAAGTTTTAGTGTGAGAAGGAGAGGACTTCCAAGCTTGATTCCTAGAGATCAAACCGTTAGATTCGCATCTTGAGGTTAGATTCTTGATCTGCTCTTATGATTCTTCATATCCATCTAGCTGCATTGCACGATCTAGTACGATTCATGAGCCATGCATTGGTTTTAAAGATTGGTTTTAGAAAGAGAAATGGTGTTCTTGAGTTCTTGAAGAAAAGTCTTGTTTTGATCCAAAAGCTTACACCAAGTTCCGTGTTTTTGTGTTTGTTTTCATGAAACCTTTAAGTACGGGTACCCAGGTCCATGTTTTGAACTCATTTCATGAAAACCCAGATTTTGTGATAACAAGTTTGATCTTTGCATATATCTTCTTCATGTTCTTATTCTTTAAGAGGGAAACCCAGATTTTCCCAGACTTCTCTCCTTTGAGCGTGGTCGTCGGGAACACACCTCGGCCAAGGGGTGTGTGACCTCGGCCTAGGCTTGGTTGGTATCCAGTTTGTTTTCCGAAGTATGAAGCAGTGTCTTGTCTTGGTTTGTCTTAAGTTTTAATGAATGCCGAGGTCATTGCATTTCATATCCATCTTTGAGTATCCTTTCTCGCTTTCTTGAAATGTATTCAGTGGAAATTATTATGTGCTTGTAGGCCTTGGATCCTTGCCTGAAACCTCCATACCCGAAGAGCTATGTGAGTGGTATTTTTAATAAAGTTATGTTATAAAGTCTTGATAAAGCCTTGTTTCATTTGTTTGGAAAAGTATTTGATCATGAATGATTATTCCTAGTTTTGTAATAAAGGCCATATTTGCTTGATGACATCCTTGTCTTGAAAGTCCTTAGTGTCGGGGACTATAATGCAACGATACCCTTGTCTTGAAAGTCCTTAGTGTCGGGGACTATAATGCAACGATACCCTTGTTTTGCCACTGACGGTTCTCCGCGTGGGTTTGCTCGGAATGTCATTCTTATATTGTATAGATGCTAGTAAGCATCCCCTGATTTTGTACAAGATATGCTATGTATTATTTGAAAAGAGATCTTGAATATCATTCATGCAAAACCTTTATTTTAATATCATTCACTGAGTATCCAAGCTCACCCTCTCTATGTATATATGTAGGTGACGAGTTAGAAGGCGGTGACGCCTAGACGTATCTGCCGATGTGTTTTTGGACTCATGTTTTGCCGATGTGTTTTTGGACTCATGTCTTGCGTCATCTTGAAGATCATGCTTCTCGGCTTTACATTTTATTTCTTTTGTACACGTCGGCTTGAGAAGCCTTTTGGTCAAGATGTAAATAAAATGTATTTTATTTTAATTGTATCCAAGTTGTAAGGCTATGCTTGATGTATAGCATTTCATTTAATCTATGCACAGCTCTCATGGACTAGTTAGATTTAAATTTATTGCTTCCGTACATGTTAGCCCTATATATATAATACTCTGATTGTGTTGAGTTTTGCAAGTCGACCTTCGGTAATCTCGGATTACTAGCCATCATGGCACCATTCTATTAGGGGCGGAATGGGGTCGTGACACATCCGGTGTGCCCGGTCGATATTACCGCGGCAGATGAGGAGGTGAATGCAAGTCTGACCGAGATACAACAACTTGGTAGAGTTGGCGACGCGGAATTTGTGCGCCCCACCGACGCACCTTTAGTTAGTACGATTACACCTCCCGGTGATGTGATGACAGAGTTGGATATCACCGACCAACCTGTTCTGTCCGGTACCGCATCACCAAGGTTGGAAGACATGGAACTATTCAGCGCGAAGCCTGCGGCCGGCATAATACCGCAACCTGGTGATTTGCCTACGGACTTAGGCATTATAGATCAACTTGCTGAGTCCGGTGCCAAATCACCAAGGGGGGCTGAAGTGGAACCAATCAGCGCACAACTTGCAGCCGAACAGCCGAGCAACCGTGATCCCATCAACCTTCAAGCCTCTCAGGACCCCTCAGAGTGTTGGAAGCTCTTTGTGGGGGAGATGTGGAAACTTTTTGTTCATGGAGCCTCAAACCGTCACGGTGCCGGGCTAGGTATAGTTCTGATTTCGCCAGACGGCCTGACAATTGAACATTCTATCACCCTTGGTTTCCCAGCATCCAACATTGAGGCCGAGTATGAGGCGCTTTTGGCCGGGCTCAAGAGCGCGCTCCAGATGCAAGCATCCGAGCTAATTGTTTACAGTGACTCTCAGCTTGTGGTTAACCAAGTCTTTGGGGTTTACGAGGCAAAGGATGATAGAATGGCGAAGTACCAAGCCCTGGTTAGGGACCACATCAAGCGATTTCAGGCGATCAGGGTCCAACAGATTGGCCGAGAAGAAAATGGCCGAGCAGATGAGTTGGCAAGCCTTGCTTCCATGGTCGATAGCGCATCTCCCAACCCTCTTTTGATTGAATTCCTTCCGAGACCCAGCATTGAGGAAACCGGGCAAACAGAAGTACTCTGCGCCGAGCTAGGTTCCTCTTGGATGGACCCTATCATCCTGTTTCTCAGAGAACGGACTCTTCCAACCGACAAGAAGGAAGTACATAAAGTGCGGGTGAAGTCAGAGTGGTTTTGGCTCTTTCCATCCGGCGCTTTATACAAGAAGTCTTTCATCGGTTCCTACCTAAAATGTGTGCACCCGAGCAGCGTTGAGGCCTTCTTATACGAAATTCACGAAGGCATCTGTGGCAGTCACATAGGGGGCAGGTCCTTGGCCTACCGAGCTATTTCGCAAGGCTATTGGTGGCCGTGCATGTAAGCCGACGCACAGAAGTATGTTCGCAAGTGTGAGAAGTGCCAGAAGTTTGCCCACCAGATCCACTAGCCTGCCAGGGAACTTCTTCCCCTCACTAGCCCTTGGCCCTTTGCGATGTGGGGGCTCGATATAGTGGGGGTCGCTTCCCACTGCACCAAGCAACCGGAAGTTCTTCGTCGCGGCCACAGACTACTTCACCAAATGGGTTGAGGCGGAGCCTTTGGCAACCATCAAGGAGAAAGACGTGAAGCGGTTTGTCTGGCAGAATGTGGTCACGCGGTTTGGTGTCCCCAAAATTTTGATCTCTGATAACGGCACCCAGTTTGACGGTCGCCTCTTCAGAGGGTTTTGTGCAGATCTAAAGATTGAATTCTACAACTCCACTTCGGCTTACCTGCAGTCCAATGGTCAAACCGAGGCGTTAAACAAGACCATACTTGATGGGTTGAAGAAACGGCTGGAAAAGGCAAAGGGAAAGTGGGCTGAGGAACTCCCCAGCGTCCTTTGGGCATACCGAACAACCCCTTGGCGGTCCACCGGGGAAACTCCATTTGCTTTGGCTTATGGCATGGAGGCGGTCATACCTTTGGAAGTTGGCATGCCCACACTCAGAAGCGAAAGTTTTGAGCCCGAGCTGAACGCCGAGGCCATTGCCCTGGAACTGGATCTAGTGGAAGAGCGTCGGGAGAAGGCTTTCATCCACGTGGCCGCTTATCAACAAGAACTTTCAAGGAAATATAACAAAACAATGCACCCCAGACCGTTCAAAATAGGTGATTGGGTCTTGAGGAAGGTCATGGGCAATACCCTGGTGCCAGGAGAAGGCAAACTAGGGGCAAATTGGGAAGGACTCTACAAGATAACCGGTCTGGCGGGCAAGGGGGCATATCACTTAGAGGACTTGGATGGTAGAGGAATACCCCGGCCATGGAATGCAGCCAACCTCAAGCTGTATTATTTCTAGCTTTGGCTTTCTTTTTTGTGCAAAGGAATTTTTTGCCTTACACTTCATGTAATATTCATTTTTTGTCAATATATAGAAGTGACTCATCTTTGCCTTAGCATTTTTTGTTGCTTTGAGTTCTGGGTATTCTCAACCGAGATGATTTACTCCGGTTGAAGGAGTTGATGTTTTGTTCAACTTAGGCATTCTCAACCGAGATGATTTACTTCGGTTGAAGGAGTTGATCTTTTGTTCAACTTAGGCATTCTCAACCGAGATGATTTACTCCGGTTGAAGGAGTTGATGTTTTGTTCAACTTAGGCATTCTCAACCGAGATGATTTACTCCGGTTGAAGGACTTGATGTTTCGTTCAACTTAGGCATTCTCAACCGAGATGATTTATTCCGGTTGAAGGAGTTGATGTTTTGTTCAACTTAGGCATTCTCAACCGATATGATTTACTCCGGTTGAAGGAGTTGATGTTTTGTTCAACTTAGGCATTCTCAACCGAGATGATTTATTCCGGTTGAAGGAGTTGATGTTTTGTTCAACTTAGGCATTCTCAACCGAGATGATTTACTCTAGTTGAAGGAGTTGATGTTTTGTTCAACTTAGTTCATCTCAATCGAGATGTTTACTCTGGTTGAAAAGTTGATGTTTTGTTCAACTTAGGTATTCTCTACCGAGATGATTTATGCCGGTTATATGAATTAATGAGAGATTTGTCTTGCCAAGATACTTTGTCCGGTTACAGTTACTCAGCTTTAGGACCGTGCAAACACTTGGTGAAACTAGATCTTTTTCATTAATGAAAAAAGAAGTACAAAAGGAGGGGCAGAGAGCCCGGTTACATATATAAAGCCAAAAGAAAAACAAAAAGAAAACTAAGCTAAGGGGGAGAGGTTGGTGAATTCATCCTCAGTTGTCTCCAAGTTGACTGTTGGAGATTGGTCTTGTACACTGGTCAGAGTTTGGCTGGGCTGCTCTTGCTCTTCACGGTCTTCTTCCTCAGCATCTGCCTCGGCCTCTTCTTCAAGTCCTTTCTTGGCCTCGGCCTGCAACTGTAGACGTCCCCAAACGCATCCCGGGGAAGGGAGTGCGAGTCCCCCCCGTTCTGGTTCGATATTGGGTCACTACAGTTCGAAGGACTCAAATGTCACGGTTCTAAATCTCGAACCAAAGAGTCCAAATCCGGCAAATCGTTTTGAAAACAGATTTTTTTGAAAGAAGTGCCAAACATGGACTGCTTTGCCAGATACAGAGTCGCCACCTAAATATTTTTTAATGGGGAAATTTAGGAAACCCTGACTCGGTGCCAAAGGCCACGTGTCCGTCATCACCAAAGTTGCCTCGGCTCGGGAACTTGGGTACGATTGGGGAAGGTCACTTCGTGAGCACCCCCGCTCGCCCGGTCAAAGACCGACCTCTACTAATCATGATATCTTATTTTGAAAACATTGTATGTTCTTATTCCGGTTATTAGCCTAGGTTACTATGTGATGCGCACAACATACAAGTATAGACTGAGTCGCCTGAATTGGAACAAAACATTTCATGTTTGTTTTTGAAAGATGGTTTGCTACCCGCAGGTAGGCTTAAGATGCAGATTTTGCCACCCTCGGGTGGGCTTAGAAAACATGGTGTTGCCACTATCTAGTGGGCTTAAAACAAACATTTGATGAATTGTCCCAATCCAAATAACACAACCTCCACCCACAGGCATTCAGGCAGTTATATCACATAAGCAAATAGCCTCATGGCAAGCATGCTATTCATGGCAGTCACTCACACACATGCAAGGATGCTAAAGCATAAAAACTCACCGAGTACTCCAAGCCAAAACAGAAACTACATTAGAAATCATGCATGATCCTAAGTATACTGAAATGCCTAATGCAACACATGCAAGATGCAACTATAGCAGGCTCGGCTATTCTAAACATGGCATATGAAATGCTATAGCTAACACGTATTCAATTTGGAATTGAAATACAAATGCAGTTTGTATGATGCGCCGAGCCCGGTGCATGCAAAACAGATGAATGATGCAAACATGCTGTCATACTGTATGCTAATTGAAATATGCCCTATATCTAACCATTGTAAGCAGGTAAATAAAAGGGAGAAAGACGTGGGGTTGGAAGACATACATCACACTCACCCACACTTATTACAATTATGCCCTCGCGCAGAGGGTCCAAATAAATATACAGTCCCAAATGAAAGAATAATACAGTCCCAAAATATTACAGTCCCAAATGATATACAAATTCCTAATTAATTAATAAATTAAATAAGAAAAAAGTAAAACTGGCATGCAAGCCAGGGGCTGCCTTGATTCTGATGAATGATGTATGTTTGGGCTGCTTTGCGCGGAAATCCACGGCGATGCCCCGATTAGCCTCTGTTTTGCAATGTTTCTCGAAATGCGTGCCAGACTCCGAAAAGTTGTTGATTCTTTATTTTGCTGCAACAGAGAGCAGGAAAAGGGCATAGCAATGTATTTCACAAATATATGCATGCCTCGATCTTCGTGCCACCAATCACGCATATCGATGCATGATGGCCGAGGAGCCGAATTGCACAACTCAATATAGGATGAATGCATGTGAATGCTACAACAAAACCTAACTCCATCATGGGTAATCCGGAGTGTCGGTGACTTGGGAATTGGGACCCGTTCCGTCACTCGGGGTGCGAAACGTGCCTCGTTTCCCGTGCCCGGGCTAACTCCTATCCCGAACACGATGCAATATGCATGATATGCATGAAATGCAGCTAATATGCGATCCTAACATACATAATGCTATGAAAATGAGATGCCTCGAAATGCGTGCACGCGGGCACGCAAACCGAGGCGATGATCCTAAGGCATGAAATGGCATACGTAATGCAAAGTGGACTTATACTAACATGAGAGGACCTTAGCCACACTCACATAAGAGGCCGATGGATGAAAATGAAGTGCCTCGAAATGCGTGCACACAGGCACGCAAACCGAGGCAATGGCATACGGAATGCAATGATGCTAAAATGACATACAGAATGCAAAATGGACTTACACTAACATGAGTGAGCCTCAGCCACACTCACATAAGAGGCCGTGAGATGAAAATGAGATGCCTCGAAATGCGTGCACACGGGCACGCAAACCGAGGCAATGGCATACAGGCATGAAATGGCATGGAATATGATACGCAAACATGCAAATGAATTTCAACAACTAAAAATGATGCAAAACAGCCCCGAAATGAGGCGAAATGTCACCAAGTGCAAGGAATGGTCCCGAAATGCGAATTTAGGCACCCGAAATGGCCTATAGCTATACCAAACATGCACAATATGGACATGGAATGAAAATACAGTAGCAAGGCAGCCCCAAGAAAAGAATTTTTCAGTCATAAAAAGGGCTAAACAGCAAGCACACATAGGATCAAGCAAGAATGCAAAAATGGCTCCACAAGAGGGATATTGAAGTAAGTAATAAATGCAAAGCTCAAACAAGAAAATATCCTTCTACAACACTGAAGAGGGACTAAAAATATGAACATTTACAGTAGATGACATCCCCCAAATCAGTATGCAAACATGCTAAGAATGCCATGCAAGAACTAGGATACTATAGGCTATAACATGAGGTACCCCAAACATTCATCAAACCAGCAAATACCCTTCATGAAATATGTCAAGAAGATCAAAAAATGACTCTTTCCAGACCTGATGATGGCCGAAAACAGAATCTAGATAGGCTTAACAAAGCATGCAAAAATGGGGGTCAAAGAGGGGTATAATGACAAGTATAACATGGAGACCCCCAAAAAAGTTGATCCCTTCTACAATGTTGTAGAGGGACCCAAAATAAGCCTACTCACAGTTCATGACATGCTCCAAAACAGATCACATGTAGGCCAAACAAATCATGCAAATTTACGGTAAATGTGAGAGATTATGAAGCAAGTGCATGATAGAGAGGCCAAACAGGGTTGAGCCCTTCTTCAATGTTGAAGAGGGGCTCAAAATAGGCCTACTTACATTTTACATTATGCTCGGAAATAGATCACTCATAGGCTAGAAAAAGCATGCAAAATAATGGCATATAAGAGGATATTGAAACAAGTGCAAGATGGAGGCTCAAACAGGGTTGAGCCTTGAACAAACATGAAGAATAGCTCAAAATAGACCTAGTTTCAGTTAAGGTCGGAGCTCAAAACAATAAGCAAATAGGCTTAAGAAATGAGGCAAAAATGGGCTACAAAAGAGGGAAAGTGAGACTTACCCTTGTAGACAAGTCTTGGCTGCCTTTTGCTTGAAGAATGGGAGCCTCTTAGCTGTTGGAAAGCTCTCCTAGCTGCTGGAATGGAGTTGTGATGGTAGAGCTTGAAGATGATGAAGAAATGGCACCAAAACTTGAAGGAAATGGTGTAATATGTAGGTATATGCTCCAATCAATCCATGTAACCTCTCTTCTTGAGTTGGGAGGACAGCAATATGGCCAAGAGAGGGAGAGAAGAATCATGCCAAAGTGGAGGGAAATGAGCCCTTATTTCCCTCCAAAAGAGTCCCCGGATAGAGATATTTTTGGGGAAAAACCGAGACACAGCTGGAATGCACACATCCCAAGGAAGCAGGCCGGCTAGGCATTTTTATGGCAGGTGGCCGGCCGGCCACCCCTTATGGCCGGCCGGCCAAGGGGCAAAAATGAAAGGTTGAATTAATGGCCGGCCATAGCATGTTAGGGTCCTCCCATGTGTCCTCAACACAACCCTGTGGTTGAAAATTGGCAACTGTGAACCAAGAGAGAGAACAACCCACTTTAAAGAGGGGTTTCAAAATGAAAAAAAGAATTGCTGGCCGGCCTACTATTTTTAGGGTCCTCCCATGTGTGTACAACACAAATATGTGGTTTTGGCTCGAAGAAAATGGCCCTAGGGTGTTCAACATTAGCCCGGAAGTGAGAAAAACGGGCCCCGGGGGGCGCTGGAGGAGCATAACTGGTTGCTGCTGGCCTCCCACCCTCCAGTGATCTTCCTGGTGATAAAACAGAGGTACCTGCCAAAAATGAACAAAAACCGATGCAAAACGAATGCTCGGGGGCCAAAACACGCAGTTCGGGGTCCCGAAAACCGGCCGTTAAGCACCGAAAGCGGTGTTTGGCCACGAAGTGGGTATCTAAGACCCCAGTGTCCCTTGAAAGGGAGTAAATGAGATGCATACCAAAAACCGGAGGAATCGGAGATGATTGGGTGGTCGCGAACCGAAGCACACGGCCTGACAGTTCCGAAAACCGGTAACCGGGCTCCGAAAAGGGCAAAACGGCCTACGGCCACGAAATGTAGCCCACGGCCACTGAGAGATGGTGTACGGGACCTCTCCCTCCCCTCAGGAAAGAAAACATAGAAAATCGAGTCCGGTTCACAAACCGAGGCAAGGCACAAAAGAGAGTTCGGAAGTCCGGAGGCAGGGCGCACGGCCGCGACTCTGAGACTTCTGAATGAGCACAATATGCAACATCACCAAGCGCTCAATCGGTGACGTCCGAGTCTTAAGGTCGGTCAAAAATGGGGTGTCTACAGTTGCCTCTCTTTGACAGAACTCGGAAGTCACAAGTGACGGGAGTGAATGTCAAAGCCTAGAGACGACCCATTTTTGACAAGGCCGAAGACTTAGACAATCATACAAGATGAACAGAGATATGTGCTCGTAGGCATGCCCGCAGGCAGGGGGGACAAAATGCAAAATGATACGCACAGGATCAGATGTAACTCAATGATCATGCAAGTGCAGCAAGCTGTAATGAAGCAAGTATTCGCAAATAGATGCAACAGTTTTAAGCAAGAATGCAAAGCAACAACTACATTTCATGCAGTTAGGAATGCGGAGAATTATTTAATTCTCGTCGCGTCTCACACGGAGAAGATACGATACCTGCGCGATTTGTCTGGTTGTGTAGACACCCCATTTTTGACCGACCTTAAGACTCAGACGTCACCGGTTGAGCGCTCGGTGATGTTGCATACTGTGCTCGTTCAGAAGTCTCAGAGTCGCGGTCGTGCGCCCTGCCTCCGGACTTCCGAACTCTCTCCTGTGCCTTGTCTCGGTTTGCGAACCAGACTCGGTTTTCTCTGTTTTCTTTCCTGAGGGAAGGGAGTGGTCCTGTAGACTATCTCTCAGTGGCCGTGGGCTACTTTTCGTGGCCGTAGGCCATTTTTCCCATTTCGGAGCCCGGTTCCCGGTTTTCGGAGCCGTTAGGCCGTGTGCCTCGGTTCGGGACCGCCCAACCATCTCCGATTTCTCCGGTTTTTGGCATGCATCTCATTTACTCCCATTTAAGGGACACTGGGGTCTCTGAGACCCACTTCGCAGCCGAACACCACTTCCGGTGCTCGGCAGCCCATTTTCGGGATCCCGAACCACGCGGTTTTGGCCCCGAGCATTCATTTTGCATCGATGTCTGTTCATTTTTGGCAGAAACCTCTGTTTGGTCCTTCCGAGGGACACTGGGGTCTCTGAGACCCACTTCGCAGCCGAACACCACTTCCGGTGCCCGGCAGCCCATTTTCGGGATCCCGAACCACGCGGTTTTGGTCCCGAGCATTCATTTCGCATCCGTTTTCTCCGGTTTTTGGCAGAGACCTCTATTTTAGCATTCTGAGGAACACTGGGGTCTCAGAAACCCACTTCACAGCCGAACACCACTTCCGGTGCCCGGCAGCCTATTTTCGGGACCCCAAACTGCGCGGTTTTGGTCCCGAGCATTCATTTCGCATCCGTTTTCTCCGGTTTTTGGCAGAGACCTCTATTTTAGCATTCCGAGGAACACTGGGGTCTCCGAGACCCACTTCGCAGCCGAACACCACTTCTGGTGCCCGGCAGCCCATTTTCGGGACCCCGCGCGGTTTTGGTCCCCGAGCTTTCGTTTTGCATTATTTTTTGTTCAATTTTGGCAGGTACCTCTGTTTCATCATTCCGAGGAACACTGCGGTCTCAGATGCCCACTTCGTGGCCGAACAAAATCTTTTTTTTTCTGCCCTCAAAATATCTAGATATTTGAGGCAAGATATTTTTCACCTTTTTGGCCATAAAACCAGCAGCTCCCAGCTGGTTGAGAGGTTAGAGAAATCCTTTGAAGAGCTCCTCTTCCAATTCCTCCATTTCCATAGCAAAAAAGCTCCAAATTTCTTCAAGTCTTGCATTATTTCTTCACCAACACCTAGCCTCACCATTCCAACTTCGATTCCAGCAGCAAGGAAGTGTTCTTCAGAGGTCAAGAGGCTACAAATCCAAGCCAAGAAGCAAAGAAAGACAAGTCTTCAAGGGTAAGTCTTCAAAACCAACTTTTAGGGCTTTTTCTTGATTCATTTCTATACTCCAATTGGTTGAGAATTGGGGCTCCGACCCCTACTGATTTTATGCTTATTTTGAGCCCCTCTACAACTTTGTAGAAGGACTCAACTTCATTTGATGCTTCTATGATATACTTGTTTCAATACCTAGCTTTTATGCCATTATCTTGCATGCTAGTTTTGGCCTATTTCCTTTTGTTTTTGGGGATCCGACCCCTACTGATTTTATGCTTATTTTGAGCCCCTATACAACATTGTAGAAGGGCTCAACCTCATTTGGCCATTATATATACCACCTCTCTTGGAAATTCACTTTAGGCCCTAAATCTTGCTCATTTTGTAGCCTTTTGTGCTTATGGTTTTGGCTCTTGGTCAGAGCTAAGAGGGGTCTTATTTTGACCCCCTCTACTTGTTTCATGAAGAAAGTTTTGTTATTTGATGTATGCTTTGCATGTCTCTCATTATAACCTCTTTTGAGCTCCATTTTGCATGGAATTGTTAGCATGTTTGCATACTGATTTTGGGGTTTCCATAAACTGTATATATTCATATTTTGGGTTCCTCTTCAAAGTTGTAGAAGGAAATTTTGATGTTTGAATTTTCTATACACCACTTGTCTCAATACCTCTCTTTGGCTCATTATTTTGCATGCTTTGTTAGGCTTATTTGGCTCCGGTTTTCAGCCTTAATCAGGCTTAGAAAGAGCCTTATTTTGGTCCATTATTTGTGTTTTGTTAAGGGCCTTAAGCCATTTGGTGATTTCTTTTGGTACTTGTTTTGCAATTCTCCAAATTTACCGTAATATTGCATGCTATGTTTAGCATATATACATACTGATTTAGAGGTTGTCATCTCTTGAATTTGTGCATATTTTTGTTCCATCTTCAATGTTGTAGAACTGTTTTTTTGGGTTTGAGCATTGTACATATCACTTGCTTTGTAATTCCCCTCTTTTACCGTATTTTTGCAAGCTTTTGTTTCCATACTTGTGAGCATTATTTGGCCTTGCTTTGTGCTGATAAAATGCTAGTTTAGGGGCTTCCTTGCCACTGTTTTGCATTCCATGTCCATATTCTGTATGTTTAATAGGGCTGTAGGCCATTTCGGGTGCATTTCATCGCATTTTGGGCATCGGTTGTAATTTTATCATAATTTGGGGGCTGTTTTTGCATTATTTTAGTTGCTGAATTTTGCATCTTCCTTATGCCATTTGCCACATCTCATTCGCATGTCATTTTGGTGCTTTAGAGCCTCGCCTCGGTTTGCGTGCCCGTGTGCGCGCATTTCGAGGCAGCCTCGTTTTATCCGCCGGCAGCCTATGTGAGTGTGGTTGAGGCCCTCTCATGTTGGCGTAAGCCCAATTTGCATTTTCATGCTTGTATGCCATTGCCTCGGTTTGTGTGCCCGTGTGCACGCATTTCGAGGCACTTTATTTTTATCCGCCGGCAGCCTATGTGAGTGTGGTTGAGGCCCTCTCATGTTGGCGTAAGCCCAATTTGCATTTTCATGCTTGTATGCCATTGCCTCGATTTGTGTGCCCGTGTGCACGCATTTCGAGGCACTTTATTTTTATCTCTCGGCATCTTATGTGAGTGTGGTTGAGGCCCTCTCATGTTAGTGTAAGCCCAATCTGCATTATGTCATTTGCATTGCGTATGCCACCGCCTTGGTTTGCGTGCCCGAGTGCACGCATTTCGAGGCAGCTCTTTTTATCCGATGGCAGCCTATGTGAGTGCGGCCGAGGCTCTCTCATGTTGGCGTAAGCCCATCACTGCATTTCGTATGCCATTTTATGCATTCCTCGGTTTGCGTGTCCGCGGCACGCATTTCGAGGCAACTTTGTTTTTACCCGACGGCAGCTTATGTGAGTCGGCTGAGGTCCTCTCATGTTGGCGTAAGCCCAATTTGCATTTCGTATGCCATTTCATTCATTTTAGCATCACCTCGGTTTGCGTGCCCGTGTGCACGCACTTCGAGGCACTTCGATTTTATCCGATTCGCATTTCGAGACATTCTGTTTTATCCGCTGGGCATTGCGTATGCCTCTGCCTCGGTTTACGTGCCTGTGCGCACGCATTTCGAGGCATTCTGTTTTATCCGCTGGGCATTGCGTATGCCTCCGCCTTGGTTTGCGTGCCTGTGTGCACGCATTTCGAGGCACTCTGTTTTATCCGCTTGGCATTGCGTATGCCTCCGCTTCGGTTTGCGTGCCCGTGTGCACGCATTTCGAGGCACTCTGTTTTATCCGATTGGCATTGCGTATGCCTCCGCCTCGGTTTGCGTGCCCGTGTGCACGTATTTCGAGACATTCTGTTCTATCCGGTTTGCATTGCGTATGCCTCTGCCTCGGTTTGCGTGCCCGCGTGCACGCATTTCGAGGCACTCTGTTTTATCCGATTTGCATTTCATCATCGCCTCGATTTGCGTGCCCGTGAGCACGCATTTCGAGGCACCTCATTCTTATCATTCCGGCATCCCGTGTGAGTGTGGCTGAGGCCCTCTCATATTGGTGTAAGCCCATCATTGCGTTTCGTGCCTTTATGTCATCGCCTCGGTTTGCGTGCCAGTGGGCACGCATTTCGAGGCATCTCATTTTCATAACATTGCGCATGCTAGGATTGTATGTTAGTTGCATTTCATGCATATCATGCATATTGCACGGGAAACGAGGCGCGTTCCGTACTCCGCGTACCGGAACATGTCTCAATTCCCCAGTCACCGACACTCCGGATTACCCATGATGGAGTTAGGTTTTCATTGTAGCATTCATGTGCATTCATCCTATATTGAGTTGTGCAATTCGGTTCCTCGGCCATCATGCATTGATATGCGTGATTGGTGGCACGAGGATCGAGACATGCATATATTTGTGAAATACATTGCTATGCCCTTTTCCTGCTCTCTGTTGCAGCAAAATCAAGGATCAACAACTTTTCGGAGTTTGGCACGCTTTTCAAGAACAGGTGCAAACAGAGGCTAATCGGGGCATCCCAATGGATTTCCGCACAAGGCAGCCCAAACAGACGGCATTCATCAGAAGCGAGGCAGTCCCTGGCCTGCGCGCCAGTTTACAGCTTTCTTTATTTAATTTGTAAATTAATTAGGATATCTGTATATTTCGGACTGTAATATTCTTTTATTTGGGACTGTATTATTTTATTCGGACCCTCTGCGCGAGGGCATAATTGTAATAAGTGTGGGTGAGTGTGATGTATGTCTTCCAACCCCACGTCTTTCTCCCTTTTATTTACCCGCTTATGATGGTTAGATATAGGGCATATTTCAATTAGCATACAGTATGACAGCATGTTTGCATCATTCATCTGTTTTGCATGCACCGGGCTTGGCGCATCATACAAACTGCATTTGTATTTCAATTCCAAAATTGAATACGTGTTAGTTGTAGCATTTCATATGCCATGTTTAGAATAGCCGAGCCTGCTATAGTTGCATTCTGCATGTGTTGCATTAGGCATTTCTGTATACTTAGGATCATGCATGATTTCTAATGTAGTTTCTGTTTTGGCTTGGAGTACTCGGTGAGTTTTTATGCTTTAGCATCCTTGCATGCGTGTGAGTGCTGCCATGATAGTATGCTTACATGAGGCTATTTGCTTATGTGATATAACTGCCTTGAATGCCTGTGGGTGGAGGTTGAGTTATCTGAATTGGGACAATTCGTTGACTGTTTGTTTTAAGCCCACTAGATAGTGGCAAAACCATTGTTCTTCTAAGCCCACCTGAGGGTGGGCAAAATCTGCATTTTCAGCCTACCTGCGGGTAGCAAACCATTTTCAAACAAACAAACACGAAGTGTTTTGGTTCCAATTCAGACGACTCGGTCTATACTTATTTGCTGCGAGCATCACATAGTAACCTAGGCTAATAACTGGAATAAGAACACACAATGTTTTTAAAATCAGATATCATGGTTAGTAGAGGCCGGTCTTTGACCGGGCGAGAGGGGGTGCTCACGATGTGACCTTCCCCAATCGTACCCAAGTTCCCGAGCCAACTTTGGTGATGACGGACACGTGGCCTTTTGGCACCGAGTCAGGGTTTCCTAAATTTCCCATTTAAAAAATATTTAGGTGGCGACTCTGTTATCTGGCAAAGCAGTCCATGTTTGGCACTTCTTTCAAAAAAATCTGTTTTTCTCAAAACGATTTGCCGGATTTGGACTCTTTGGTTCGAGATTTGGAACCGCAACATAAAATCGAGTCCGAACTATAGCGAGGTCCCCCGCGGGCGTTGTTACAGTTTCTGGCGACTCTGCTGGGGAGTTAGAGAACTTGACTCGAACTCATGATATCTGCTTTTGACTACACTTGTGTGTTTCTTTGCATTGCATTTGCATGGTGCGCCTAGGACACCGTGTTTTGCCATATGCCATTCCCGAACGATTTGCCGGAGGCTTGTCTTGTCAAGGCATGACCATAAGGCTGATCGGCTCTGGGCTCTGACAGCATGGGAACACAAACCCCGGTTTTTACCGGGGCACCCTTTTTGACCATTCGACCTAGTGCATATTCGGATCCATAGTGACCATTCCAAACTAGGACAGGTTGCTTACCCGTTTATAGGTTGTTTGAAGCCGCTGCGTGCGTAGTGAAACCCTAGTTCCTGACAAAATAGGACAGGGAAACCCTACCCCAACATAGGGGTGTTTTGGCTCTCACTTATCTGTTATGTGCTTGTTAGAGTGCGTCTCTACAGGGAATGCATGTATCAGTTTTTTGAGTTTGGGCATCAGGCCTGCGGGCACCAATTCAGTATTTTGGGCATCAGGCCTGCGGGCACCCGTTCAGTATTTTGAGAATCAGTTTTACCCGAGGGTATCAGATTTGAGGCAGAATTTTGGGGGCAGAATTCAGTAGAGAGCACACTCATTCGGTTTCGGTTTTGTTCGTATCTGTTCTGGTGAAATTGGGCTGAGATGCTGTCCGTTTTCTCTTTTGCTAGGTAGTCTTGGGAACCATAGCTTCAGAAGGCTCCAATATCCCCCGAGGATCATTAGACTTGTGCTGATAGACTTTGTCGGGTCAGAAATTCAGTTCAAGGGCAATTAGTGTTGCTTTACCAGAGGCAGGGTAAAAGGACCAGTCAGGCACAAATCGCCAGCTCAGCAGTTACCAGATCAGTGGCACTTATCGACCTCACCAGTGCACAGTCAGGCTAAGGTCTCGGTTTTTACTGCAGGGATAGATATACCAGTTAGTTGGATGGATCAGCAGAACACGTCAGGGATAGAGGCAATGATGCTTCAAATGCAGGAAAGTATGAAACTCATGCAGCAGGACGCTGTCCGCCAAGCAGAATTTCCAAGCAACAGGCTGCGGTCATGGCCCAACAGGCAGAGACAATTACCCGGCTACAGCAGCAAGCCGGAGCATCAGCCTCGCATCAAGCTCCTCCACCCCCAAGGGTTCGATACCCGAGGAGACACCTAATGTCCAGGCAGATACGGACATTCCAGTAGGGCCGGCTCCGCCCCAATTTTACCCCAGCTATCCAAAGCACCGATCCACCTGCCAAGTTCACCCTTCGAGTTCAAGACGGACCCCACAGCAGTGAAAGTGAGCAAGCTTGAGAAGTTGTTCAAAAAGTCTCAGGGTGCCCATTCCATTCCTGATATAGAGGATGGTTATACCGACTCAGTGGTGACATTACCGGATCGGTTCAAGATGCCGCATATCGATCGATTTGATGGCTCTGGAGACCCAATGGTGTACCTTCAATTGTTTTCTGATATCCTGAGACCAATGGGTTTGACCACAGCCAGAAACTATCACTATTCGGCCGAACCCTGTCCGGGATAGCCGTAACCTGGTATGCAAAGTTGGAGAACTCTGTGAAACAGAACTGGGAAGAGCTGGCTGAGGCCTTTATTGATCAATACTCCTATAACACACAGATCGAGGTCACAACTCGTGATCTCGAAGTCACCCGCCAAGAACCAAAGGAGGGTTTCTCAGAGTTCATGACGAGATGGAGAGCAAAAGCCTCAATGATGACCACTAGGCCCGCTGACAAAGATCAGATTCGGATGATTGTGCGCAATCTCCGGCCAAGCTCATGCAGAAGATGATTGTTATCCCCTTCCCTACCTTTTCAGATCTGCACGAGATGGGGGTTCAAATCGAGGATGCCATCAGACAAGGGATCTTTGCAGCAGATAATGAGCCTTTGAAGAGGAATGTTGCTCGCAGTTCCAATGCTACTACTGATGGTAGCACAACTGCGAATGCTCAGACGTAGACGCTATCACCACTTCCCTCAACGGCCAAAAACCAACCACTTCAACTCGGCCCCAAGCCAGAAAATTCCATCCCCTTTACATGAGTCTCTCCCAAGCTTTGAAAAAGCTGCAAGAAGAAGGGCACCTAGAACTCCTAGAACCCCAACCCCTCCCAAATCCTCTTCCACCAAGGTATGACCCAGCTAAATACTGTGCCTACCATCAACAGCACGGTCATGATACGAACCGTTGCTTCCGCCTTCGTCATAGATTCAGGATCTTATTGACGAAGAGACCCTAGCTCCACCAAAAGGGCCTCAGGTTAGTACTGACCCATCACCTCTACATCTCAACCTCATCCATATATTACCATCCACCTTCGACCCCAGCATATACATCACCTCGGCCCATCTACCCAAGCCTGAGGTGTTTATCCCGGAAAGTATGGACATATGCATGATGGGTGCATCTGAACCCCAATCATCCCAAACCCAAGAACCCACTACTTCTGAGCTGATGAGGATGATTGAAGATCTTCAGAGAACTGTGGCAGATTTAACCTTTGGAGTTTTGGCTCCATCATCAAACACATCGCCTACCCGGGAGTTCATGTCAAAAGGCTCCCCAAGCTTGGGACGGGCTGCATTAGGAGGAAGCAAATCCCTTGGCAAAGTGGAGGCGAGTGAAAGGAACAGATAGGGGCAGACATGGATCCCCATGAGCATTTTCTGTTGGCTGTTGAGGCTTTGAAAGCCGAAGGACTGAACAAAGAGCAAGTCCTCGCAGTTGTTGCAAAAACTGTGGATGACACTTTTGCCACTCAAGTTGGGGGCAGTTTGAATCAAAGAGCAAGCCGGAGAAGAGCCATTGTACCAGGAATGTTCCTTTCAACTCTAATCCCGTGCTCGGAAGAGATCAGCAAACCCGGCCAGCGCCTGCCGACCTCTTTGTTGGCGCATCTTCTTCAAACCCCGAACTTCGGACTATCTACCTCGGGGGCAAAGGGTATTCACCCCACTGTACATGTCTCTATCAGCGGCCTTGAGGGTCCTGATTAGAAAGGGGTATCTGAAGCCCCTGGAGCCACAACCATTACCGAAGAAACCCCCTCCCTCACATAACCCAACTGCCTACTGTGCCTTCCATCAACGAGCTGGCCATGACACTGACAAGTGCCTTCGTCTTTGTCACGAAATACAAAATCTGATCGACAACAAGGTCATCACCGTACCAGTCTTGCAAAGTCTATCGGCACTTGATCAGTGAACCTGTGGGGAATAAGGCGACTATGTGATCGGGGGATGAACCAGCTGCGGGTGGCGCTCGATTAACTCCAGACGTGGGAATGACACGCACTGTTTTGAGCAATGTACAAGTGCTGTTAATTTTGCATTCTGACTTGGGTATTGAGTCAGTCTTGTTGTTATGTTTTGAGTCGGTCTCTTTTGTTTTGGGTCTGTCTTGTTGTATCGAGTCAGTCCTGTTGTATAGGAGTCGGGTGATTCTGGGGGTGTCACCTCGGGCGTCACCATTTTGTTTTGTCAAAGTTACTCAGCTTTTCGATTTGTTTTGAGTCTGTTTATGCAAGGAGCCATTTGTGCCAACAGATCTTCTGCCAACTGCACAAGCAGTGATTTTCACACTTCTTTTGCTTGCTT